>VZRX01016267.1:364074-449299 GCA_013398075.1 Notiomystis cincta | reverse complement strand
CCCGGTAGTTTTTCGGAGACTAGTTGCTCGGTTACGGCCCGTGGAGTTTCTGCGCCGGTGATCTTTTGAGGAGGGACTAATCCTCGTAATTCACTGGTTACAGACAAAAGAGATGGCCCCAGTAACGAGGGCTCAAGGAATTACGTTTAATGGGCACGTAGCGTACCGACAGGACGGACTGGATGGCAAACAGTAAAAATACAGGAAGAGTCAATCCTTTACTTCTACTTACAGCGAGAGAATAATATTTACTTTAGGTGCAAGATGATAATTACCGCAGAGGACTGCCACTCAGCAAAAAAACAAATACTAACGTTATATACGTACTGGAGCTGGCAGCCTTCCAATGATACAGGAATGTGGTAATCAACAGTGGAGTGCCTGTTTATTCATTTTAAAAGCAAATGAATAGGCTCGATGCGTGCTTTTTTGTTGTTAACATTTAACCAGCAGACACTGAAGAATATTATGAGAAATGCTTTTTGGAACACTGCCGTGGAACATAATGAGTGGTAAAGCCATAGGATCTAATTCAGAAGAAATGTTATAGAATTCAATTAGCATTTTATGCTGCAATTTTTTTAACGCTTGGACTTTATTGTTAATATTCAAAGTCACGTTAAAAAATCTGTCTCATTCCTCTTCTTAGTAGAAATTCTCCATTGACATGGCGTTCAGCTTCATAGCGCCCAACTGCGTACACTTTTTCACTGTTAATGATTTTAATCTAAGAATGCAAGCAGAGTCAGTTCTGCCAGTTTGTAAGGAGCACACAGTTGGTACTTTATGAACAGTCTCTTTCTCTCTTTTTCTGGCAGGTTTCAGTACTGCATTTAGTAAGAGCAAAGTGCTATTGGATGCCTGGGAAGGAGTGTTAGAGGAGGCCAGACCAACAGCCTAGCATGCTGAAGCTCAGTGCAGAAAAAGATCTGATTGTCACACAACTAATAATTTGAATAGGTTTCTTTTGGCCATACAAGCTACTTTCCTTCCTGGGAAAACAGAGCTATTTAATTATTATTTATCTTCTAATAAAACCATGCTAAAATCATTGGTCAGCTTTACAGAAGGGAATCATCTTGTGCCTATGAAGTTGCTGGTTTTTATCAGTTGCAAACATCACCCAGCATCATTAGCATTTCTTGCTTCAGTGTTTTGTGTTGCAACATAATTTCAAATATGAAAACATACCTTGTGTTGGATATTCTATAAGAGGAAAGACAGATGCTCTTCTCACTGCATGCTATCAGTTTTCTTCAGATTTAGATTTTTAAATGGTTTCTAGTCTTTGAGGCTGCAAAATAAGGTCCTAATAAGAACTGAGTATAAACTTCCTTAGTGCTCTGTCCTTGTTTGAAGGCAAGGAAGAGGCAGCTCCAGTGCCATTTTCACTGCTCATCTTTGTTGTTCATCATAGAACTTTGTCTCTTTCAAACCTGTGCTGCTAAAGGCAAGCAGGAAACTAGAGTCGTGGCTTCCAAATGGGAGTCTGTAGCTGGTTGGTTGGTAGTCCATGATGCCACATCAGTGGCCTGTGTAGCTGGCTTACTTCTTTTGCATTGTCAATTATGTGAGAGTATGGGTCTTAATTTCCTGACTCAAACTGTCTGGGGAGCACAGATGGAGACACCAGAGTGATTCACTGGGGATGGCTCTATGAATGAAAAAGTTGGTGCAGTGATAGGCTGGCCAGGTTGGCCCTGCAACAGCCTGAAAGCTACCAAAGGAACGCACTAGCAGAGGGAGAGAGGCAGGAGAGAAGAGCCAGGATGGCTCTTGTGAGATTCCCTCCTGCAGTGCTCCAGCCAACTCTGGAGTCCCCAGTATAGGAAAGGACATGGACCTGTTAGAGCAAGTCCAGAGGAAGGCTGGTCAGAGGGATAGATCATCTGTCCTGTGAAGAAAAGGCTAAGAGATTGGAATTGTTCAGCCTGGAGAAGAGAAGGGCTCAGGGTGACCTAGCTGCAGACTTCGGTACCTGCAGGGAGCCTGCAGCAAACAGGAAGAGTTTTTACAGGGCCATGTAGTGAGAGGACATGGGGGGAATAGCTTTAAACTGGTAGAGGGTGGATTTAGATTAGATACTTGGAAGAAATTCTTTACTCTGCGAGTGCTTAGGCACTGGCACAAATTGCCCGAAGTTGTGGATGCCCCATTCCTGTAAGTGTTCAAGGCCAGGTTGGATGGGGAGCTCTAAGCAAACTGGTCTAGTGAAAGGTGTCCCTGCCCATGGCAGGGGGGTTGGAACTAGATGATCTTTAAGGTCACTTTCAGCAGACACCATTCTATGGTTCTGTGATCTTGGAAGGAGAAAACTGGAATGAAATGGAAGAAGGTGATCATCAAAAGTTCACTGATAGAATGAAAGAGAAAAATGCATTCTTAAGCCATGATTGTAGGATGATGCAGGGTGGAGAGAACCTCAGGCAGCATCTAGCCTATCCTCAAGCTGAGACAGGGAGAGCTCTGAGGTCAGGTGAGGTTGCCTGGGGCTTTACCCAGTTGTGTCTTGAAAACCTCCAGGGACAGAAACTGCACGATCTCTCTGTGCAGCCTTATCCAGCAATTTGCTGTCCCTATGGTAATGAAGATGTTTTTCATGGAAGTGATAAAATGCCTGATTCTGCCCTCCTCCTCCTGAGAAGTTAAGAGCAATGGGGAAGAGGAGGGGAAGGTGTTGCCTTCCTCCTGCTGGCCCTGCTGGAGGCCTTGTGGCGCGTGTTGGTGTCTGCTGTAGGTGCTGAATTAGGAGGAGAGGCCCTAGTGTCAGCCCAGCTGGTATTCAGTACTGAAGTTACTTGAAATATAAATTGAATCCCTCTTCATATTTATATTGATAAATATATTTAATTGTTTGCGTATTTTTAGTTATGTCCTTAAAATAGGACCTCATTAGGAGGAACCTGTGATGGCAGATCCTAGGTCTGGAGGGAAAGCAAATACTTGTCAAGTGCTGCTTGTAAGGAATATATTCTATGAAGTCACTTGATAAATACTGAGTATATGCTTGCAGCTGTACCAGGATCTTGCTGAAGTAAATGTGGCTTTTCCCTTTTGCACTTTACTGATGAAATATTCCATAGGTGCAGCTGTTGTATAAGCACCTCAAGCTATTTGTGCTATTAATGGAGCTCACTAGGTAACAAAATTATACCCAAAAGCTTTTGCTTAGTCTGTAGCAAACACATGTTGGAATGTATTGGGTAATTATAATTTTCAGTGTTTCAAAGCAGCAGTGGATGGTGGAAGCGTATTAAAGTTTCAGAGAGAGGTGGATTGTGAGGAGTAATAAAGGAACTCTCTGCATCACCAAAAATCAACACTGTAAAAAGGGGTATTTTTGGCATAGAATCATGTATTGATGTGGTGATAGCAAACTCTTTGTTGCTAAAGGTCTAAAGTTTTGTATGTGATGAGATCTGAGAACAAATTGTAATATGAAGTGAAAATCATGAACTTCATTCTTTTAAAGATGTGCTTTCAAAACATAGGTTATTTACCTTAGTACAGGGAAGTCATTCCAGTGCCACTCTTGTTTATGTAAAGTTCTTCCTTCTAATATATAAAGGAGAAAAATCTGAGTCAAATCCTGACATTAATGAAATCACTGGCAAAACTCTGATCGATTTTAATAGAGCAGGAGTTTCACTGAAAGTGTGAGATTTCATCTTCAATGGCCAAGATGCAAAAGATACAACAGAACTTGAAAGAGATGCCACGGAATTAGAAGTCTTTCCAGCTTTTTATTTCAAAGCAGTAGTTAGTTTCTTGTTTCAAACTACTGAATCAATTATAACAGCTGAAACCAAAACAAATTATTTCTTTTTCGATAGTATTTTGCAGTTATGCTGAGAGAAAACCAGTCCTTTCCCACCATCTGCTGTTAGTTGTAGAGAACAGAGTATTTTGAGGACAATAAAGCTCACTTGGCTCCCAAGAGCCCTACTATTTACATATATAATCTATCTTGGTCTCCATGTTTAGGTGACTATTTGAATATCTTATCAAAGTAATAAGAAAAAAAAACAGAAGAGAGAAAGACGTCAGCTGATAATGCTACTGTGATAACATGTAATTGGAGCTTGGCTAACATACTTTGGGAAGAGGAATTTGATATTAAGCCAGGGAGTCTGGATATCTGGAAGGATCAGGGAAGTAGATCCCCGACCGATAAAAGCAGCTGTAGAACTGCCAGGAGGAGTTGTGGCAGCCAACACCAGCCAAAGATTTCTTCCAGGATTGCTCTTCCCTAAACCATCATTAAATCACTGTAACCTCCTATGGAAATCTCCACTCCATTGCTCTCCCAGTTGCTCATTGGGTGACTCTGTTTTTGTGGTGTCAGATTGGCACCAAAAGGCCACTTGAGCTGAAATCGTGGATGCTCAGCACGGCTCTGTGGAAAAGTGCAGGCAACTGAATAGCTGCTTCAGGTAGAATGTGCCTTGGTAAATGCAATAAACTTGTTTCTCATGATTTTTATTGATGACATGTCAGCAAAGTGCCTGTGGCACTATGTAATTAACTCAAAACACACTTTGGGACATTCTGATTCAAAATATTTTTGTTCTGGCTTCTATTTGGAGCACATTTTCTAATGCATATCCCACTTGTAACAATAAGGGTAAACCCAGAAGGCCTGGCCTCTGCTTTCAAACTAGTAGGTATTATTCTTTTCTGTTTTACAAAACCATGGAGGGTGTTTTGCTTTCGAATGAAGTCAAAACAGAGAGCAACTGACTGTCAGTTTAGGTGTTGTGTTCAATTTTATAATTCAGACTTAACCTGTTGCATCTCCTTTCCCTTTCTGTGAAATGTTATGCCTAGCAATGCTAATCCCTTTATGAAGAAGGACAGCTCCCCGAGATAACCTTTGGTCTAGGCGTTTCCTTGCACGTCAGGGCACATAAAACAGATGTCTCCATCAGAGAGTTTGGTCCCCATAAGACCCTACACCATGAGGAGCGATAAGAGATTTTGGTTCTGGTGCTTTCTTCATTCTTTCTTGGAAGCAGATTCTTTCTCTTACTGATTTGCTGTGAATACCCAACTTGGAAATACTCTTTTTCTTTATACTTTTTTCATCTTTTGAAAGTCAGTCAACCAAGCTCTCTCTGTTTTTTAAGAGCAGTGGAATACAAGATTTGCCAGAATTTGCCTGTAATGATGTCTTCTTCCTTTTGTGGGTATGAAAAAAATGACAGTCTCTAAGCAGAAAGAAAATGTGAAACTTTATGTGGAAAATTAAAAGGTGTTGTACACAAGCACTTCAAGGACTTTCATTACTTGGAACTCAGTGTACTGTGCTACACCTGTTGGCTACCATTTTCTATAGTCAGGTGAAAACCTCTTATTTTTAGTGTACCTTAGAGCAAATGGCATTTTACAGAAGTAGATAATGATTAATTTAACTCAGTCTGATGCTGTCTAGAAATCTATGTAAATTAGTGCTGAGTGTATAAAGTGCTGTGCAAACAGGAGCAGAGTGGAGGGACCAGGACACAGCAATGCAGCAGAGGGTCACTGCTGGATGTGGCACAGGGCCAAGGGACAGAGGGAGCAGGTAGTGCCCAGGGCAAAGGAGTTTGAGTCAGAATCTCTCCTTCCAGACCCAGGTTGAACCATTCCAGATTCGGCCCTGGGCTATGTTCCTTCAGGATTTTTTTCCCTGCAGAAGTGTCGTTGTGGAGGAGAGGTGCTCAGTGCTGGTGCACCCAGCCCTGCTTCCTGCACCTTTCCGGGTCTCCCTCTTGTCACTTGGAATCTGTGGCTGTAGCTTTTCCTTCGTGCAGCAGCCCGGCCCTTCTTCTTTTCCGCTTACCCTGTTGTCACAGTATTAATGGCTGTGGAGTACACACTGTGTTCAGACTTTGGGAGGTTCAGAAACACAGGATGAATAGGAATTACTTTGTAATGACCCAGCAAAGTGATTTGTCACAACAGCTGTTTTAACATTAAATGCTGCTAACACTTTTCCTCTTGCTGGTTGCTTGACGCAGCTGATGACTAATGAACCTGCCGCTTTGTCTGCTGCCATTATTAGTTGGGAGGAGGAGGAAGGTGGTTGTGACTGCAGAGGTGGCTTTGCAAGGATCTGCATTCCATGTTTTTCATGAGAAAATGGACAAAAGGAAGAAACTGGGTTTCATATGTGCAAGTCTAAAAATCAAGTTTCTACTCTAAAAACATGTTCTCCATTAAAATACATGTAGACACGTTGTGTGATTAGGTAAAGAGATATGAAGGGAGTTTATTTCTGCCTGACATCAAGAGACTTAACTCATTGGCAGGGAAAAATTACAACACGTTGTGGGCACAAGAGTTCACAACACAGATTTCCATTATTGAAAATAATGACTTTAAAAACAAAAGGAGATACTTGTGCCCTCTCCCCCCACAATGCTCTTGCTGAGATGTGGGTCAGGTGTGGGCATGCTGGCTCTGCTATCATCTTCTTCAGGCAAGGGGAACATTTTTCTTGGCTTATGGTAATAGCAGAACTTTCTTGTCTACTGCCATGTTTTTAAATACAGACCTATAATGTGTCAGGTTTATTTGAACTAAGATTAGTATAATAATATAGTTTAAGTTCTAATGACACTGTATAAGCATTTTTGAGCTACATGCTAGTTTTAGAGGCACATTCCCTATGAAGAGCTGGAAATTGAGAGTGGGGATTATATAAGCTATCAGGGAAAGTTTTAAGTAGGGTATAGTTGGAAAATTGGATGGATAAGTTTAAGAATATAATACAATAATGATTTATAAATGACACTTTCAGGCTTTTTAATGGAAAGTCATAAAATAAATTAGAGAACTGGTTTCTAATATCTGTGTCACGATCTGAGTGCAATGTGGTTGGAGTGCTGTTGCAGATCTGCTCTCCTACAAGCCCCTTAGACTTTGGTGATATGACTTCCCTGTGGCCCTGCATGGACATGGGGAAATGCTCTTGAGATCAGTTTGCATCCTCAGGCCTCCAGATGGAGAAAATATGTCTGTTTTCATGTGCATAGGTAAACATACACCCTGAAGGTTACAAGCATGGTAATACACTTATCTAGAATATAAATACATCCTTTTATGTTTCATTATTGTCACTGTATTTATTATGATATACAGTGCTTTTTGCTCTTTGTAGGTAACAGCCTACTAATTTTTAATCTTACAGTGTTCTCCACTGGAGTATATTCTTTGTGTGTGGGAGTGTGTGTAAAGGAGATTAGGTGACTATTTAATATAATAATAAAAGCAATGCTTTGAAAGCTTTGCAGCAAGCATGACGAGAGCTGATAGATGATAGTGGAAACTGTACCATGCTTGTTACAATATTAAATGGAGAATGCATGAGCAATCTCTTGATTACAAGATGCTCCTAACCCTCTCACCTGCAGCTGAAGATGCTTTGTGCAGTGCTGATAGGTAACAAACGATATGAAACAAATGAAAACAAAAGATAAAGAGAGAAACAAAAGATAAAGAGTCTACTTTCTGCACTGTTTATATAAAAACTTCAGGAGCCTAAGGCACAAGTTTATTTATAGTGGAGCAGTGTGTGTCCTTTAGGCTTTTAAGAAGAAAGGAAAATGCATCTTTTGTTGTTCCTTCACCAGGTCAGATGAGTTGAGCCCCCTGCCCCTTTCACTGCCAGCACCAGGCTGACCCTGCTCTGCAGAGCTTGCTCTTTGCTTCACTGTAACCCCAGCGTAACTCCATGAGGGAAACATGAGAGCTCATTGCACCGTGGTGGCACTGGTAAAAGTTCTGTCAGCCAGTGCACATCCACAGCTGGAGCTTGGATGAAAACACATGCTAGAGCTAGTATTACATTTACTTCAGAAAAAAAGGCATTTGGGGCTTTTAAGGTATTTTGCTTGCCAGAGTAATGTCTTGTGAGTCATAATATATACCTTTAGAAATGATGTGTCAGTGCTGAAGAATAAGTGAGTTTTACACATTTCACATTTGCAGGGATGTTTGGATGTTTGTGTTCTGCCTGTTTATTATCTCTGTTTATCCATATCTGTTCAAGTTATGAAACACTTTCCTTCTCTTTGGCTTCTGTACTTGCAGTGTTCTAGCAGACACGTCCTGCATATTGCAACTCAGCCAAAAGAGGTTTTTACACCAGAAATTTCTGGTGCAATCCTAGAGGGGGAATGCAAACTGAAAATACTTGTTTTCTATTGCTAAATTGAGAGTCATCTCTTTTCACCATCCATGTCAGACATGTTTGATAGTGTTATCAATATCACTGCATAGACTTAACGTAGCCTTCAGTTATACAGAGTAATATTTAATACTTGTGAGTTTTGGAGCTTTAGTGTTTGGCCACTTTAGTGCAGTAGCTCTGAAAACCAATGATAAATCCTTTGCATTTAAACTGCAGTTTATAATCTCTGAGGATGAAAATAAGAAAAATCCTGTTTTATGCATAAATGTGTTTATATTCATACATAATATCCACCACAACTTGGAGGCTGTGATTTCCACTCCATTATTAGGTTCCTTTCCCACCTTAGAATTCATAAATAACCATTGTAAAACAGGAAAAGGTGTGGGCAGACTACATGTTGTATGTCAGTTGTGGTTCCTGTCTTCAAGTTTCCATCTTCAAGATGACTGTATGTTTATGCTTTAAAAACACGATGCTTCAGAAGGTATTTGGGGATATATCATGTGTTATACAAAGGCTGGAGAGAAAGATTTCCCTGTGCAACATTTTATCAGAGGACTGGTAAAGATACTGTATTTCAAAACCAAAAAACCTGGTAAGGAGAGGAAACGTCTGGAGATTTTTCTTCTGAGGTTCGGGGGAAAGGTCTGTTTTGTTTCTTGTTTAATCAGTGGAGACTGCTCTCTTGTAGGTAGTATAAAAGGACTACCCATCCTTAAAAATTCTGTTTTCCTCTCTAAATACAACTGCCTTTATTCTGAGTGTTTTACAATGAGACAAGAAATGGAGTGTAATCCTGTTCAGTCCCTCTCCACTGTGGTGCCATGCTCTTATGTGTGTGGAATTGAAGGGGATCCTGGCATGTTTCAGTTCAGTGAAGTGTACTGTCTCCTGCTTAGCCCAAAGTCAGCAAGGTATTGTTTAGGTTTTGTGTCAGGGAGTGAGTATATGTGTGCAGATGGATAAACTTTGTAAAACCTAAGCTTTGCATGATAGCTAGCTAAACTCAGGAAGTTAACAGGGAACATAAGGTCAAGGACCTCACCAAAATACTGGCATGATGGTGATGATGAAGATTAGCTTCATACCACATATGGTGTGTGGTCACACATAAATGAGAAGGGAAAGGGATCCTTCTGCATATCCTTGTTATCCTAGTCATGATGAGTCTCACTAGGTTTGGTCAGTGTGGAGTTGGAGTTCCTAATTACCAAAGGTAGGAGGGAAAAAAAGAGGTGGATGTTCTCAATGCTGCTTTTCTCTCTGATGGAATGGTACTTTCTTCAAGCAATCTTTGCCAATTACTTGTGGGTTTTAATCCTTGTCTCAAGCGTACATAGAATACAAAAGATTTTACAAATCTTCATTTTTCATCTGCCAAACCTAATAACAACTACTGCAGAATGCTTACAGATATTTATTTTATAAACTGCCATGAAAGAGAGAGGAAAAGGGGATAAAAAGGTTTGTTAACTCCTGCTGACCCTTCTGCCTTTCTTTGGCAGATCTGTTGCTGGGGGGGCTTGAGTATTTTACAAAACCAAAAAATTAAAAAAGAGTGAAGCAGGGGTTTTTCTCCTGACTCATTCTTCTCTTAGGAAAATACATCTCATATAAAGCGGATACAGAGGATGACAGGGAATGGAGGTGCAGTGAGTCAGTATCCAGAATTGTATTTCTGTGGCCAGGAAAGTGAAAAAAGTCCCAGCTGAGAAGGGTAACTTGTAACTGCTAGGAAGAGGGATTTGGAAGGATCATGTGAAAGGAAGAATTGCCGCCTTCATGGCAGGAAATGGCTGGAGCACGCACCGGGACCTTGGCAGGGGAGGGTCAGTGTGCAGGCTGGCTTCGTGGAGGCCCACAGGAGGTGGCTGAACGGTGTGGACATCAGGGAGCACGTGGGAAGTAAATAATGGAGATTTAAGCTTGGTGCAGAAATGCAAAGGCTCATTTCAGGCACTGAGTAGGGTTATCACAGTGCAAAGTAAGCCTTCGTGTCTCGTTGGTCGCACCTTGTTTTGTTTTTGCTTGGAGACAAATGCAGGCTATAGGTGGGTAACCATTGATGTGTGTATGACTCATGTAAAACTAAACCATCGAGGTACTGCCAGCAGATGCTTTGAATGGATAATTGGTAGCAGAGGGTTGGTTAGCTGCAACAAGCTGGGGATGAGAGTGCAATTTACTATTTTCCTAGAGACAGTCTGATGCCCTGTTTTCCTGTTCACATGTAACTCCTTCTGAACCAGCCTTTGCACATCTCAGGCTTTAAAGAGATTGCCATATCTTAAAATATGGCATTTTCCTTTCCCTTTGAAAGAGTCATACAGCAAAATCTTAATTTTCTTTCAAATCCTAATTCTCTGTGAATGAAGGAGCTTATTTACTATACATCCTTTGTTTTGAAACTGGTAATGGTGCATACTGTGAAAAGTGTTGTAACATCTTGCTCAGAGAGCTCCCTGCTGGTTTTGTGTTGCTTCAAATGCATCCTAGTACAGAGGTTGTCCTACCACTCTTGCTAGGTTTATGGGGTGGTGTTCCCTGAGACTTGGGTCACTTTTTTCATCTGAGAAGCAGAACCTGTGAGGAAACTCCTTCCATCTGAGTCTTTCTTTTCATGTTACTGTCACTTTTACAACTAGGTGAGATGTTTTTCTTTGGCATGACAACTGTCCTGACAAATGGTTAGTTAGCAGGATGTCTTCCTTTTGATGTTCAAGTCACTATGCATAGAGAAGTTGCTCAAGTGAGGGCTCAGCTTGCCATCCAAGTCCAAGTGTCTTTATCTACAGTTATTTTCTTTCAGCCTGTGGTTCAGGGCCTTGGGTCAGTGAGAATCAGCCACCGAGTTTTGTAGAGACACCATTTTTCTGCGAGCTTCATTAACACCGAGGTTCTGCCAGCTTCTGCTTTTTATGATCTCTTTAGCCATATGGGGCTTTTCAAACTGTTTTGTGCCTCAGTTTGAGGTGCCTCTCTGTGATGTGCAGCACTTGAGTAACGAATTCAGTCTCCAGTAAAAGCAACACAGAATCACAGAATACCTAAGTTGGAAGGGACCCATAAGGATCATTTAGTCCAACTTCCTGCTCCTCACAGGAATACTGAAAACTGAACCATAAGACTAAAAGCATTGTGCAGATGCTCCTTGAGCTCTGGCGGGCTTTGTGCTGTGAAGAGATCCATGGAGAGCCTGTTTCAGTGATGAACCACAATCTCAGTGAAGAACCTTTTCCTAATGTCCCATCTGAACTTCCTCTGATGCAGCTTCATCCATATCCTCATGTCTGTTGTCAATGGGCAGAGCCACTGGACTCACAGCCACCACAGGATTAAGCCCTTCCTTGAAACACGCACATCCTTCATGTCGCCCCTTCAGAAAAATATGGGCTTTAAATATGGGAGATGTGGCAACCACACAGTTATTCGAGCCCAGACTCTGTAGGATATGCTCTGTTGGTAGGCAGAAATATTCCTCTTTTATTTGTGTAAGAGGCCTATTTAGCCTAATTAGGAAGTGCTTTGGCAATGATGAAGCAGTGTGAGCACACAGGAACGCAAAAGGCCCTTCTTCACTGTACACAGATAAAGGGAAATGAGTAAATAAAATACGGGATCCCAGAGTGGAAAGGATTATAAGCTGGCAAGAGATAGAGTTCTTATTGCTAGGTTGATATCCCTAATTGATATAAACATGAAGCCCTGTGCAATCTGTGGTAGTTAAAAGATACGCATCTAAATAATATTTAAATAGATTCTTGCATTTTTAAGACCCACTGGAGTGTAATTGTATTCAGCTTAATTAAATGAACTGAAACCCCTTGATAACTGTGCTTTACTGTTCCTAAATAAAACACTCTCCAAAGAGATTTGAAGAAGCTTAGTTAAGGCAATAAAAAACCTGAGCCCAGCACCATGAAGGTTTGCATGAGCAGTATTATATTTAGTTCATCTGTACGCTACCCACCGTGGCTGAGACTGTGTTAACAGTGCCATGCCTGTTAAGAGTCAAAAGCTGAGGCTTCACTGAAGTGCTTCAGGGCAGAGGCAGCCTTTCTGCTTTCAGATTATTTGTGTGAATGTGGGGTGTCTATTTAAGGTAGCTTATTAATGGCACCCCTCTGTGCCAGCACAGAGCACGTGGTCCCTGCAGGAGTGAGGGTTTGCAGGGATAGCCCAGGCAAGCAGGATGGGCAGCAACTGGTGAAGGGGAGCCTGGGCACAGCTTGCTGCGGGAGCTGCAGGAAACCATTCCTTCTGCTGCTAAGATTACCGAGGGAAACATGGATTGCTGCCATGCTCAATTACAGTTGTTTCCTTTCCTGGTAAAAGACGTCCCGTCAGGAAGCGGTAGGAGTGAAGGCGAGGTTAGTCCCCGCTTACGTAGAAGTGTTGGGTGTATCCTCTGGGCTTCGAGCTGCTGACTTTCTAGCAGGAAAGAGCAGAAAAACAGCAGAGTTCGAGAAAGCCATTTAAACATCAGCATTCTGGCTTTCCACAGCTGGCAGCTGGGCTGCCCTCTGCACTTGCAACAGTGAATCAAGGGCTGTATCTGTGGGGCACACAGTGCCCTGTGCTGCTGGGCACCCAAACCAGGATTGCTGATTTCCAATACCTATTCCCAAAAAAGAGGAGAGATCCTGTCATGCCTTGGTGTGCAAAGCAGTGTTTTTTCACGCTTTGTAAAAAGTTTGAAGTGAAGGCAGATATTCCGAGATTTCCTTTGCCCTTTCTGAAGCCTTAACATGGATAGCAGGAGAGCACCTTTCTCTTGGAAGTCAGCCTCCAAAAAGGCTCAAGTGGGAGTAAGTAAATGTGCTTGCTGTCACACCCACCTTCCTAAGAGGAATGCTGGGATGCTCATTGCCATGCTGGGTGATGCAAGGTGCAGTGTAAGTGCAGATGAGGTGACAGGCTCATCTAGCCATGGGAAATGTGGGGCAACTGCATCCCAGCTGGGCTTTCCCAGTGCTAGAGCTCCTGCAGAGTGGGAGAGAACTGTGCTCTCTCCTCTGCCCTCCAGTAGTTGTAGTTGGGGGGAAGGTCCCAGGAGGATTTAGCTGCTGGGGTGGTAAGAAATGAGGGAAGGCACAGAGTGTTCTCTTTTACTGGTGTATCTCCAAAGCCACTACTGCTGGGTTTTGGAGGGCTGGGGTAAACTGCTGTCCATAGAGACCTGCCCAGGATCCTGGGCCTGGCTCTCAGAGTAAAGCAGCAAGGAGTGCACAATAATAACACTGAAGAGGCAAGGGAAAGGGGCAAGTGGAACAGAGAAAGAAGGCTAAGAAGGTTCTTTTGAGTGAACTTTACTTTTTCTGGACAAGGTGTGTCCTCCTTCTGCCAAACTGCTCAGAGGAAAAGCACAGGTTAATCTAAAGGCGGTCATTCTCTCCTGCCTTGACACTTGGAAAAGTACTTTTTTTAGTAAAACTAGCTCATAACCATTACAAAATTTGCTTTCTCTGAGCAACTTTAACACCTTGGAGAAATACTGTAAACAAGACTTGCTGAGCTTACACACTTGTCCTGAGATACTCTTGACTACTCAGTTTGTTTTGCCTTTAAATATCCAAATATTTTTTCTTTACATGTTTCCTGTTTAGATTTTTTCAGACTACTATTCTAAGGATTACTCACACCTCAGTTATGTAGTCCCATATATCACAGAAGATTTGGGTTTGTCATACTGTACTACTACTAAATATAAGGAAAAGAGCTTTAATGAGACCTCCTTCACTATTGCAGCTGATACGGCTAACTCTCTGAAATATTTATTTCATAATCTACTTGAGATGTTTGACTTTTGCATATCTATTTCATTAGACCCTAACTTGTCTCAGACATGAAGCCACCCACGTAATATATGCTAAATTTCCCAAATCTGAAACAAGAAATTCACCTCCATCTCCTTAATGGTGTTTTTATCAGATATATGTACAATTTTAACCCTTGCCATTCTTTTGTTTACCATTTGTTTCTGCTGCAAGTCTCAGGCTGGAACCCACTGCAGCTGGTGCACATGAAGTGACAGATTTTCACTCAGTTTGAGAAAAAGTCTCAGCAGAGTGTGCACAAGGAGAGCAAGGGAGACAAAACTAATGAGAAGTGATGTCAGGTCCAGCTATTACATGGCTTAAGGAGTTAAATTATTCTGCTTTACAAGCTGACAATGGCAGCTTGTACCTGACTGCTGACCAGTCTGGTGGGTGGTGGTGGCCTTTTAGGTATCAGAGCAGACAAGGGTTTTGAGTTAAGCTCATTTTGATGAGCTTAGTGCAGAGTACCTCAGGGAAAGGAGGATAGAAGATAATATACTGTTATTAGGGAAGCTGGACATTAAGGGTACTTTGAACTAACTTTCATGAAGAAAATTTGCATGTATTCTTGTCTGTCAAGACCTGGTTCTACTTGTGATAAATACCAACTTTTTAAGTATGTTGGAATGTACATTTGCATAGATGCAAGTTTTTTGTTAGCATGCATATATTTTTATTTTTTCCATAGAGGACTTCCTTGGTTGTAAGCCACAGAGAGGGATCCGAGTAGTGTGCTTTCAAATTTATTTTAATTTACAGAGGGAAGAGCAGAAATCACATTCAAAATGTTTTTTCCAGAGATGCTTTGTTATACCTTCTTGACAAAGACTTTGGGGCTTTACAGTAAAAAAACGAGAGAAAAAGACTGTGGTGCTACTGGTGAAAGAAACACTTTATCTGCAGAATTTTGAAAAGAGTAAGAGGGTTTTTTTGATGTAAAGATAGGGCAAAGTTTTATTTATATATATACGAAAAAACTTACCTAATTCTGTGGTTTAATATGAATTTTCTGGGTCTAGAGTGATTGTGCTCTGAACTCAGTGGGTTGTATCAGTTATTTCAGATAACTGCTGCAAAATCTTTGATATCAAAGAATACCATTGTGCTTTCTGCTTATGGTACAGAATCTGTAACAGTTTCAACCATGCTGCAGAGAACTTGACACAGTAGTATCACATCTATTTTTGTAACTCTGTCTTTAAAGCCGCATAGTTTAATGACTCAACCCTCAGATGCCATAAAAATTAATGGAAAGTCTATTGAATCGGTCTGATCTGTATGTTCTTTTTGTTCTCACAGTGTCTGGCTATAGAGAGGTCAAGGGAACCATGACAACTTTTCAGCATCCTCAAAAATAGCTGTTCTCAATATAAAAATGTCATGACTTGTGCACTGAGTATTTTATGCCTTCTTCTGAATATCAAGGCAAGCACTGGCTGCCTGGCCTTGCACTTCTGTCTCATTCACATTTCTGACCCTGCTGACTGTCAAGCCAGACTTTGAACCTGTCATTGCATGGGTAGTGGAATTGTTAACTCTGCTGAATGGAAGATTGTCCTTTCTAAGCCCTAGGATAGAAGGGAATATTTCTCTAGCAGCTTGTTGAGGTCATTTTTAATGCAACCATTTTGAAGCTGTGCCAGAAGGCAAAACATCAGCCCTATTCCTAGCAGAAATATGTTGGAAGCAAGGGACGGGTAAGAGGGTCAGAAATGTGTAACAGATAGTATTATCATGGAGCTCTGCAGGTTTTCCTACAGAAGCCTGTCCTCACTGTGCATTATTGTAGTCAACTGAGATACAAGCTCTAGCCAGAGAGGTGGATGCAGTTTTAATTCTTCAGTTTGGAAAAGGTTTGGATCTGATTTCAGTCCATCTCCTTAGAAAGAACCTGGAATACTGTGAAGGAACCTGGAATACTGTGTCTCAGATTGATTAACTGTAGCCTGAATTCAGGTATTAGTATATTCTGGAATGCAGAGAGTTCTGCCACAACTCCAAAGTTGCCTAGGGAAGGATGCAAAGTTTCTCAAGCTTTTATGAGCTTTCGTGATTAGTAAAATAGCCAAAAATATCTATCTTAGTCAAAGTTGTCCCATGAAAATCTGATCATTCCTTGCTTTCTAGCTAAGATAGTTCTGCTTAACTTTAAACATCTTGTAGGATATGGGCTATGTAGATAGAGTCCTGTCAAAACCAGGGTGTTTATAGGCACAAATATGTGTTCCTGCAGTAAATGGTCTCATTTCACTGCTTTTTTGTCCCTCCTCCCTCTCTTACCCGTCTCCCCTCCCCAAACAAGTCTATTTGCTCTGGCCCATGTTCTGGCTTTCATTTATGTACTTCTTAGAGCTATCCAAACCAAAGGTATTATTGAAATGCAAGGTCATGTTCCACAAATTTTTAGTAGGCGTCCCTGTTAAAATCTAACTGCCAGAAATAAGCTGCTAATGTTTACAGTGACTCTCCACACAGTAGTCCTGTGTTTCAGGCACGGAAATGGATTTTTTCTCATCTTAGCCTGTAAAGGTCAAAAAATGTGCCTTTGCCAGGGCATGATTGCCACGTGTTGTGAAAGAGCACTGTCTCTTCGCCAGTGCCATTTCCACGTTCATTTATACTTTAATAGGAAAAAAGGTCAGACTGTTTTCCTCCCAGTTTCTGACCTGTTCTTAAGATCCCAGCTTGTGCATGTGCTGTGGCCTTAGCTGCAGTGGCTTTAAAGTTTTGAACTCGTATAGTTGCATTGTGTGCTATAACCTGCATTGCCATGTGCAGATGGAGACCCATCTGTCTTGCTGAACAAATAGGCTGGTAGCATCCACATATTTTTATGTTTCTGAGATTCATGCAGTTACATGAATTTCACCCAGGGGCTGGGAGAGTAAGCACATACATCCAATAATTCAAGACCTCTTTCCTGACATTGCTAATACCTGCCAGAATAGGAGGAGGATATGCTGGAATATGCAGCTTTGTCATATGTTTTTCAGATTCTGAGATAGAAAAGTGCAGAGTAAAATAGTTGTGGTTTTGAAAGATTTTTCTAAAAATCTTATTCTGCATACAAATTTATGCAGAAAGTATGCATGCTCTGCTAGTGGCTAATATTTAAGTACGCATGCAGGTTCATCAAATGTATTTGTTACTTAGCAAAGTTTGTTATTCCTCCTTAGCTATTAGTGTTTTTATTTCATTAGTCAGATATTAATGTATTTTTACTTAATTTTACAGGCAGCAGAGGTCTCTTGCAAAACATTTTTCTCTTTTACACTTTCAGATATCCAGTACAAAGGATTCTTCCAAGGCGTTAAACTAACTGATGTGCACTGACCGATAAATTCTAACTTTATAATAAGTGTCAAATCATTCCAACTTTTCTTTGTAGTCACTCCATTAACAGGAATCCCAGTGGATTCCTTTGGTATTCACATGCATATCAGAACTAATTCTCTGGGAATTTCAGGGCAATTCATCATTTTGCTCTGTGTTTTATGATGCCAAAAAAAAATGTTACGTGCATACATTATAAAATGGAAATATAGGAACATATTTCACAACCAAAAATAGAAATCTGAGACAAATTCTGTTTTCATTAGACTTTTTTATTAAAACTTCATTTTACATTTAACCCTTTATAATAAATAATGGGTTGTTTACTTTCCCAGCTATCAGACTATTTTTTGTGGAAGAGTCTCTGGCAGTAGTGAAGTTTTAGGGGAAACACGTTGTAACTTTTTACCAATAAAGTGTTTGGGGAATGGTTTTCCTGCTCAATGTTTGTATTGCTCAGATTTTTTTTTCCACCAGAGAAGATCTGTGGGATTATATAGCTGGAACATTGCAGTTTGCATGGTAATAAACACAATTGGTGTAAAACACTCTTCATGGTAGTGCTTTTTTTAACTGTTAAATTTGTAACAAAATGAGAGGGTTTATTATGAGGTCTTGGTTTTAAAAATGTTACTGACAGTTAAGTGCAGTTCAGAGGCTTCTGAATTACAGATTTATCAGTAAGAACAAATTTGAAAGCTATGTACTTTTTCATTGCTCACATAAACTGTTTCAAATATGCGACCCATCTATATCAAAACAGGACATAGTAGTACGTAATTGAAGGCTTATTATAAATTGCATTAGCTTATTATTTTTTGTATCAAATAACTGCTTTTTCCTACCTGGGAAACTAAAATGGCACTCCACATTTGTCTAAACCTATGAAAATTAGCACTGGGTCTTACTCTTTAAACATCAGAGTTAAATATTTTTAAAATATTGCTAGTTATGCTGTTAGTGTTCTATTTTATTAATAATTCTAGAGATTTTAAAAAACTTTTCAGACTATTCCTTTGACTCTCTTTGTAAGGGAATGCATGACTTATGAAGCTGGAGCTAATGTTTTGCTTATGAATATTTTTTAAATACTCAAAAACAAAGTACAAATGCAAAGCACGCTGCTGGTGATTCTGTGTGAGACAGTTCAGAATTATTTGGAGGTATTGGGGGGGTCAATTTAAAGAATAGACAAAATTCCATGGTTCTTCAGATGAGTTATACTTACAGTTTGATAATATCTAAAGTAGGTCTTGGCCATTATTTGTGCAGCACAAAAGTGAAGCATCTTCTCTTTTCTAAGTTTTGCCATGTTTCTAGTAGTGCTTGAAGAATAATGGAGGATGATGGAGATGACTCTGTGTAGGGATCAAATTTGAGGTCACATAGATCAAATATACAATGCTTTGTTAAGTTATGACATTTACTCACGTGAAACATGAGTGGATGCTGTGGGTTGTGAGAGGCCTGCTGTCTTTGGCTTGGGTTGATTTATATATCTGTATTTCTTTAGACAAAACCAACACTCTCTGTATTGCCTGCATGCATAAACTCATGGCAGCTCTGGCCACAGACACGAATCCTTCAATTGGCATTTACCACTGCACCTTTCCAGCAAGCTGAGGTGCAAATGCAAATGTTTGTGATTTTGTTCTGATTTTGAAGCCATGGGGCTTCAAACCCTAAAGCTGTCCACATACAGTTAGGGTGCACATGGCCTTTGTGGAGTGGCAACCACGTAAAGCTGTAGCTGCCCTTGGTCTGGTAACCCAGCAAAGGCCTGTGGCAGGGCTGTAACGAGTATGTGTGTCAGCTGTCTATTCTTGTCTCTAAGATCTTGTGGCATTTTTTCTGTTCCTTCATGGTTTTCTGGATGTTAAGCTTGTTTTCAGCTGCAGCATAGCCCTCCATGCAAGTCCCAAGCTCTGCCAGCAGTGCCTGCTGTCAGTCAGGCGGGCTGGTGCCTGCAGCTCCGCTCCTCTGGACACGGTGGCACTGGAGGACTGGGTCACTTGTGAATAGGCCTTTCTTTGCAGCCACATGCTCGCTGGCAGTGGGGCCACCCACATTCAGCAGGCTTTAATTGGGGTGCTGCAATCGAGCTAATTTTGTTCTAGGGACAGTCAGAAGCCTTCAGCCTCGTGGAGGCCACCTTTAAAAATAGCACAGGGAGCTGCGCGCCAGCACAAGCGAAAACTGAGCGCTTGTTCAGTTCTGTTTGATCCACTGGCAGTGCCATTGTTGTCCTGCAAACAGACCATGTCTGAGGAGTTGTGGGAAGGTGTGGGGAGGAGCAATGGAGCATGCTGAGGTCCTCAGTTCTGTCTGGCTCTCAGCTAAGCTAAAGTTTATGTGATATGTTTGGATTTGGAGTATTTCAGACAATTTCAAAGTTACAAATTACCTTCAAAAATTATCCATATTTTGGAGCAAGTGGACTTTATGGAATGTATGGTTTCCAGAATTGTGAGAGGAGATGGACTGATAGGTAATTTTCATATTGTTCTCATAAAATGATGCTTTCCTGTGTTGCTCTTCTATCATTATTGTTTTCACCTTCAGTATTCTTAAAGGCAAAGCTTATCCAGGAATAAACAGACTCTGGCTGGGGAAGATACTCCAAAGTGGGAATTTTTGATAACCCTTAGAGAGGGATGTTTGTTATGATTGATGGGCCATATATGGCTAGGATTCAGATGTGACAATTGTCTCTTTGGAAGTCATTCAGGTTGTCTTATTGCCCACAAAAGTGAGCAAATGAAGGTTAAGTTTCAGGGTTTCTTTTTCGGTTTAGTGTTCATTTTTTTCCCCAGCAGTGCAGCCCTGGTTATTTCTACTGAGTGTGCAAACACTTTGAAAGCAGCATAGTCCATGTGGGACCAGAAATCTCACCCTCAGCCACCAGAGGAGTGTCCAATGGCACAGGGAAATTTGTGGAACTTGTGGTACCGGCAGAGTTCAACCTTCTGCCCCAGCTTGTTGGGAAGTGATGGACAGCAAGGAGGTGTTTGGAGGAAGACATAGTGAGCAAGCAGCACTGTGGCTTCTGGAGAAAAGCAGGGTAGCACTGTTGTGTTCTCAGATATGCTGGCTTTTTCCCCATGTAAACTATATGCTTGCATAGCAGTGCAGGAAGTTGTTCATCCAAAGCTCTGGAAAGTCTGAAGTTCCCAGAAGCATATTCGTATAAGGACCCCAATTTTTTAATGCTTGAAACATCTCCTGTGTGAGATTTTTGGCAGGTTGAGAGATAGGAACCACAATTAAAAGAAAAAAACATAAGTATGGGGGCAAGGGAGAAAGCGTAGGCATATACTTACTGTAGTTATTTTGCTTCTGCTGCTCCAACAAGTGACATGCAAATTGTTTTCCACCTGTACTGAACGCAGTAAGAAGAAGAAAATGCAAGCTGTTCTAAATTTTGGGAATGTGAGCTCTGCAAAAGTTTCTGGGGAATCTGCAAAAGTTTCAAGAGATAACTGTTTTGCCTCTGGAATTACACTTTAAAAGAGTAGAAAGCAGTTTTCACAGACTCTGAGGTATAATAAGCCTTCACTTCGATTTAAACTGGAATTTTTTTCCAATTCTTTGGAAATGATATTTCATTAGAGCAAACCTATCTCTTCAGCATAGTCCAGAGCCCTGAGAGGGGAACCATGTGCTTGTTTCCAAATAACAATAGCTTCAGTAAGGTGTGGTTACTAATCAAGAGTTCCTCCTAGCTCATATGCTATAACTCAATCTCGCAATTTATGTATATTATTAGCATAATTATTTTTACATTATTTCTCTATTGCTTAGGTTTTTCTTAATAATCAAGTCATAATTTTATATTTATATATGTGCATCTATTAACAGCAGCAATGAAATAATAGTCTGCAATGTATTCTTGTTCTTCTCTCAGGATAGGCACAGAGAGCAGATTGTTAACTTCTAAAGAATGCACACAGTAACATACGTGCTCTTTCGTAAGTTAGACAAATAAGGACACAAGGTTATTCCATTCCATCTTTTGGAGCTATTTTAAGTGTGTGCATATTGTACATGCCCACCCTCACCTCACAGGTGCAGCACACATATCTCATGTTTAGAAAGGTTTCTCTTGACACTGAAAATCCATCCTTTTTATTGTTTTGTTTTGATCTTATTTTCTTCATTCATCATTTTTAAAGTGTGAATTTGGACTGTAATTAACAGATTATTACAATTAGATTTCTGGCTATAACCATTTTATTAGCAGTGTAGCAATCCTGCCCTGCAAAGCAGTTGCTGGGGACTCAGCAAAGCATGTTTCCACCTCCAGTACATCTTAAAAGACCAACTGGCAGAGTGTCTTTGCGGGTGTCATTGTTTGCAGTCTGGCTGATTTGGTGTATTGGCAAGAAATGTAATGGTTTTAAATGCAGTTAGTTGTTGTCACAAAGCAGGACTACTTTCAGTAAGGTCAGTGAAAGGTGTGTAATGACTGGCTCTTGGAAGAGTGAGCAGCTGCTTGGGAGAACAAGGTGCAGTGTGAATTTATGCAGGTGGGAGGGAATTGAGGCAGATAGTGCCTGGGGATACGTCGTTCCACTGCTGTGCATTGCTGTCCCTGCCTTCTTTCTCTGTGTAGGAATTGACAAAGGCCCACCTGCCTGTGAGGAGCTGTTCTGGTACTGCAGTTCCCAGCTGTTTTTGCTGTTAGTGTGCTTTCAGACAGGGATGGAGAGGATGACCTGAGCACAATGTGCTGGATGTGCTGCAGGGAGAGGGTTTCCTTCACAGTTGTGGTGCTACCTTTAAATGAGAATTTTAAAATCGATTAACGTGTTTTGTTTGTCTCCCCCGTAGGACGGGTCCCTGGGAAATATTGATGATCTGGCTCAGCAGTATGCAGACTACTATAACACCTGCTTCACAGATGTGTGTGAGAGGATGGAAGAGCTGCGCAAGCGGAGGGTTTCCCAAGACCTTGATTTGGTATGTAGAAAAGTTACGACTTCATTAACAAATAATTGCCATTCATGCTCCAGATGAAGAATCAATATTACAACTTTAAGAGTTCTACCCGGGGAAATAACTGTGTGTGGCTGTGTTCACGCACGCAAACGTTTCAGCCAACTCAATTAAACACTTGGAATTAGCTGGATTAGGTTTTTTATAGGTATTTGTTATGATTCATTAAGCCTTAGAGTCTGCATTTCTTATTTCTTTTTTAATTAGAGTACTTTTTGTTTGCATACATTTGGTTGCAGTCCTCAGCTCTCGGAGGGAAGATACTGTCTGACAAAAGCATTGTTTCCCTGCTCCAAGATGCTCCCAGTGTGAGCACAATGAAACTGGGGGGGTTTCAGTTGCACTGTACAAACTGTAAAGTGGTGCTTCTCAGGAGTCCAGGGTGCAGATACTGGTTGCAGGCTCCCAGGTTGCTTCTGTGAACCCCTTTCCATTATTATGCATGATAGAACCCGTAGCAGGTGACATTGAGACACAGAGCCTTTCAGGATGGAAGGGACTTCATGAGGTCCCTAATCCAGCATTCAGCTCAAAGTAGTGTCAACACTGAATTCAAACCAGGTTGCTCAGGGCCTTATCTGGTTGAGTTTGAAGACTTCCAGGGACAGAGACTTTGCACCATCTCTGAGAAACCTGTTAATACTGCTTTGCTGTCTTCACAGCAAAGTTCTATTTTAAAATTATATTCTGTGAGATCCTCCCCATGGCAATTTATACCTGTTGTCTATTGTTCTCAGGCCACACACCTTTTTCATACCTCCCCACTGATGCCAGTAGATCTTCTTGAAACTGTCTTTTCTGACAGCAGAATCTCCCAAATCTTCTTGCCAGGCAGGGGCACAAGTCCTTGAGAGCACCTTGCTAACAGCTCTACCTGTTGATGTGGATTATTTAAGGCTCCTTTCTTCCTTTTTGGGATTCCAGGATAGCAACCAAGAGGCTTGTAGAGACTACAAACTTCAGTTACACAATTAATGGCTGCAGAATCAAGGCAGGGAATTATCCTCTGCCCCACTGAAGTTTGTTAGTTCCTTCTTTATTTTTAAATGGAAAAAAAAGCAAATGTATTTTGCAGATCTGTTGCTGCCAAGAAGTTCCAAGGGTTAAACAAAAAGGCTATTGCAGGAAATTCTTTTGTAGACAGACCCTTGAGGCTTCTGTGCAGAGAAGCTGATGGCACAGAACTGTGGTTCTCATGAAAACCCCCACACTTGGCAGGCCTGGTATTCTCGGTAGCTGTTGGCAGCAGTGAACACCCCTTTGCTGGTGCTCTTGGAAGGCAGCTCCTGTGCTGGGTAATGGAGTGTGCCTTATGGCAGGAGAGGACTCCCTTCCATTTAGACAGATGGGCCTCATTTGGCTCCCCTCTCTTCTGAAGCTGCAGAAGCCAGGCTGGAGAAAGCCATGTGAGCTTAATTAACTCACATCAAAGGTGCGGATCTTCACGCTGGTTTAAATAGATGTGAGCTAACCAAAGACAGACCATCGAGTGATTCTTTCTACTCAGAGAAGCTGTATTCAGAGAGAGTGGCTGTGTGAGAAGCAGCCTGGAGATTCTTCTTCAGTGTCTCTGGTACTGAGTTTGCTTACTCTAGTGGTCCAGTGGTGACTTCTTGAACTGTCAGGTCAGAGAGAAGACAATGCAATTGAAAATTAAGTTAGTGCTCCATTTTTGCTACATCTGTCACTCCTATAATACAGTTTCTAGACATGAGATAGCCATTCTGCTGGTAATATATGAGACTATAGATATTAGCTCACTTGCCCAACAACAGCATCCAAACAGTGCTGACTGCAGCTGAAACTTGCTCTCATCAATAAAGAGGCAGGCTTGACTTAAGTACACAGGGAGGGGGAAATGGCCATGTAGACCAGAATGTGATTTCAGTGTGATAGAGTGGTATGCCTATTGATGATCTGCTGTAGAAACAGGAGTTGGTTTACACAGCAGAGCTGCTGAAGTTGCTGCAGAAGTGCTAATGTGAAAGGCAGAACAGAAGAGTGACTCACTTGTTGTGGTGTTTTTCCTCTCTTTACACCTAGAGTGTATTGGCAGATGTTTGGGGATAGTGAATGGGAAGTAATGGTGTAGGAAATGCCAGCTTCATAGCATATCCCAGATGTGCTATGATAGCAAAAAAAAAAAAAACCAAAAACCCCAACCAGATAGTAAATATATGCAGTTCCAAAATTACTATGCACCAGTATTGTTGGGCTGTTAGTCTAGCCTGACCTTGCTCTGCCACACATTGCTCTTCTAGCAGGGAGGAGGAGGGCAGTGCTGTCTATGCACCCTCACTTCCCAGCAGTGGGGTTGTGCCAGAGCTGGAGGTGGGCACTGTATCAGCTCTTCCTCCTCTCCCCAGTGGTCTTCTCCCTCTGCTTAGTGAAGAGAGCAGAGCTGAAATGCACGGAGTGTTGGTGCAGGTTTGCAGGGGTTTGCTGGAGTGACGGTTACCGAATCTGTATGAAAACGCAGTATTGAGTGCATGATAATACTCAGCAGAAACATAAAAGGCCAAGGTTAAGGTTGCTGCTTTTACTGAATGCTCTGAACAAAGAGAAAGAGCAGGTCACAGCAGGGGTCAGAGCGTCCTCTGCACCCTGCACAGAGAGGCCCTGTCAGGAGGAGCAGAGCAATAACAAAGACATGCCTGAGCTGGCAGAGCTTTGGCAGGAACATGTACTTAGCCCCGGCTCGCCCAGATTGCCCTTTGTAGCACGTCCACTGCAAGGACAGAAATATGAACTGTTTATTGCTGCTCCTGCACCCTTTGAAATAATTTCAAGCTGTTCGGGCGCAAGTGTTGATATCTTGATTGTATATTGTACTTTCTAATCAGCTCCCCAACCCTTCCTATCAGACCATGGCCATTTCAGTCTAGATATCCTGCTCTGAAGTTGAATTTTTAAAAACTTGGTAAAATTGTTTGGGAAAGCAGCATATCTTGTAACAAAACAGTGGGTACAGATGGAGCTGAACACAGACTATTTTTCCAAATGGTAATGCTGTCAAGGATTGTTAGTTGTCCCTAAACATGATAACTGCTTTTCGTGTTTGGAATTTTGCCTGTGTTTTTGTAATGGAGAATGTGCTTGGGTTTGGACACTAATGTTTGTGAACAGCATGGGAGTTGCCCACATTTCCTAGCATTTGGCCTATTCCTGTACACCATGTGGGCTTTTGGCTGAAGAAAAACTGCAGGTGGAGTAGATAGAGTGGATTTTCAGGCCCATAATGAATGTATCACTGGTAATATTGAGGTGGACATCTGCTAAAATGCAGTTATGGCCAGAGAAGTGACTCAGTGAGGATGGTGTTGTCTAACTGTTCATGTGACATCCTTGTCTTTAAATCGGAGAGACGTGAATTAGATGGATGAACCACTCAGGTGTTTAAGGAATTGGCCGGATGGTCACCCTCAAAGAATTGTGGTCAATGGCTCAGTATCCACATGGAGATCAGTGACAAGTGGTGTTCCTCAGGGATCAGTATTTGCATTGGTGCCCTTTAACATCTTGGCTGGTGACAGTGAGAGTGGGATCAAGGGCACTGTCAGCAAGTTTGCTGACGACTCCAAGCCGAGTGGAGTGGTCAACATGCTGGAGGGAAGGGATGCCGTCCAGAGGGACCTGGACAGGCTTGAGAGATGGGCCTGTGAAGCCTCATGAAATTCAACAAGGCCAAGTGCAAGGTCCAGCACACAGGTTGGGGCAATCCTGAGCACAGGTGCAGGCTGGGAGGAGAATGAATGAAGAGCAGCCCTGTGAATAAGGACTTGGGGGTGCTGGTGGTTGAAGAACTTGATATGACTTGCAGTATGTGCTCACAGCCCCAAAAACCAACCAGATCCCAGGCTGCATCAAAAGGAGTGTGGCCAGCAGGTCAAGGAAGGTGATTCTTCCCTTCCACTCTGCTCTATATCCAGCTCTGGAGTCCCCAGCACAGGAAAGATGTGAGAGAACTGGATTCATTCAGCCTGGAGAAGAAAAGATTCTCACTGCAGCCTTCCAGTATCTAAAGGGGGCTACAAGAGAGCTGGAGAGACTTTTTACAAGGGCGTGTAGGGCTTCAAACTAACAGGGGATAGGTTTAGAAGAAATCCTTTGCTGTGAGGGTGGTGAGGCACTGGAACAGAGTTGTGGCTGTCCCATCCCTGGAAGCCAGGTCAGAGCAACCCCATTGCAGTGAGGTTGGAATTAGATCATCTTCAAGATCCGTTCCAACCCAAACTGTTCTAGGACCTGCTTCCTTTGCATTTCTGGGGTCATATATGCCTGGCTCACTGACAAAAACATGTCTGCCTTGCCTGTCAGCAGGGCAGGACAGCATTGATTTAGTTGTGAAAGAGCAAACTGCATTCTGTTGTCTCATCCATCACAGACAGTGGCCAGCTAACTGCTGCTGCCAAGGTCTGTATTGTAGCTGATGTTCTTGATGTCAAAGAATTACTTGAGATTTTCTGATGGATTCTCTGACAGCTGCAGTTGGGGCACTGAGAAGTTGCATCCATCTTTTGTCTTGGAAATTATATAAAATTAATGCCACTGAAAAGCTAAGTAGTACAGTCATATGCTTTTTTCCCCACATTCATGCAATTAAGTTTCAGTGTGTAAAAGAGGAAATGTTCAGAATCTCTCACTGTACACTGTGGTAAAGTGCATGTATTTGGACAAATTAACTTGCCTAATCCCATGGGTTTTTGCAGTACCTGCACATGTACACAGGCAAAGCCAGAAAATAGAAATTAACATAAAACCATCATAACTTTCTTTTCCTGCTTCCAGCATCTGTGTAGTCTTCCTAAGTCTTGTCTGTGCATGATTTTAAAAGATGCTCAACAACCAGTTGTTTGATTACAGATGGAGTTGACCATCTAGGTAGTGTCATCACATATAAATGGTATGTCCAGCAAGAGAAAGGGGAGGAAAAGTAGCAAAAGTAGAGTAATTAGTAATTTGAGTGATAGAGCAATAATGATTTTTCCTCTTTAGAGGTGCAGTTGTCTGGTATAGTACTACTGGTTGGCAGTACCATCAGGCTGCTTGAGAAACTAGCCAGCCTTTGCTGAAGCACACTAAAATACCCTGAACTGTTGCAGTCAGTGATTGATGTATATTTAAAAAATCAGCAGAGCTAGAGCCGGCATGCTGAACGTGTTTGTGGCGTGTGCCTGTGTCTGCTCTATAGCTGTCCACCATTCTTTGTATCTCACATTAAAATTTCAGGATCCTAGAATAGACTGCTTATTCCTGCCACAAAATGATCACTTCTGCTCTGCAAACTCGGTACTGGCTGCTGTTGCCATTGTCCCAAGAGGACACCTCTGTATCTCACTGGAACAGGATCCCACTGTTTTGTTTTGTCTTGCTGGGCTGCAAGAGGCCCTCCAAAGTATAAACAACATCTGAGTTTAATTAAAAAGGTATCTACAGCATTTAAAAAAAAAAAAAAAAGAGCTGGAGAACAAACAGATAAGATTTCCTAATTTTTGAGAGTCTCCAGGCCTTATGAGGCAGACACGCAGAAGAAAAAGTAACAGTAGAAGGTGTGGACTTTCAAGCGTCATTGTGGGGGTTTTTTCTCATGGTAGATTGAAGTAGAGGGGATTTAGCATGAATATGAGGTACATAAAGTAGATTGACACAGAAAATACTTAATGAAGATTTACTGTGTGTGCAGTCTCAGTCTCTCAGTATTTTAGGCTTGTCTTCAGAAATTAAATTCATAGTGGCATTTTTGTCATTAATGGAGCTTTTCAAAGGTAGACACAATGGAAATTCTGGAACAGACAGGCTATTTTTGGTGTCTCATATCATACACCAAGGCAGCAAGGGCATTTAAATATAGAGCTAGCACTAAACATGAAAACAAAGCAAGGCTTGTTCCATATGCAGCAAAGTGAATACCATTCTTAAACAGTTCTTAGTTCACTTAGTGCTAGCAGACTAAGTAAAAATCTCTCCACTTTCTGCAAGCTAATGATCTCCTGCAGTCTCACTCACCACTGTTTTTGTTGGAAGGCCATTTATGAATAATCCCTTAGGCAAAATCTGTTCATTTATAAGCTAGAGACCCAGTGCAGCTGTGATGGTTTGGGTGACCTTATCTTCCTTTGATACTTTTGGAGAATTCCTTGTTTTTTGGAGTAGGATCTTCTGTTTAACACTCTTGATCTTCTAAAGTATTTTTGACAATCTCAGTGTTACAGGAGAAACAGGTTGACAAAGGTAATTTGGGTTTCGTTTGGGTTTTTGTTTTCTGAGCTGGTAATACTGCTATGAACAAAATAATATTTATGTTGTAAATAGAAAAGATAACTGGCTTCTGACTGCTAGTTGTGGAGGGGAGAAATTCTCTTTAGCTTTTTAAGTGTTTTTCTAGGTATTCTTAATCTTCTAAAATCATTTGTAATCATTTTCTTGCCCCTTTACATACAGCAGGAATTTTCTTTTGAACTTTAGATCAGTTGAATATATTCTTACTGTGCTCTTCTTTTATCCCAGAAACAGCACAGATCTGCTGGAACTGACAGACTAGATTTGTATTAACTCTGTGATTTAATCTCATTGGAGCCTCAGGACTAGAGGGAAGAGGTAATTGATTGACTAACTTTAGCTTCCTTTGTGTATTTTTTTTCCTTTCCCCCCTTAGAATTTAAAAGTGACAGCGAAACTGGAAATGTACAGCATCATGCTGGTAAATTTCATTGCAAAGGATACAGTTGTTTAAAAAAGACAGCAAATTAAATTGTCATTTAGAAGATGCATCTCTGAGGGGAATAAACCCAACAAAACAACCAGGAAAACCCAAAACTAACAAACAAAATCAACTCAAACCCACACAAACTCTGTGCTGAGCAGTTTCTGTGATGTACAGCCCAACTTGCCATTCACATATTACTGGATTTCCAAAATACCCAGCTGAGTGGCATGACTCTGGGGAGGACAGCAATGTGTATTGGCTGTGGTAGAAGAGTCAGACTTCCATAATGTGATAGCAGCTAAACCAACAGAGGAAAGAACCTAAAAGATGTAATGGCTTGTATTCAGATTACTCCTCTTTGTCTTTGCATGGTGTCAGCTTGACTCCCCAGTCAGCCTTTCTGTGCTCTCCTCTGGGTCCCCAGCCACTGCTCACCAGTCCATTTGTGTGTGTTGAAGACAGCTGGCAGCAACTTCAAATGCCAATTAATTGTAGCACTAGCTTGTGCTTCTTCTAAGTCCCCAAGTATGGGGACACCACCCTGTGTCCTTGAGGAATAGTAAGGGTATTGCTCCAGATAGATGTCTTGAAGTTAGTTGAAAAACCTCACTTGTAAGAACCATAACAGCCTTGCAGGTCATTAGGGAAAACAAACTGGTCTTAATCAATAATAAATCAAGAGCATGTTGTGATGAGAATGAGAAACACATCGTGAGTGTTGGTGCACATCTGGATGTGCTTTGGAATGTCTGTTTCTCCGCAGCAGAAGGACACTCTTCTAACAAAGATGCCCAGAGGAGGGCAGGCCTCCATCTGTGAATTCAAAGGGACTGATGGCTTTTTCTTTTTTCTTTTTTGCTGGCCTGGCCTCTGCTCTTCATGATGTAGTTTCTGATGCTCCACAGCTACTCTCCTTTGATCTTTCTGTGCTTTATCTTCTCTCAGTGTTGTGTAGGTTTCCTGTTTCAGCAGTGTCGCCTGAAGCGCACAGAGAAATACTCCATTTCACACAAGATGCTCCATGAATTTTGTGTTTGAAGGAGAATTCAAGCAGTTTGAAGAAACATGATTTCTTTGGTGAATGATCAATCTGTTTTCAACAAAATAATGAAAAGGAATGGCTATCAGCTGGAAACTCTGCTTCCTGACTCTGATATCCCTTTTGATTTATATTTTTAGGTTTTCCCCAATGGTTTAGATTACAGCTATATCTTACATTAGGGAACAAAGTAATCTGGGATTTTCCCTGATTCTAAGGCTTCTTTGGTTGTTCAAGCAAATAGAGTTGGGAAAGGCAATAATCCTGTAAAAACATATGTATGAAAATGAAGAGGTAATATTTTCAAAATAATTCAATTTCAGTTCCTTATCAGAGGGATGAATTTCTTGCATTGCTTGTGGGCATGATGAATAAAATCAGTAATGGATTAGAAACTAATTAAAGAAGAAAGACTTGAAATGATTAGCAAAATTTGGAATTCATAAGCTCATTATGAAACACGTACTGGTAATTTTTTGTTTATGTCAATGTCTTTTGCCTGTTGCTGTTGAAGTTCCTGATAAGACCACAGTTACAGTTGTTTGGTTTACAATTCATATGAAACTAGTGGCAGTGTGGTTGTGTACTCAGGTACATTTAAGAATGTAAAGATGATAGGAATAGCATCATAATAAATCAGTAGTTACAGATGTGGAAAAATAGATAAGCTTTTCGTCATATAAGGCTTTATTTACAAGACATCCATATAAATTAGGAAGATAAAAAAGCTAGCAAAAGAAAAATCGAAATTTGGAAGCTTTCTTTAAGACAAAATAGGCTGATAAACAGTATTTGAAGGAAGTCTGTTTCCCCTTCCATTCCCAGGGGCACACAGTTCAGGCTTCTGACAGCTTTCTGTCTTGATGCCTCCACAGAGGACAGAATCAGAGTGTTTTGAGTTGGGAGAGACTACCAAGGATCATAAAGTCCAACTCTTGAATGAACAGTACATACAGGGATTGATCCCACAGCCTTGGTGGGTTTGGGTTTTTTTTTCAGCACCAGGCTCTAACCAACTGAGCTAATATCAGGGTTATGGTAGCCCAACAAAGATTAAGTCTTAGTTGAAGTTCATTTTGACAGAAGAGAAAGATTTTAAAGTGCTGAAGCATGTCCTAGGATGCTGAAAGTCACACAAATGAGAAGTAAGAGGGAAGTCAATCATCAGAGTAGCTTTAGTTTGTTCATGTGGTTAACTATTGAGAGTTAAATAATTGGAGCCTTCAGTTGCTAGCGTACACAGAAGCTTACAAAATAGTTTTATTTCTCCTTTATGTAGCACTTTCCATCCTCAAAACCCTTTAAAAACATTAATTAGCCTTTGTTGTGTCCTTTTGAAGCTGGTAATTTTAGTATCATTATCCCTATTTAGGCCTCGCCTCCCTGAGATTCAGCCTCTGATGAAGATTTACCTGTGTAATTACCTAATTCCTCTTCTGTAGCTAAATTTGAAACAGAGTAGCCTGAAATTTGTAGTAAGTTCAGCACAAGTTAATAATACACAGCAGTGTAGCCCAGTGTAGCTGTAAACAAATCCTGGCCACAAGAGCCAGTGAAGTAGTGGGTGACAGACACTCGGTGACCTGCAGAGCATTTAACAAATCCAGTCCTTTAGAACCTCACTTCAAAAAAACCAAAATTCAGATGTACTTCAAAACTGTGCCAGACTCTTAACAGTGTTCCTGGTCTAGCAACGTTCCTCTGAGGCTGGAACTTGGAGGTCTGGTGAAGAGTCTAGCTCTCTTGGCCAGTAGCTGACTGCCAGCCATCTCCCCTCCCTAAAATCCTGCCCCTACTTGAAATAATTGTCTGACATATGGTAGGGATAACAGAAATGCAGAGCTGCTGTGGAAGAGACTCTTGATTTCTTCAGCGTGGTAATTTCACTGGCATAGTGTCAGTTGGTGATGACTGAAAAAAATGCTCTTGTTAAACCCTGAGATATTTCATTTTGAACACCTGTGGGAAAGCATGAGAAATGAAGGCCAGGGTGTGCAAAGTAGTAGGAGGTGGTGGTTTGATCCACTGGTGTAGGAAACCACAGTTTGCTTCTTCCCTCTGCCTGAGGAAACTTGAGCTCTTATCTCTTATCTTGAAGCACACTGCTCTGCAATTTAATATTCTGTCTTAAACTTATCTGTCGATCAACCCTGTTCACATATGTAAACAGTTCCTGGTGTAGCAATGGGAATAGCAACTCTCATCTTCCAGGTAGGTACCTTCACAAAGTTAGCAAATCTTTTCTTTTTCACTTGCAGGTTAAAAATTCAAATATTTTAAACATGGTTCAACAGGAATGGAGTAGGAATGTGAAGCTTAGCCCAATATTTTTGACACCTTTTTTATTTTTATATTTTACATTTATATATAAAATAATAATATAGATTTTTAATTATTTTATATATTTTTGTTACTTCACATCAGAATGATACTCTAAAAAGGAACTAAGCTGCTGACCCTCTAACAAAATTCAAATTTCTTTTTCTTGATTCTTGATAATTTACTTCATAATTAATTTGGATAATATTTTGTTTTTAGGATAGACAATGGCAGAAAAATTACCTCTCTTGATCTTTTTTTCTATGAGTAGCCTCTCAAGTTAATAGCAAGACTAGCACTTAGCTTAATGCTAGGGCTGGATGAGCATTTTGGGAGACTTGGTAACTTTGGTTTTCCTCCTTTGAACTGAGTTATGTTTCGCCTTAGTGGATTCGTTTTCTTGTGGCCATTGAATTGCAGGTGGTACCTGTAAACTCACACCTTTGCTCCTGAAATATATATGGATGTTTTGTAGCAGTCATCTTAATTTGCTAAGAAATATTAATGTTCTTCAAATTTTCTTTAAACAGTGAAAATGGAATAACACCAAGAATTGCATCAACTCTACACTCGTATTTGGTAACATGGGAATATGAAGTATCTCATAAAGCTTTCCATGACTGAATGACAGGGTGTATTTAGACATGGAACATGTGTTGTTAAAAACATGTAGATAAATAAATTATATACATTCTTTTCAGTGTTTTACATTTTGGCTAGGGTAAGCAGTTTTTCTAGAAGCTAAGTAGCCATCAAGTTTTCTGACTGAAATTTTGGTCTGAAGGTTGCAAAGGACATTAGGAGGAAAGAAAGGTGAATGTAAATTTTGCCAGTTGGACTTGCCTTTTTCAGAGCTTCGTGCTCAGTTCTTCCACTGTCATAGGTTTTGTTGAGATTTTGGGGTTTTTGAGGCACAGGAGATAATATGTGCTCAATGAAGGAGCCTCAACTTCGGGCAAAAAGTGTGGGGTAAGGAGTCTGAGAGTGCCAGGAGCAGATGCACCAGGAGCTGGGACTTCTCACTGCATTTATCGGGTGGAAGGAGAGGAAAGCAGGAAATTTGGTCATTGCTTCCTTACGAGGGTAGGGAGTGAAATGTTAGAAAGTTGGATGAGTAGGTCAATAGAAAAGTAAGCTGGAGTAAAGAAAAACAGGTGATGCACTCTGGTGGCTGCAAAGGGTGAAAAGTGCCACAAGGCAGCAAGGTATTTGTGCTTATGTGAGCCCTGAACTGTCTGCATGGACCAGAATATTGTGATAGTGCAACATACTTTATGATAATAACTACAAAAACCACAGTAACATAGCACAACTGGCCTTTAATGCATGAAAATTGTTATACTCTGTTAAGAGTTAAGAGTTAGAATAGTTGCCTCTGCTTGCCAGAAATGCCTTCACTCACCAGTGCACTCTTTTTCTGTGGATCTGTCATGGTCACTGGCCATAATGCAGGCTTGATTTGATAAGGCACAAGGTCAAAGGAGGAGATTTTTGAATAGCAGTTTTGACCTTTTCATTATAGGTACTGCAGGAGAAGCAGTGAGCCACAGTCAAGGCTCTGATTGCCACTACAATAGGTTGCTCTGGAACTTGCAAGCTCCAAGATGAAACTAATGAGAAAAGAGAAATGAAAAAGAAAGTCATGGAACGGTTGAACAGTTTTTTTCTTAGAGTGTTTTATACACCTGAAAACACCTGGGGCAGAAGAATGAAATTGAAGTTAGTCCTGTCTTAGTCCAGCTTCACAGAATGACAGAAGGAATTAAAGCTCTTAACGTTTAAGAATAAACTGCAGAAGTTCAGTGAAAAAACTGAGACTACAGAAGGTATCTGCTGTGCTATAGCTTCATTTGGAGCAGTGGAAGAGCACGAGTAGCTCCAAGGTTTGCATTCTAAATGTGTCTCTTCTGCTCCTTAAAATTACAAAAATAGAAATACCTTCCGGACCGTAGTTCAGTCAGCAAATGGAGAAGAAAGCAGGAAGACATTTTATCTGAGTGAGTGATACTGAACATCTGAGGTCTGCAAATGAAGTTGAAGGAGATGGGCATTTTGCCAAAAGTCACTTTCATGGGAAGCATAGCAAAGTATGGTGGGAAACACTCTGTGTTTTCCTCTATATCCATGCTACATGCAACAGGAAATATTATTGTTTTCCCTAAATAGTGCAAACACAATTGATTTTCTCTTCTAAGTGATCCATTGAGATTCTTCTGATTGAAACTATTCAGATTTCTAAAACAAGCATTATTCTGTAGTGGCCTTTGTTAACAATAAAAGGGGTATAGTTAGGGTAAGATATCACCGTTGGGTTTATAGCAGATTACCTGTTGTTTCCTTTTCAGCCTTTCACTTAAATGGCTTTTTTAATTCTTCTCTGTTGAATCTTGAGGTCCTTCTAGCACTGAAGAATGGTTTGTAATTCATTATTGTTGACATACTATGAGATGATTCTTTTGAATGGATATTCAGCTCTTTAAGCTGAATGCTTTCTTCACAGATTATCACAGCACTTCTCAAATCTCTACCTATAACCTTATGGATTCTCTTAAAAAGTTAGTGTTCTTGAAGTTTTTTCATGATCTTTGGGACATGTTTTTTGTATTTTTTATTACACTTATTTCCCTTTATCATTTTATGACCACAGTCCTTTTCACCCTCTATCAGTCAGGAATATTTTCTGTATGAGATCACCAGTTTCCCATAAGCTGAGGCCTAACAATTTTCATCCTAAAAAAAAAAATAAATCTGAATTTAATCTTGTACATCAGACAGTGCCATTCTAGTTCCTACTGCTAATGCAATTCCCTTGTAGTTGATATCTTACCTCAGGAACACCTTGAAAGTTAGCAACTTCATTTACTTGCAGGGAGATATTTTGTCAATGAGTAAATCCTAAAAATTTGGTGGCAGTGTTTATTCCTTTTCCATATAAATGCATATCCTATCATGGTAATACATTACATAATGTAACATTTATAACACAGAAATGCTGACCCCATAGCACATAGATTATTCTTAGCCCAAACCCACCCAAAATGGAATGACACAAAATAAGCTGTATTTTGTCTCACCTTTTTAACTGGAGGGAAATGGCACATTTTTTTCACTTCACACTTAATAGAAACACCAAAGGAGATTTGGAAATCTAAAAGGGTGTCTTCCATAAATTGCTCTTTAAGCTGTCTGAACAGTGGAATGAAAACAAAACTAAGACTTCCTGTGAACAAGCACAAGTCACAAGTATTTAATGTAATTTTAATAGCTCCTTTTATTAAGAGTGGCCTGTTAAAAGTTTTTAAGGAACCTATTGATTGACCACGTCTCTGGCTTTGGTAGAGTTCAGTAACTGAGTAAGAGTGTGCAAAAAGCCATCTTATGCATCATACAAAGAAAATTAACTTTACTTGGCACGAATCACACTGCTTCTCCTAGTCTTACCTGCTAGTGCTCACCTCAGGACTGGACAGGTGAGCAAGGCTTACAGAAGTCAGACCTGTTTCTTATCCTGGTTCATTACCTTCAGAACATGGTAAATTCTTTTGAACAATAATTTATAAGCCTGCAGGAAGGGGTTACACACAAAAGAGAGACATTTCTTGAAATACAACAAGCATGTCAATCTTTGTACCCTTTTTCTTACCAGCAGCTTCAGATCAACACAGATGCAGTTATGTTGAGTGGCAAGATATTTTCCAAATGGGGAATGTTATGGATTATTTATCTCTGGGTTGGAGCATAAGACTTTTATTTCCACCACTGTGTTAGTGCAGCTAAGTGGCAGATGGAAGGCTTTGATCACCAGTGCTGGTTTTGTCAGCCTCTTTCCCAGAGCAGATGGAGGATAAAATACCTGAGGAAGCTGCATTGTTCTAGATTAATCACATCTAGCCCTCAGTGAGAGCTCAGATATTGCCTCTGTACCGCCTTGTTACAGAGACATAAAGTTACAGCAGGATCCTCCATCTTTTTTCTCTACTGACTCTCTTTCCATGACACCATGTTTGTTCTCTAGGCTGTTCTTTTTACTAGTCACTGTTATCTTCCCCTTTCATCCCAGTCCTTAGCAGCTCAGCCAGTGCCCTCCTGCCTTCCTCATTTTATTCCACCCATGCATCTTTTCAAAGCTTCACAACATTTTCTTTCTTCAGTACTCGGAGTAAAACTCCTTACAGCACCTTTTCTCCATTCACTTTGCCCCACGTGCTTTTTTCTTTTCCTTGAGCACATCCTACTCCCTACTTTTTTCCATCCTTATGTAGTCCTTATTCTTTCTTGTATTTGTCTCCTTGGTTTGGATGTTGTTACCTCTTGGAGAGCAGCTATGCTACTTCTGCAGAGTAGCATTAGAAAGAATACAAAAGATCAGAAATCTGTGCAAATTCAATCCCTTGAAGAATAGTGAGTTGAGGGTATTGCACATGTAAAATGTACCCTTAAAACACAAAATAAATAAAAAGTGAAGCTCTTTATTTAGCTTCTCTGCTTACAGCTTTGGATTAGATATCTCCATAAGCAGTCTGCATTTTAACTACACCAGATTAAGTTTGCAGCACCTGCTCTGGGATAAAATTTCCAGTTATTGCAAAAGGAGGAGTGGAAATTCTCTTTGTAGTTATGTGTGAAATGTATAAACCAGAAGAGAAACACAAATACAACAATATCTGAATTTTTTTGTTGTGGTTGAAGGTGTGTTACCAAACGTATTTTGTTTTAAGTACTGTTGTATTTCATGGAATTTACCTTGGCTTTGTTTTATAATTTTGAGAAATCACCTGGTGCATCCCTTGCCCCAAGATAGATTCAGCTATCCTTATCATGCTTGACAGATGTTGATCAGACCTGTCTTTAAACTGTCCCAGCAAGTTAATTCCACTGTTTCCCTAGGCAAACTATTTTAGCATTCATAATATCTGTAATACAATGGTGGTTCTTTACACAACAACGTGGTGCTAAGGCTTGCCTTATGATTCACCCTAATCCCTGCATCCTTTCCTGCCAACCTGTAAACTTCCCAGATGTTCTCCACCCTGACTGTCTTTGTCTAGGTAATTTTGTTTAAATGCAATAGCTTTCAGTTTTCCATATTGCTCAGCATCTGATTCCCAAACATTAGGCCAGAATAACCTGCTTTTTCAGTTACTTCCCTAGAAGTGGTGGTGGATTGACGTGTTTGTTTCTTTAGAGTGGAGCCTTAAATGAAAACAACCTTTGTCTCTCTAATGGGCAGTGACAGTAGCTTCCAGCCCTCTGCTCCTTGATAACAGAAGCAGACAACAGTCTCTTCTTTGCACCTTTCTCATTTGACCTTTCACCAGAGATCAAGCATATATTTATTGATCTAAAATGTATATGTGAACCCATATGTATATATTCATATATATTTCACTAGCTTTGCCAAGAATTAGATTTAGAGTGTCAGTTTTTACTTGCCCAGTCCCACTACATCTTCACTGGTGTAGGTATTTTTTTCAGCTCCTTCTGAAAAGCATATGCCACTGTGGATATTTGCAGGAAAGGGTCAGTCTGTAATAGTGACAGTGGAGGGTCTAGAGAACACCCTCTATTTACATGTGACCTTGCACAAAAAAGGAAGATAACTTAACCTGTCTCAACACAGAGGTCACGTGCAAAATGTTAAGTAGTTTGTTCAATGCAAATTATATTCTGTGCATTGATTTGGCAGGTACTTGCTATGTAGAAAATTTTGCCATCCTCTCACGTGGAGTTAACAGTATTATGAAGTTGTTTTATTCATAATGCCTTCTGTAGTCACTATTTATTGATTTTTGTAGTAGAGCCTTCCATAAATTTAGTAATTAATTACTTGATCTTGATCCCCGAAGGCCTTATTTATTGCTTGAAAATTAAGAAATCAACTCAAGCTGTAAGACAACTATTATCCAACCTTCCTTTCAAAAGAATTGACCTGGAAAATTGAGTTATTTTTTCCTCAATTTTATGTAATATTAATACCTCCTGTTTTGTATATGCTTTGAAATTTTCCTGAGATGTTTGTCAACTAAACACAGTTGCATTCTTCCTCTGCCTGATGACTTTGAAATCAAATGACAAACCATATTGCACAGATTTACATTATGTAATAGCTTTGTGATACAAAATTATTTGTGTAACTTGTTTTCCTTTGTCAGACATTCTGTTGTTCTATGGAACTGCATTGTAGAATCCTGGCTTATTTTTTATTGTTTCAAAAACAATATCCTGAACCTATCTTATGACATGGAAAACTGTTGTTTTTAATACAGTTCTTTTGTAATTATTTATACACACAAATAAATATAAATATAAATTTATATTACGTATGGTTTTATATATTTAATATAATTTTTAATATCTGTTCTGCCAATTTCTTAGTTCACAAACTGCTTTATGATCTGGTTTTCATTAATATGAAAGAATACCCTATTCACAAACTCCTGCTGAAATTACTTACATATTTCCCTACCAACGCCCCCCTTCCTTTTCTCTGGAAAACACCATTCTCCATCAAAAGTTTAAAACCATGCAGGAAGGCAGATTTCTGCTGTGCTCATTTGATTTGTCTGTAGAAATCATTTTAGAAGTGTAAGGACATGTCGTGTAACATTCTTTCTGTCCTTCGTCATCACAACATCTCTTTCTGAAGCCACATTTTAAAGTAGTGGTTTATGACTGCTCTGAAGAGGACAGACTGTAGAGGAGTTTTGTCTTGCTACCGTGGTGTTGTTGTGTAGGCAGACAGATTATTGTTACATACAATTTGTATTTGTGCACTGAATGCTAAATTACCTATTTTACAGATAGTTTAGCACACTGCTATTCAGATGTTAAGTAATGTGGTGGAAATATTTGGCTTTGAAGTAGCATCTATTGACTAAGATAATTTTCTTGATTGGTATGGAACAAGGCTGTGATGAAACAGTGGAATTGACTGGATTTAACTAAAGACAAATGATGTCTCTTTAGTGACACTGGGAAATAACACAGCAAGTTCCTGGTGTTTGGCATACAGCATGTTCTGCTGCTCTTGGTTTCCCCATTTTCTTGACAGTTCTCTGTGGACCATTCCTGGATTTTCATTTGCCAAGACAAATTTTCTCAAAATTTCAAGAAAATAAATTAAGCTCGCAAGTGTTGAATCGTAGCAATGTTCATTCCCTGAACTTGATGAAAATTTCAGGACGTTCATTCATATGTGCTTTCTGCACTTGGGGAGTGCAGAAAGCAGCACTTACCAAAGGAACATAAATTAGCATTTGAAGGAGTTGCAGCAAAAATTAAGGACATGCTGTTTAAGAGATGCTAAGTCAGAAGAGGGAAAAGAAATGTATATTCATGATGCTGTCTCTTTAATTAATATACAAAAGGTAACATTTCTGTGCAGTCAGAAGAGATTTTTCTGGAGGAGCAGAAAGCTCCCTGTGAATGTTCCCATTTCTCATTAATGCATGACAGAGCCAAAGTCTCCTTTGCTTTGCTGGGTGAGGGCCTTATCTTAAGCAGTCAGCAAGGCAGTGCTGATAATTTGAAAACATTCGTGTATATCGGGAAATTGACATATAGAAGCATTACATTATAGCTTCAGAGGGAATTTATGGAGGCCATAAATATGTTGGTTTAATTAGGGGCACAGTGCTAACTGCTGACACATTCTCTTCGAAGTCTGCTTTCAGAGCACAATTACTAAACTTTTTTTTTTTTTCAAAACACAAGAAGCTTGAGGATGAAAGTTAAGTTAGATAATCCAGTTGAGGTTTTTGCATTTTTGAAGTATAGTCACAGTCCATGAAGTCTACAGGGCTTCTCACGAGTGTGTATCCAGAATCACAGCCAGAGCTGAGAAAGAGCAAATCATGAATTGCTGCATAGATTTAAAATGATAACACTAAGAGATGTTATCTCAACTTGGCACACTCTCTTTTAATAAAGCAGGGCAAATTGAGAAAGATGAGTTTTCAGGGAGTTAAAATGTTATTAAAAAAACCCAATTATACTCTTTTGTTTTCCCCTATTTATTTTTTCAAAATGGTTATTTACTGTAAAAATCAAAGACCTGAGTGTAGCCATGCAAGGCAGGGTGAACTATTTAACCTACTCAACACGACTTTGTTTGCTGGAGCCTTTGCCAACTTTGCTTTCACAAAGACTAGTTGCAAAATAGCTCCTTTCTGTCTGTGTTCTCTTTTTCTGCTTTCTCAGACCGCTAGAGATAGCTACACCTGCCTTTAGTGACCAGGTCTAATTAAAATCTCGACTGTCTAATAAAAATACACCGGCAAAACCACCACATACACATCCCTCTAAGAGAGGCTTGTCTGGTACTGGGCAGGAGACAATCACAGAGTGTTTTGTGGTTACTTTCTCAGTGATTATCTCACCAGTGGCTTTTGAGGCTGGGTTTGGCAATGAGGTGGTTGCTGTAGCAGAGTCCTCTCCTGTCCTGCAAAGGACACCAAGGAAAGGAGATGCACGCTGAGATTCCAGTTACTTACACCTCCATATGTCTTTTCTGAGGTGTGTCAGCAGCTTTGAGAAAGCTGTGAACTCCAGTAGGTAAAAATTCTTGTTTTCAGGCAAAAATGTATTGAGACAAATTATTTAAGTACCTTCCTAAGATAAGTTCTGCAAGCCAGTAGCAGAACTAGAAGAGTGACTAAATATTTTTATTATTTAAATGTCCTTCTTGCTGTTCTGGGAATGCCATGCACAGAAAGTGAAAGGGAAACACTTCAATTTCTGTGCTGTGTTTATGGTGGGTTTAGGTTTTTCACTTGGGTTCACACCCCAAGAGGACTCCTTTTCATCTTTTAACAGATAATTCTCATTCTTTTCTTTGGGCACTGTAGGAGGCATGTTACGAATGTTCTTGGCAATTCAAGGTAGAACAGGCACAAGTGATAGCTGCATTTTACTTTCTGTCATGTCATAGTCTGGGTCACTCAGGCTCCTAAATCCTAGAGGGCCTTGTTCAGAGTGTTTGCAGCCAGAGCATGTGAAAATAGCAGAGAGGACTCTTTTTCTTTATGAATTTGCAGGATGAGCTCTGAGTCACTCAGCACTGCACTGAGCTAGTTTACTGCAGGAAGTAGGAAAAGTCTTGTTGTCCTCTGGAAGACCACAGCAGTCTGAGTTATGTCAAGTCTAATTCGGACACATCAGCACTGCACTGCTGCTGATTTTCTCTCCAGGTGTTTCCTCTCAAGGAGCCCCATCTTCTGAGGCAATCTCTCATGTGTTTGGGCTTTGTGCTGTGTTCTCTTCTGGCCATCACACCGTGCTTTTCTCAGCTTTTACTGATCAGGTGCTGATCTGCTCCTCGGCAGTACCAGTGGGAGTTCAAAGCAGTATGACAGATGTGAACCCAGGGGCTGTCCTGGTGGGAGCTATAGTCTTAAGACCGAGTTGGTTTGGGATTAGTTTTTCTCTTCCTGGGAATAGCAGTGCATTGTGTGTTTCATGGTCACCACATAAATCATGTCTCTTACATAGGTAGCTGTGGAAAAAAACCTGTGGGAGCAGGTCGTCGAGACAACGACAGTGTATTGTAAAACAGCTCTAAAAGGCAAATATTTCACTTGAGGTAATACAAAGTGCAAAATATGCAGAAGAAAACTCTGGAGGAAAATTTTTTCCTCTCTGAAGACTTTTACTTTCCCTTTTCATAGTGTGGAAGATGTGAAAATTTATTGCTTTGTAGTATACCTGGAATTGGAGACATGGGAGAAACAGTTAGAAAGAGAAATGGGCTCAAATTAGCCTTGCATGCAAGCCCCAAAAACTGCAGTGGTCTTTCTGTAATGTATCCTATTTTACATGAAGTGATAGCCAAAAATTTCATTATTTTTAATTTTGTTGAAAATAATGATTGCAATCACATTCAGAGCTACCAAGAAACTGATTTTCAAGATAAAGCAAATAGTTCATTCATTTTTTCATTCTCATCAGCTAATACATTTCTTTTTTGCAGTAGACTTCAAAATGTCTTTTTGTCCTCTCACACTGAGACTTGAAGTGATAGAAAGGAATGGTGTAAAAGACAAGTGTTTGCCAGTGCTAGAGAAGCCAAGGACGTGCAAAGAAAACAGATTAATTTAGTGACAAACAGGCAGAGACCATGAAGAACAGTTTTTACAGCAGATATCTTGCATAGCCAGCAAAGGGACTGGAGCAGGCTTGATCTACTGAGATAACCTCACATTTTAGTACCTGAACAGCAGCATTTTGAATCCTTGTAGGCATTTCAAGGCCTTGTCATGGGGGACAGCTGCAGAAGAGTTGTGAGAATCCATTACATGGGAAGTGTTGTGCTGTAAAAAGTTGGTGCCTAATTAGATCCACAGGAGTGAGGAAACAAAATTGTTAATATGAAAGGCTAATATTGAATTTTTGTAATTAATAGTGTCTGATTCAAGCTGAAAGCTGGGAGGCAAAATAGTTACTGTTCAAAAAGTTTAAAAATCATATTAAATCAATTCTATCACCTTATTTAGGCTTAAGTTTTGGCATTTTAAAAGTCATAGTGAGCTATATGTGATGTGAAAACAGACTGCTATAGTATATCCTTTTACCATGGATTGTTTTCAAGAAGCTAGAATTGAGTAGTTTTCAAGGACAGGAAGACACAAGAAAGAAGCATTGCTTCAAATCAGAAAATAATCAGATTTTGGCATTACAACTTCATTAAGATTTGAAGTTTGTTTTCAGAAGTGTGGAGTACCAGTATATTTTTGACATGTAAAGAATTCTGTTAAATCCACTTTTGAGTCATCATTTCAGTGCATAAGGGGTATACCTGGGTGTTAGGATTTCCATGAATTTATAAGGAATGTTCAATTATGAAACAGGTTTCAGGTAATTTCCCTATCATTGCTGCAACCCTCACTATTTCTTAGCACTGACCAGTTTCCACCCTCATCTTCTTTCCTTCTGTGATCTGATGCACCGGTAAAGAGTGGCCTCCGGATATGCTGGGACAACACAACAAGTGATTACCCTTTTTCCAAATTTAAAAAGATATCTCTGTCCTGTGATGGCTTATGCACTGTGAAATAAAAGCTGCAGTTTCTACAGGAACTGCAGTCTTGTGCAATGAAAAATGAAGGTCTCCTGTGTTATTTACTAACTCGTCTTACTGCTACTACTGTCCTGTGTGATCAGGACTTAATGCAGTAAAGCATGCAAAAACATGCCAAGGTTTAAACACACTAGTACTGTTGCCAGGCATGTGCTTAAATACTTTGTTGTCTCAACCCCTCAATTTCTCTGAAATATTATATTAAAAAATATATCTATAAGAATTATTATAGATTAAGTGAAATGAAGAGCAGATGAGACATGGAATAAAAATTGATGCTGATGATCAGTGGAAGTGCATAAACCCATAGTTTCTTTATAGAAATGAGTAGCATGCTGAGCACTTTGCAATACACTTAATCTAATTCCTCTTAGATTAGGGGGACCTGTTGGTATATGTGAAAGTGTAGTGTAGCATATGGGACATTGTTCTGTACTTTCAGCTATATTTACTAATGTACTATTTTTAGTTCACTTTTTTTTTTAGCAAAACCTTGTGTAATTGACGACTCATTCTGTATCCATTGGCATGCACTTATTCACAGACTGCATATAACCCTGAATAAGAGACATTATTGTTGAGGAGAAGTTTGTGTTAGAACTGGATCTGAAACAATAAAAACTTCAAAAGAAATGGTTTCTGCACTAATAGAGCCTCAAGATGTTGTAACTAAACCCTGTTAGGGCCATAACCTGGGAAAAAAAAGTAAGGTATGAAGAGGACTGTGAGCAGGCGAAAAGAAAAAAAGAGCTTTTGGTCAAGACATTTTGTTGCTGTCCTGATTAGAGCAGATTTGTTTCCAAGAAGTCTGGACTGCTTTCCCTGCTGAAGACAGTTGAGCAGAGGAATTCGTACCATGGACACTCCCATAACAGTGGCAGCACCTGCCCAAACAAGCAGGTCTTGGCTGCAAAACCCCAGGCATTTAGAAACTCTTGCAGGTGTTTGTACAGCTTAAGTTTTACTTCGCTCAGGTTTTCCATACCCGGTAAATTAATTTAGTCGGAGTGCCTACCAGCAAACTGAGTCATAACGCTTACACAAAGACATTTGCAAAGACAGGGTGTTTGGTGATTTGTTCGTGGAGCTTTGCATTCGTAATTTACATTTGCTGGAGGGAAGAGGAGACAAGACTGAGCACGCTCCCTTCCCGCAGCAAACCCTTGGCTTGTTGCAGGCTGGCAGCTCGCAGTGCGCTTGCTCCCTGGGATTGCAGCAGTGACAAAGCAGAACTGAAAGTGCTTAGCAGCAAATTATTAACTGAAGTGGTTTGACTTCAGTAGCTTTTCCCCAGTCTAAAGCTTTGACTGCCATTTGGTTTAGATTGAAATTGAGAATTGTTGTTGCTCACAGCAGTACTGCAGTGTTAAGAGGCACCAAGGTTTCTGGACTTGTGGGTCTCATTTACTAGATGTTTGTGAGTTTATTGTTTCTTTTGTACCTTTGCTGCTGCCTTTCTCTTTGTGGGTTTTGTGCAACTGGTTGGGGTTTTTGCTGATTGTGTTTTGTTCCAGGTATTTTATCCGTGTCCAGAATGAAGTCTGGCTCAATACTTCTTAGCTTGAGGATTACAGTGCACAGTCTGCCTTGGTCTTTCTCTTACTACAAATTTCCCAGGTGTCAATATTTTCTTTGTCACTTCTAGTCTTGTCCTTTGTTATGTCATTTCCCATAATACTTATTTTTCTTTCTGGTTTTTGGTTGGTTGTTTTTTGTCTATTTCTGTTCAATGTACACATTTACTTAGAAGATTATTGGGAAGACTTAGTTACATGAAGTCATGATGAAGCCCCAGGTTTCTGCAGCATGACAGTAACAGATGGCTTTTATATTGACCTTAAATTAACTGGGCTTAATGTGGAGTTTGCTTCCTCTAGCTGCCCTTCAATGTGTTATGATTTAACCTCAGCTGGCAACTAAGCCAAGCACAGCCCCTCACTCACTCCCCATCCCTGGTGAGATGGGGAGCCAGTCAGAGGAGTAAAAGTGAAAAGACTTATGGGTTGAGATAAAAGCAGTTTAATAGGTAAGGCATAAGCTGTGCCCACAAGCAAAGCCAAACAGGGAATTGTTTCACTGCTTTCCATGGGCATGCATGTGTTCAACCAGGAAAGCAGGGCTCCATCATGTGTGACAGTAACTTGGGAAGACAAATGCCCTCACTGCTAGTCCTTCTTCCCCAGCTGTGTATGTTGAGCATGGTGCCATATGACATAGTATGTCCCTTGGATCAGTTGAGGTTAGCTGTCCCAACTGTTGTTCCCTTCCAATTTCTTGTGCACTCCCAGTCTGTTCTCTGGTGGGAGGCAGAAAGGCCTTGACTCTGTGTAAGCACAGCTCAATGATACCAAAAATGTCCCTGAATTATCGACACTGTCCCCAGCACAAATCCAAAACAGAGCCCTATACTAGCCACTGTGAATAAAATTAACTCTCCCCCAGCCAAAACCAGCACATTGTGCACTCTTTATTCATTACCATTTACATCATTCTCAGGACATCACTCTCCAACACATCCTCATTATTTGCTGCCTCTCTTCTCATCCTTTGATACAATACATAGGTATTATTTCCCCTAGCCTGTGGACTATGCTTGTAAAATATCCATAAATGTCCACTGAGTATATTCAGGACAGGAGAGGTGGTGGGGTGTGTGGAATTACTGGACACCATAGCCAGTTCAAATCAGTTTGCTGCTGCCCTTGGAACTGCTTTTTCTAAGTCTTGTCACCACTGCTTTGTGTGGTTCCTACTATAGTTATTCCTCTGGCATGCAACCCAAATCATGGGTTACAATGATTTAAACCTATACCCATTGCAATCTCTGCCCCTTGTCCCTTTGAGCCATACCATGACATTGGGCATTCTTTCTCCTGCTCCTAGCCTGGCTAGGATTTATGCACAGGCTGCAGTCCCTTATGGCTGTGCCTGCTTCAAGCTGAGCCTTTATCTCTGAGCCATGGTCACTTTTGGGGTATAGCTGCCCTGGCATAGGCCTGTCCACAGTCACAGTTGCTTTGAGGTGCACCTGTTCCAATGTGGCCTTACCCACAGCCCCAGCCCCTTCAGGAATAAACCTGCTCCCTCATAGCCTTACCCATGGCTGCGGTCCTTCCAGGGGAATACCTGCTCTGAGGTGGGATTATCCATGGCCACAGGCTTTCAGGTGCTCTCAGCACTGATGCCTCAGTACCTGCCTGCTGCAGCACAGACCCATCCCTGTGCCCAGTCCCTTCAGAGACGCTCCTGCTGCAGCACAGACCCATCCCTGTGCCCAGTCCCTTCAGAGACGCTCCTGCTGCAGCACAGACCCATCCCTGTGCCCAGTCCCTTCAGAGACGCTCCTGCTGCAGCACAGACCCATCCCTGTGCCCAGTCCCTTCAGAGACGCTCCTGCTGCAGCACAGACCCATCCCTGTGCCCAGTCCCTTCAGAGACGCTCCTGCTGCAGCACAGACCCATCCCTGTGCCCAGTCCCTTCAGAGACGCTCCTGCTGCAGCACAGACCCATCCCTGTGCCCAGTCCCTTCAGAGACGCTCCTGCTGCAGCACAGACCCATCCCTGTGCCCAGTCCCTTCAGAGACGCTCCTGCTGCAGCACAGACCCATCCCTGTGCCCAGTCCCTTCAGAGACGCTCCTGCTGCAGCACAGACCCATCCCTGTGCCCAGTCCCTTCAGAGACGCTCCTGCTGCAGCACAGACCCATCCCTGTGCCCAGTCCCTTCAGAGACGCTCCTGCTGCAGCACAGACCCATCCCTGTGCCCAGTCCCTTCAGAGACGCTCCTGCTGCAGCACAGACCCATCCCAGTCCCTTCAGAGACGCTCCTGCTGCAGCACAGACCCATCCCAGTCCCTTCAGAGACGCTCCTGCTGCTGCGCTGACGCGGCCACGGCCGCCCCCAGAGCCACGGCTCCCACAGGGACCCACGCCCGGCTCGGGTCCCTTAGGCCGGAGCTCAGGCGCGGTCCCGGCCGGCCCGGGCGGCAGCGCAGACACAGCGAGCCCCCGGCCGCCCGCCCGCCCCGGCACAGGGGCCCCGCTGCCGCCACAGCGCGCCCAGGCACAGCACAGGAGCTGACACAGCAGCGCAGCGGCAGCGAGAGCAGAACCGGCCGCTAATGAGCGCTGGACTCCCGTGCACGGCCAGGCCAGCGAGGCTCCCGACAAGCACCTGCCAATTAATAGCTAATCAGCAATTACAGCTATAAATTCAATCCAGCACATTCCTGTCAAACCTGTCGTTATCTTGACCCCTGCAAGACCCGTGTTGGGCACCAGAAAGGACTGTTGTGGCTTAGCTCAAGCTGGCAATTAGGCCCCACACAGCCACTTATTCACTCCCCTGCAGTGGGATGGTGAAGAGAATGGGAAGCAGTGCAGGTGAGGCATTACTCCCTTACTGTCCTAGTTTTGCCTGCTTCATCAGGACATGGCTGAAACTTCTGGCCAACACTTGTGCTGCTGGATTGCCTGCATAAATTCACTGTTTAGTGCTAGCAGCAAAGGGGCAGGGTTTTGAATGGACCTCTGAACAAAAGTAGTTATTAATTGCTGAAGCCTCTGTTGTGCTTCATATGTGTTTGAAAGGCAAGCTATAAAAATTCAAAGCGTGCTGTTATTTATAATGCCATAATTTGATTACCTGTGACTGCACTACTCCTTTAATAGTAAAACATGGCCCTTGGTGGATAGGAGGAATAGGAAGGTGTGTGAGGGAGAGTGCAAAGCTGTACAGGCTTTGCTGGAATGAAGTGCATGTGCTACTTGTACACACTGCGTCACTTAAAAACTATGGGTGGCTCTTGGAGTGCGAGACTGCCCTGCACTTGTGCTTCATTTGTTTCTGCAAGGTTAGTTCTGTGCATCCATCTTAAAGTCAAGTGTGACCCAAAGTCTGGTGGAGAAAAAGGCTAAAGTTTCAAGTGGAACTTGGGAAGAAGTCTGTTGCTGTTGGTGCTTCATGAGCAACTTCAGGAGTAAGCGAGGAGAAAATGTTGCACGAGAGAATAATTTGTAAGGCTTTACTGCAGCATTCTTGATTCTCCAGTGAATAGTTGTAGATAATGGTTGCAGATGATTTGCTTGGAACAGTGGTGGCAGTTTTCTTTGCAGATTCCTCTGGTCTGAGTTTTCTGTAGTGACTGAAGGATAGATGTTTGCTGGGGTTCAAATGTTTTCTCTGTAAGCACCACACACGTGTCATTTTTTCTCTGCTGACATTCTTGGTACTAAGTTTGTTCATCATTTGGCAATTGGCCTTTTATTTGGAATGACCCTCACTCAGTCTGTGATGAGATAACCATATGTTGCACAACAATGCAACAAGGCAAAGCAAAATTGTGCATCACCACCCTGTGATAGCCTGAAAGTAGGCGGTGCCCCTGGGCTGGAGGGAGCAGCAGTCAGGCCCAGGGACTGCACAAGCCGATCTTACCAGGAGGCTGCTGTGGCTCAGGGGGAAGGGTTCTGGCCTCCACTGTCCTCTTCTGGGGAAAATCTCTGCTCCTCTTGTTTTGGACAAAGAAAGAAGCGTTTTACAGCTGCTTGATGGATCCGCAGAATTGAGATTTGCTGCCCGTGAGATTTCAGAATCACTGAAACTTGTGTTAAGTACTTCTCTTCTGTTTGGCACGTGTGCCAGGGCAAACCCCACCTTCTACCCCAACTGGCGGTCATGTGGCAGGAGCCCACTTGTGCGTTTTCCGCAGAACAGCTGAGCTTTGCAAAACTGGCTGGAGCTCTGCAGCTGGGCTGGAGCCTGGCTCAGCAGCGGGAGCTGTTAATGGTGTGATTGAAGGCTTTAATTTAACCCCTTTCCAGCAGTTGTGCTGACTGGTGTTGGAGCTGTCAGATGTCACTGTCGCACCGTTACCCTTCAAAGCAAAGCATGCAGCAGTAATCCCGTAGAGCAAGGCTTCTATTTGCTGCACCTCCAGTTGGGGCTGTTCCTGTTAAATATTCCATCTGTGGCATATGAGTTTCTATCCCCCACTTACTTTAAATGTAAATAGAAAATGGAAGATATTTCTGTCAATAGTTGTGCAGATAAAGATTTTTATAATTAATGTGTAGAAGCAATAATTACTTCTTAATATTCTCAAATAGGGATGTTGTTAATCTTCTGTGTAAATAACCAAATTGTGCCAGATAGTGTAATAGCATTCAATAATAATTTTTCCCTCTGATGGGAACAACCTTCTGTGATGACTTTGAGCCTAAAAAATGCATCAGAGTTGATTTGAAATTTAGTTTTTTAATAATAATCATGTGATGATCAGTGAAGAAGATTTAAGTAAGATTCTGGCCCAAAGCATCCATCAAATATAGGCTTCAATTTCAAAGGTAAAGAGAGGACAGCTAATTTAAAAGTTCTTTTATCAAAGGTAGTTTTTATAGCAGGAAGAATGAATAAGTACAGACTAGCAATTTGTGGTCTAATCCTTTTTTTTTGCATTAATATGATTAATTTGTTTTCAGTTCTTTTGTTCAAGAAATTAATTTCTCCTCTCATTTTGTAGGAGACTTTGAAGTTAGCATCCAACTATCAACCTTTGTCTCTCTCCTCACCCACTCACATTCCTGGAGTGCGTTTCTGCAGGTGGAGAGCAAGCAGTGCAGTGCCCAGCTCTAGGGAATGAATTCATATTATCAATCTTAATTTTCAGGTGTTCACTTTCACATATCAACCTACTAAACAGAACCAGTTTGATTTCAAGTTAAACATTTATTCTGCTTTTGTAAACAGTTGTAAAACTCCTGTTTTTAAATTGTGTATCTATAATAAAACTTTTCCCAGTATGACCAGTTTCTTTTCTGCTTCAGGTGCCTTCTTAAAAAGGATCCTGAAATGAACTGTTTCTTCAAAACAAGTTTATTGTAATAAAGAAATATCATCAGAGTTAGTTCCCAATATGCTGACACAAGTCTGTCCAATATAAATTTTTTTCAGAACCTTTTCTCATTTGTATTCCTGTTGATTCTGTTGTCAAAGTGGCTGAAATGGGGGTCAGACCCCACCAGCCCTCCATGTTTATAAGTCCTGAAATATGCAGCATATGTCATGTTGTTCCAGTTTTTCTACTGTGGTCCTCTCATGAAATAATGAACATAGAAATCACTGTGGGGGGGAACTGACCTGAATTAAAAAACACTAAAGTGATAGTGCCAATCAGTAGAAAGGGCCTATCCAGTCTAAACCACAAAGAATGGATGGCTTGAAAGCTTGGACTGCAAGGCTTACTGCCAACAAAGACCTGTTCAGGATGTCTGCTTTTTTGGGCTAGCAGCTGTTGATGTTTTTAACCTCTGAAAGAGGAAAAAAGAGGTACAGTGTTACTGTCAGTTGGAAAGCAAGAATCTATTTTGCCCAAATATTTATAATTTTGATGTAATTATTTTTGCACAAGAAGATGCAATAGTAGGCTGTTGGAATTTCTTCATGGAAAGATGAGAAAACCAGTAAATGTGCATGTGGGGCACAGCCTCGTGGTAAGACTATTTGCCAGGGATTACATAACTCAGGTCCTGACTCAGTGTGACTCTCTGTTTTATGGTTCTGTTGCCTCTTTTTCATGGTGGGGTTGGTTTGGGATTTTTTTCCATTTTGTTAGAGGGATTTTGTGTTGTTTGTGAGTTTGGGTTGTTTCTTGGGGTTGTTTGTTTGTTTGTTTGTTTGTTTGTTTATTTTTTACTGGATTCTTTCACTTCTCTAAAAAGTTCAAAGTTAAATCCATTTCCTGAGCAATAGCACCAAAACTTTAAGAAATTCTGTGCTGGGTGTGAGAAAAGTCTTAAATTGTTCTTCTTGAATTAAATAAGGGCTTTAGTTGTGCTCTGAAAGGTTCAATTTCACTATTATCACTTTGTCATAAATTAGAAAATAATAAAAAACAAAAAAGTGTGGGGAAGTTTAAAACTAAAATATCCTTTACTTTCCACTACATAACCTTTATAACTTTTTAATGATCTGTCTCCTTTTTAACAAAGTAAAGCAAATCACTGCTTTCCCAGAATGAATTTAATGAAAAATACTGGCATTTTCCTCCCCCAAAATGGGAGACTTCATTGCTGATACTCCATACATCTGTGGTAACACAAAAAAAAAACATTTGTAGGTCTCTTAATGAGCAATGCTTTCTCTTGATTTACCTCCTCCTCAATTTTACCTGGGTTTTTAAGGCCTTAGTAACTCAAAGTCGACTTAGCTTCTGATCTTCTTGGTAAATTATTGTTTGGTGCTACATAAAGTGAAAACAACAAAGTTTTTAAATGTTAGCTATCACAGTGATGATGTGAGTGGGGGTATACTTGCAAAAAGTCATCAGTATTATAGTAACAACCCATTTTACAAGAGTCCCTGAGCTTTGAGCATATTGATTGATCCAGCACAAAAGCTTCCATTCATTTGCAGTATAGATCATCTGAAATTCCCTGTGCTGGAGACGTGGATATTGGTGTGTTGGTACACCAGGATAGTATCAGCACAAATATGACAGTGGACCTGTGTTAGCCTCTGTTTCCATGGTGTGTCTGAAAGGATTTATAGCATGGCTGTAGAAGTTTTCCTGGAGGCATTGGTCTAGTCTGAGCTTCTCCTTCTCTTTCCTTGCCACTTTTCAAAAGGAAAAGATATCTTTTGTTGTGCTTGGAAACACTGAGGAGAAATTGAGAAAATGGCAAGTAATAGAAATATAGTACAGCTTTGTGTACGTGAAAATGAAGAATTGGTAAGATCTGAAAAGTGTTTTGCAGAGGAAAATGAAGAACATCACTGACCCTTAGGAATAGGTGTCCTGAACTCGAAGAGCACATAAAAACAAATCAGGACCATTGGTATTCAGCTTTGCCATATTCAGCCATGGCTGCCAAGGAGCTGCTCGTGGTTGTTTTCTCATCTTATCCCTGAGTGCTTCACTTCAAACCCACTCGAAATTCCTAGCCCCACAGTTACAGAAAGCAGGCTGCAGGGTGGTGGTGATAGGGACATGTGGCTCACAGAGATGCCTCTGTCCTCATTAATTGTGGGTGTTTGTTCAGGAGGTGGCTGAGGCCAAGGTACAGCGCTCTGCTGTTAGCCATCCTCGCCAGAGGGCCAGCACCTGGGCAAGGAATCTGGACTTGGCTGAGCACACTGTTCCTACCCCAGAGTACCCTGAACAAACTGTTGTTTGCTTGTTTGTTTATTCATTTATTTTCTCTCTTCCTTTTGTTGTGCTTTTCCTGCAGGACAAAACGCTCTCACTGGGGGAAGTGGTGGCTCTTCCCCAGGCCCATTGTCAGTTCTTGAACAAGAAGGGGCCCCATTTGGGCAGTATCCAGTCGGGCTTTACCTCACGCCTCCCTTGTCTGTGTCACATCCTGAGTCCTCTGGCTTCACATTTAACCATTCTTGATTGTGGTTTGTTTAGGTTTTTTTCATTCCACTGAAACATTACAGCTCTTGCTGATGCCAAAACCACTCTCTCTATCTTAAAGTCCTCCCTGGAAACCCATGTCTTTCACTGTTTTCCAACATTATTTCACAAAAGTTCTTTTTGGCCTTACCTGTACAATAAAATTAAGTGCTGACAAATGTAAGGATTTTTAGGCAAAGATGACAGGTCTTATTCATCCTTTTTATACCAGCAAGAGCTCTAGTACAGAGGCAGTTCATGCCAGCAACAAGAATACTTTAGTATTGTACCATTTGAGTAACGAGTGTAAAATGCATTAATCAAAGACCTGCTGTGTCTCAATCACATATTGGCCTTTATATTAATATGTTTTTAGCACAAAGATCGCTGCCATAGTTCCGGGCTTGCTTCATCTTGTCTGGAAAATTGATCAGAAGCTGTTTGATTTCCCTGCTGCAGAATGCTGTGTTTCCATATCGACTTTCCTTTCTCTGAAGCCTGTTTCTGTTGAGGTTTTTTTTTTTTGTTTGTGCCATAATTTTGCTGGACTCTGCTTCTGCTTGTTACAAGTGAATTTATGTCTTAACAATGTCTCACTTTTATTGTTACAGGGCTTTACAAAAGCTGCAGTTTCTCTGTAATTGCTAATGAATTATGTTTTTCAAAATCATTGTGGAATGTTTTTCAGCTCTGTGGCTCCCAGCCTTAGTGTTGGATGCAGTATATTTGAGATGGGTGCAAAAAACCCTTCTGCTTTCATTGCTGGCAAGGAGGAGAGAGAGGGTCCAATGTTTGCCCCGAGATGTGTTAGGTTCCACAGATTCTGGTGTTTGCATCAGGCTGAGAGGCAAGATTTGTCTTCCCTCTCCAATACTAAAAGCAGACATGTGAGTACTCTAACAGTGTGCTCTCTCTGAAGCTACATTTCATCAGTAGTTAAGCTAAGTGTTTACCTATGTCTGCACTTCTGTATGAGGCATTGAGACACTTGGACTATTGTTTCATGCACAGAAGTATTTATTGTTTGAATTTTTTTCTTTTTTTTTTAACCATCCCTCCTGCATAACTCATTTCCTTGATCCAGAGTTTTGCTGCTGCTGCAGGGTATTATCATTTAGCATGTGTCTGCTCAGGCTCTGATGTGCAAAAGCAGTGGTGCAGAAAACCTTCTTTTTTCGCTGAAACAGCTGAGGGGATGGTCTAGAGGTTGTGGTTTGAGACTCAAAATGGGACTTGAACTAATCTATACCATTGGAAACTCGCTTAATTTTTAGTTCCCTCAAACACTTGCTGAGGTATTGACACAGGAATGTCTTTTTTATTTCTTTATTCTGACTTATGGCTCATATCTAGTGACTCGTAGGCAATTTTCATTACACACCTGCATACCCATGCTGTCTCTATCATGGCTTCCCTGCATCTTCCCCAGCACCTCTGCAGAGACTGAAATACAGAGTGTGGTGGAGGACTCCAAGCAGCATTATTGCTTTCAAAATAAATCAAACTCATACAAGTCTTCAGTGCTCTGCTGTTTTTCAGATACAGCTTTGTTTAATCATTTTAGAAGCTAGACTAGAACATGCAATGCATGTTCAGAGCAAAGAGAAAACATTTGGGGAAAGACTGGTAGGATTTTCTCACAAAAATTTTCTGCTGTATATACCTTATTTACACCTGCTGAAATGGTTTCATAAAATTATTTATACATCTATGAGCATTTTAGTCATCTCCTTTTTGCTGGTTATGTCAGTGCATTTTCCCGGCACTCACCTGGGTCTCACTTTGCACACTTTCTGTCTGCACAGTGAGATTAATCCTGTCTTGGGATCTGCAGAAGAGTGCTTAAATTTATGATTCAAATGGATACAGCTCCTGTGGCAGAAATTGTGAAGAGGTTCATGAATTTCTAATTAGAAGGGATTAATTCAATGAATATAATTTCCTAAACTAAGTTGTGGTGTGGAGCAGAGATGTGGCTTAGTGTTTAAATAATTAAAATATATATATTCCCCCTAGAATGTGTGATCCATATCCTGGAAAACCAAGTTTCCTTTCAGATGCTCTTGTCTGCTGTGTTTGTGCATTTCAGGAGCAGAACAGCAATGCCTTAGATAGGCTGTGATATGCCTCTTATCTATTGCATTACGTACAGAACAAGTGAACTGGAGTTATCATAGAAGGAAAAGTCCCTTCTGATTTCGAGACCTGCCATTCCAGTCAGGAAATGGTTTTTCAGTTTCTTTCCCATGTATTTTGTGCTTTGTACTTTCTTCCCAGTTGTGTTTTTCAGACGTAGCTCATAAATGGTGCCCATAAATGGAAAACTGTTTTGAAGACTTTTACGAGGAAAGTAGTATATAAAACCAAAATCATAGTGTTTAGAAGGCTGCAGTAATTTGAAAAGAAAATGCATGCAAATGATCACATAAATTCAGTGTACAAAGTAGGCAAAAAAAGCTACCTGTGAAGGAAGTGTCTTTCTTGAGCCCTAAGGCAAACAACTAAAGACTTGAAGCATAAGCTACAAATCCTGCTTGTTAAGCTTACTACACACATTTTCTTCTAAAATGAGAGATTTGTAAAAAGCATTTCCCCAGCTTACACTCCTGCACCTGGCTCCCAAGGTTACCAGTGTGGCTCTGCAGTTGCTCTCTGTGGCACCCACAGTGCAGAAGGGCTGGCAGTCCCAGGCAGTTCCTGGGCAGTGTGCCACCTGCCATCCATCCATTCCTCCAGCTGCTGGACCAGAGCTTCTGCCAGGACCTCAGGGCCTTGTCCTGTGCCCATCCTCTAAATGGCACTGGATCATCTCTGGATGAAGGAGGAAAAAGGACGGAAATAGGACTGCAAAGAAATGGCATTAAAGGTGGGAGAACAAAATTCCTCTGCAAACTGAGATTGTTTTAGATCAGATGTAGGAATCTTGATGGAGGAATCTCCACTTTAAATTCAGTGGGCTTACTCTACAGGATATTAGCATTACTAATTTTTAAAACATCCCCCTGGCTTTATTATCAGGATTTGAGATTCTGTGCTATGCTGACCTTGGGCCTCAAGGAGGGCTGGACAAGCTGGTGCTAAGGCACTGTTTTCTTCCATTTAATACGTTCCCTGAGGATTGGATACAATTTATGAATATCTCAGTTTCTCCAGAATCTCCAGATCTTAATTGCTGGTTTTAATAGTGTATTGGACAAGTTCAATATGCACCAACAGTTTCTGGGTACAGGATAGTTGCCCTGCCTAGGGCCCCTTAAATCCACAAACCACACAAGTAAATCAGTCACCTTTGGGAAACACTGGATTTAATAGTTAGCTTAAGGAGTCTGCACTTGATCAGGTACTTTGTCAGATCATTGGGTTTCTTCAGAACACCATGTAGCATGCAGATGATGTGAATTTTCTGGTACATCTCAGACAAGCTTTATGGGCACAAGTGGAGGGCAGGTATCTGGGGCAGCAGGCTGCTCACACAGAAAATACCTATTTTGTCTAGACAAGAGCTCTGGAAATGCAGGCTAGGGATATCTCTTACTGCAGCCACTGTTTCTGTCAGCCCAGGCTGTCCTCTGTTTCATTTTTAAGTTTTGGCTCAGGAGGATGAAAGATGTACTTTAATGAGACTAACCTTCAAAAATATTTTCTGAAAAGATCGTATAGCGTGCTAGAGAACATGCCAATGGTACAACATTTGCTCAACCTTCTAGAATTAGCCTTTGGTAAAAAAGGGCCCTGAATCCTGATGGGTTAAAGTCAACACAACCTGTGGATTTGAAAGTGAGGTTTAATGTGAGGTTTAATGGATTTTAACCAAAATAAATAGAATTGCTTCAGGCTGATGAAAGTTCTGTGATCTCTGATACAGATCTAAGCCAGAAGTTTAGTTGAGAGTACTATTTCCTTAAGTATTTTCCTTTGGTTTCTTGTGTAAATAGCAATAGAAAAAAATACCATTCTGCTGGAAAGGCAGATAGGAATATTAATCACAACAGTGCAGGACTATCAGGTGTTTTTCATTCCAGCATTGTGAAGTAGAGCTCTGGAGGAGGGAAAGTTGTCATTGCTTTTACTCTCCACAGTCATCTTGGTCCTATAAAACAGCTCCTGTTCTAACAGGTGGGCTTAACAGCAAATGAGAAAAAAGAAAGTAAATTGAGTCAGGTTTTTTAGGGTTTAGTTACATGGGATGCAGCTGACTGTTCAGCTGAGTAGTTTTATGCTGAAAGTAGTAACTTTTCATCTAATTGTAGTCTCAGGCTTCAACTTCACTGCTCAAGCTCAAGACTTGTCATGGGAGGCCAGGCAGCATCTTATAAATGGTAATTTACAAAAAACTAGGATATTAAAAAAAAAACCAAAAACAAAACACTTGCAGCAGGCAGCTTTATAAGACAGCCAATAAACCTTGGGAACTAAAGGCATGTTGGGGATGTGGTGGATTCTCTTGACTGGCATACCAAAACTGCAACATAAAACTGATAAAATGCTCATTTTCTCATCAGTGCAGCAGAGTGTGGACAAATGAGGTGCTCATGAATGGCAAGTATTTGGATCATGGAGCTTGTATTTCTCTCCCTCCTTGCAAAGAGCTAGGCAGGGATTGGAGAGTGTGTGAGGAGGATTCGCAGCAGTGTGCCTGCAGCCTTTTCCAGGTGCAAAACTTACAGAACTAATGGAGAAAGAGAGGGATGCTTGGTGCCAAATAGCTAGTTTCATTTCTCTGATCTGTGAACATCTTTGGAATTTCCCTGGCCTCGGTCCAGCTTCTGCTTGATTAAAGGAGTCCTGTTGGATCTGTCAGTGAGTGGACGTGATCGCCTTTTCATGTTCGCTTTCACTCAAGGACCTCATTTCCTTTTTGTGCTACAAAGGCAGCCAAAGCAGATACACAGACAGTGCATGGTCAGGCAAAATCCCCCAGCAGGGCAGTGACCCGGTGTCAGCCTTGCACACGAGCAAGGACATGGCCCTGAGCCGTCCTGTGCCCTCCCTGGCTGCCGTGGCCAGCAGCACAAGCTGACTCAATTGTGGGACAGCAGTGCAGGCTCCTTTCTACTCTAGGTCTTGCAGACTTCCTGAGTGGGTTAATCCAACACCACCTCATGGCAGTTAGTGGTAATTTCCTGTTTAGTATTAAAAGGCTGCATTTCCAGAAAATTGTGTCTGGTTTTCTTTTTTTTTTCTTTTTTTTTTTTTTTTCATTAAATCCCAAGAATGTTTTGTCACTGTTTGTGTAAACAAAGGGCATAGGAAGAACAATTTCACAGAGATAAGAGTTTTACATGTAGGCTGAGGAATGCATGAACAAGAAGTCCTTCAGTACTGAGAAACAAATCCATGTCCTTTTTTTCTTTATTTTCTTGAAGCATGTGCAGCACTGCTTGCCCAGCTGTGATGAGTAAGTTACAGAATTCACTTTGCAATAACTTTTCAGGGGCTAGGGCTGGCTGAGAATAAAGCAGGAACACATAGCTTAACTCGTGATTTCCCATGAAGATCAGCCAAGTGTAGTTCTCAGTACTGAAGACTGTATTATCTTCCTCCATTCTAACTGGAGTTTTCCCACTGATTTCAGCTAGACATGTTAATAGTATGTGCCTTTTGGGCAGTTGGCTTGCAGTCTTCAATTAGATACCACCAGTGGGACTCCCTCATCTAACTTGAAGTAGCTAAAACTCGTTGGGCAGGTTGTTCTGTAAGAGTTTCTGTGTCTCTCCATCAACTGCCTGGATGCCTGAGTTCTGGAGTAGATGGTTAAATCCTAGCTGTTTGTAGAAAAGTGGTTGGAACTCCATACTCTTGACAAGTTTCTGTGTGAGAAACTTTCTGAAAGGTATCTGCATCCTCTCAGTCTTTTTTCCTCAGAGAATGTTCTTTTAATGCCAGATTTTTCCTGAAGGTAATTTCTTGTATCTAACAAATGGTGTGGTGATGTAGTGAAAATAAAGCCCATCTCTGGCAATTTTACTTTCTGTATTCTCCAGTAATAAGTATGAAAATAGCTGTTTTATACTGGATTATTTCCGACTTTATCCTGAAAGAGGTTCCTTCTAGAGTAGTTACTGTTTTGAGATAGTTCTTGATTCTGTTACTCTCTTTCTTTTCGCTTTTTGTCCCCCTCATATTTCTTCTTCCTAGTGTTTGGGTATTTCATTAACTTGATATTTATTGTATTTTAGGAGAAACCTGATGCCAGCCCCACATCTCTACAGCTGCGATCCCAGATTGAGGTAAGCACTTAGATTTTGATCATCCACTTCCGTTTGTGTGTTCTTTAATTTCATATTTGCATAAACTGGGGAAAGGCTTCACTAGTGTCTGCTCTCAGTGCTGCATGTCTTCTCTTGCAGGAGTCACTTGGTCTCAGCAGCACAGCATCAACACCTGACACCGAAAGAAAGTAAGTGAAGGCACAGGAAGTGAGAAAGGAGGGAGGGGGAATTTGGTATGTTTTCTTTTTCCTTGGGCTACATTAATTTTAGATTGTACTGATCCAGACACTATGAATGAAACCTGTTTTAGAACGTGCTCCTTCTCTTCCTCCCTTTTGGCCTTTTATTATTTTGGGGTTTTATGTCAAGGTATTGTTCCTCTTTTCCGTGAGCATTTGGGAGTGTGCATACACCAAGATGACTGGTAGTCATTTCTCAGGAACATCATTGATTTCATATTCTCTGCAAATTACATCTGCTTTAAAAATTAATTTTTGTGACTAGACCTAAATGCAGCCAAAAAAAGATAGGTGAGGGGAAGGGAGAGTTATGAACTTACATTGCATTCCTTTTCCTGGGCACCCCTGAGTTTGTGACTGTGCTTTTGAAGAAGGTGCCAAGGGAATGAAGTATTTAAAACCAAGTCAAAAGGAGCTTTAATTTTAACATGCTTAATAAAAACCTCTCTGTGAGGACTGAGAGGGTTTCTGTTTACTGTCACCTCCTGCTGCAATGTGTGTGCTTGTTTTCTGTGCCTCCTTCCTTTGATCCCAAGATCTCGGATCCCTGCTGCTGAGGGTAACGTGCAGTGGTGCATGAAGACAACTGACACTGTGTGTCCGATTGCCTGCACTTCCATGGGGGACTGCCAGCTGGACTGCTTCAGAGGGAGTCCATGGAGTCCATCTGTGATGGGATGTGCTTTTGTGAGGTTTTACAGTGCCACATTTGGATATCCTCTAGTGATTCACCACTGGGCAGTAATAGGAATGTTTCTGCCCCTGCTTTTGCTGGTTCCTAGGTGGAAGGACTGTCAGTGCCAGAGCGGTCTTTGGTGGATGCGGTGTATGGGACTTGCCTGAGCAATGACCAGTCAGTTGTGTGGTAGTGAACGACTGCTTAGGGGCTTCCTTTGGGCTTGTCTGGAAACTGATTCATGTTAAAGGTCTCAGAATGTGATAAATTGTCTTTCAGAGGTGTCTTGTCTTGCTTCATCACTCAGAGAGAAAAGCAGAGATGGTTTGCTTGAGGTAGATGCTCATTTTCAAAACAGCCTAAGAGAGAGAAGGTGAATTTTACCTCGGGTACCATCACTGCCCCCATTGTACATACTGGTAAAAGAGAAGGCCTTAGAAGTCTTAGGGTTTAATACTTTGGGTTTCAGAAACTGAAATACGGAAAAGAATCTTTGAAGGATACCTGGCTGTCCAACATTATAACAAAACCAGAAGTGCCAAGTAGATGGGAACTCTAATCTGGGAGGTAAACCTCCGAGATTTTCCTATAATCATATGACTTTTCTCTCAGCCTCAGAGCACTTCATCCATGGGTAAATATCATAATCCCACCTCAGGTAATAACGAGATAAAGATCTCACAAGAGGACAGCCCACAACTCAGAAAAAAAACTCCACTTACCAGTTCTAGCCAGCTTCCTAAGATGTGCCTCTGTGTAGGTGTTCTACCACAAACAATTGAGTGAGGAGACAGTATCTGCAAAAAAGTATCCTGAGTGACTCCTCTGAGACAATCCATTCACCTCACTGAAAGGAAATTAGATGCTCTTAGTTCAGATGAAAGGGACATGTGATCTTTATGGACCTTTCAGGAATGGAAGTGTGCCATTTGAGGATTTGTAGAAGGGTGTACATGATTACCCTGATCATATATATGAAACTGGTGCAGGACAGGTTGTGCCAGATACTTGCACAATAAGAACTTAGCAAGGCCATGTGACACATGATAATTGGACAAGGTGTTGAGAATAATAAATTGTATCTACTCAATACCATACAAATTACTCAAACCTGAAATTAATAGGCCTGTGCCTATTTGTTACAGCCTGCCACATCAGTGCTGGCTTCACCCCTCTAGCCTGGAAGGCTGAACTGTCTCAGGAATTGCCTCTTCCAGGGAGGCAGAGTTTATAAAATTGATCTGCAGGAAAATGACCACTTCAAGCCCATCCAGTATATCCATACTTCTTACTAACATGTTGAATTTGATATTTTTCAGGGGAGGATGTTGTGTTGGCCCCAGGGGCTTTCATGAAGGTTCAGTGTTTAGTATATGGCTTTCATCTGAATTTTCTGTGTGAGCATGCTACTAGACATGGAAGCTTGTCCCTTTGGGGACACTGTTATGTCCCTCTCATGCTGCATGAAAGACGTGTGGTAGATGTTCTACAAAACTTCTTTTTTTGTGAGAAGACTAATTTGCCAAATTTGAAACTTGATGTAGATATGCATTGTTTTCTCATATTCACAAAAAGATTTGGGGGACAAAAGGAAAGATTTGTTCAAAACTTGACATACAGACTTTCAGGAGCTGGAAAACATGTTTTCGTGAGTATTCTCCTACAAGTAAAAGCTTATCCAAGAATTCTACATATTGAAATCCAAATGTTTTCCTAGGCTGAAATGAGTTGTTTCTGGTCCAGTGTTCTGAGCAAGTTGCTTTAGAAAGTAAGGGCAGTCCCAAGGGAAAATTTGCACTGAAATAAGGAGAGAGCAAGTGCCTGTCTGGAATATGGTCACTCTCAGTAGCTCCCTCACCCAGCACTGCTGCCTGCACACCCTACAGCTTAACACTTCCAAAGTCTAAAGTTTAAAAATAACACATCTGGATGGTTGTTTAATTTGCCAGAGTTTAGACATTCCAGACAGAAAGAAGCTTTGAGGGAACCTGGGAAAAGCAATGTTTGCTTTAACCTGGTTTGGTTTTCCTTTTCTATGCTGCTCAGCTGGAAGAGAGAACCCAACAGGCTCCACTGTACACCACACTGAAAACAGATTAACCTTGGTGGTCTGTGGTAGGAAAAAATCCTATTTGTGTGGACAAGCAGTGTATGTTCAGTCTTGCCTTGAGTCTTACTAACCCTGCTGCCCAGTCTGGCCTAAAGTCAGTGCAGAATTAGTCAGTGCCCTCAGTCCAGCATGTTGCTCAGCGAGTATCTGTCTAGTGAGAGATGTGCCCTAACACAGATGAGCAGCAGTAGGGCTTGTAGGCAGGCAAAAGAGATTAAATGAGCCTGGAGGCAGAATTGTCACTGTGAGTCATTGTCCCCCCTCCCTGGAAGTAATCTGGGGCAATACTGCCTTCCTCTGTTGCTGGCAACACTGTTCCTGTTAATTAGATGAAGCTGCAAAAAAAGACTGCATGTGTGAACCTGTGCATTATATATGCCCTACCAAATACGCCTTTTCTTTGATTGGTTCTGAGAAGGAAAGAAAAGTCTTCACTCAGAGGCAAAAGCCTCTGAGATTTATGTGAATAACAGCAAGGGTACTGATGTGGCCTGAAAAGCTATCCATAAACAACAGAAAACAAAGTCATGTTTGTTCAAGCTTTGCTTCACAATTGCTCTGATTTTTTGGCCTTACTGGAGTTCCTTCTATAAATTGAAACAGTTCACCAGGTTCCTAACTCATATCATATTCAGCAACTAACACGGTGCATGGAATGAGGTGTTTGTAGCTTTCTTCTTTGAATAATAAATTTCACTTCCCTCTGTCCTTTCCAAGATTTCCATCTTCTAAACTGCAGTCTTGCTGACAGTTGTGGTGCTAGTGTAACTTTGCAGTTTCTCAGTGTGCCTTCAGTAAAGTGGCAACAGCATCTTTAACAGTGATATTACTCATTTTAAACAAAAATCGCCCCAGAACCTCAGGTGGTTCTATACAGACACATTGACTTCTGCTTTTGGTAGAAGAATCATCAGTGTAGAAAACATGCAGTAAATATGTTCCTCAGCAAGTACTGTTACTTCTCTGCCCCCATACCATGTTCATCTGGGGATGTATTGTATATACAATTCACTTTATTTCGAAGTGATGGCAACACCCCAAGGATGTTTACTCAGATAGGAGACTGAGCAGGGTTTTCTCATAATTGTAAACAGAGCATTTAAACAATGTAACCCAACTTTTAGCCTGTTCCAGTTTTTGAGCATTCAAGTCTACATGACAGACTGATGAGCTCTGCATGTTTGCCAGGAAATCCAGGTTAAACCCAGACCCCTGAACTCAAGCTTCTGCATCCTGATTCTCATCCTGTTTTTAGAAGAACTGGGGGGATGTTGCAGAAAGGAAGTTGTGTATTTTCCCTCTTTGGAAATAGATCTGTTTGCTGTCACTGTTTGCTCCATCAACCTTTGGGCTGAGTTTCAGATGTGGTGTATCTGAGATCTGCTGGGAAAGAAAAGGAAGTGGGTGAGAGACCCAAGAGCACTGCATACAAATAGGATGAGGTACAGATATTCCTATATACTTTTTTCTTTACAGTTGCTAGAGAAAGAGGGGATGAAAACAATGCACGAGGTAACAGTTGTGTTATGTATCTGATGTTTCAGTCATTTCACCACCTTTGTGTGGCAGTGGGTGTTAAGAACTGTCACCTCCTATGTGAATCACCTGCACTTTCTTGAACTGTACCGCTCAAGTGCACTCCTGACCAGTAAATGGTCACGCTTCATATCAAGTGCCACCATTCATGCTGCTGTACTCCTCAGGCTATGGCTCAGTACAGTTTAAACGTTCTTGACCCTGTGATACTCAAGACCTAACTCCAAGACTCTGCCAGAGCAGGGAACCGGCCACAAACGTACGTGTCAGGCAGAAGGAGAAACGCAGGCACGTGTGGGGTGCAGGTGACACAGGGCAGCATTGCTCGGGGGCTTTGCATTCCCCTGGCGTGGGGGAGCTGCTGTGCCTCTGGCAGCTGCATCCTCAGCTCCCTGCTCCAGCTGCTCCTGAGGGCGAATGTCTGTCACCCTCCGTGTGTGTGCAGCGTGTACCGAGCCACCACACGTTCCATTCCTGCGGGCTGGCTGGGAATGTCACAGCAGGAGCTGTAGGCTCCTGGGCATTATGGCTTTCTCCGAGGTTGTTAGCAGGCAAGCAGTGAGGCCACAGCACAAGTGGCTGCTATCTGCTTTTGTATCTGTTGTCACTGCAGGAGAGGTCATTGACCAAAGCTGGGTTTAAGAATTTTCTGCACTGAATGTGCCACCGTACAGCCATTCAGTGTCCATGGCATAAACTGGAACTCCATATCAACCTAAGGCTGGAAGAGGGCCTGCATTTCAGTGTTCCCATCTTCCACAGTGATTTTCAGTGAAAGCTGCAGAAAGGTTCACGGAAGCCTCAGTTCTGCCCCCTTCGGTACACTGATCTACTGGCCTTTGCCAGTAGTTTCAACACTTGATTGCCTAGTCATCTGTCCCTGCAGCATCCAAACTGCAGGTCAGGATTTGAATGCAGGAGGTTATTAAATCATCCCTCCAGGTCATGGGTGAGTGGTTTAAATTCTATCAGCTTAGATTCTGGCAGCTTCTCAGAGTGCCCAAATTAATTCTGGCAGGTATTTGTAAGCTCTTTTGCAAAGAAAGAGGAGTGCAGGTCTGAAAGAGGATGTGAGGCAGAGAAAGGGCAGAAACTGAGAAGTTAAACTGAGGTTTAGTTGCACTTAATTTAAAGGCTGCACATAATTGCTAGGAGAATAGATTCTTCCTTTTTCATAGTTTAAAGATGGAAAAGAACATTGGAAGAAAAATAAGTAAGAGCTTTTTTTACTTGAGATGTTTGAACTTAAGATACATTTTTTTTAATACCCTGTTCTTGCAGCAAGTGAAAAAAATCAGTGAATGTGTATGGCCCTGTTTTCACTTGTTTGAGGCCTGATTTAGTCAAAGGCAAATTATTCATGCTGCCTTTAAACAGCCTCCTCAAGAGAAGTAGGGCAGGAAACTCCCACAATAACCCACACAATGGGAGTGAGAGGCCAGCCAAACGCTGCCTGGGACACGTGAGGAGGAAAACCAGTGCGCCTTTGAGCAGCTGGAAGAAGATTTCAAGCCTGGTAATTTTGTACAAGGAAGTATGAAGGGCACATTTCACGAGAAAGTCTGACTTGTCACAGCGAGTTGAGATGGCACGTAGTGAGCAATGCACAGAGAGCAGGGAAGCATTGCCTGCAGCGTTGGGCCCTGCTCTTTGCTCTCAAAGAGTTTTTAGCTGGCAATTATCTGCCCCCCTGGCTGGGACCAAGCATTCTGTTATTAAATACATGACGTTACCCCATCTGCCTGCTGCCAGTCCCCGGACACAGCCCATGGGACCAGCGTGGTGACTTCCATGCTGGTGATGCTACAGAGTACACACACCCACACCCACACCCACACACACACACACACACACACACACACACACGGCCCACAAGCAGCTCAGTGTTTGTTTCCACTGAGAAAGTTTTGACCTGCTTAAAGAGCCATTGCTATGGAAACCTAATGAGAAGATAATTGAATGAAACCTCTTTGCTTTCCATCCCTTTCTCACACTGGTGCCAGCAAGGTCAGAACCTTGCAGGCCTTCTTTCTCTTCAGGTTCATGCAAATTTGATAAAAATACCAAAGGCCCATTTTCTTCCCTGTGCCAGCTCCAGTTAGATAAATTACCTTGTATTCAGTCAGGAGCAGTTACAAGTCTGTCAGTTTTTCATACTAATTATGTAAGTGGGCCATTTCTAATGCACACGGATAACCAAATGGCTTTGCAGCAGAGCCAGCACGGGCTTTTGCACTGGTTTATTCACCTCTGAATATGCATAATATTCATATACTAAAAATCCCATCTAAACCATTTTCCACAGTGTACTGTAAATAATCATTGGTGAGGAGTGAGAGGGGCACTATCAGTTTATTGAAGATGATAGCAGTAGTGATTTCATCCTCATATGTTGCTATGCACCTGTGGATTTTATGGTCCATAAATGAGACGCGGCCATTTGTTAAAGCACATCTGCATTTAAAATATAAACGCCCGTCATTCTCAGTTCCCATATTTGTTCTGTTTTGAGAATGATGAGATTTCAGAAATCAACAGGCACATTCATGAAAGCAGCACGTGGTGTCATTTGTTTCCTTTCCCAGTTCTGTGGAGTACCAGCACGTTCCTGGGGCACGTATGACTGTGTCTCTGCAATCAACCACTCTCTATGCAAGATTAGCCCCAGTGTTTTTCTGTCTGAGATCAGAATCAGTCCAGAGTTAGCAGGAGAGCTGTAGCCTAGTTAAAACCAGTCTTAATAATCAGACAGGCTTAGATGGCTTTGGGACCCAAATGTGTACATTGGGTCTTCCTTGCACACCAAGTTTTGGAGAGCACCTCTAACTCTCAGAGATATTGCTTAGGTGTAACAATGTTATCCCCACTGCAGCACTTTTATGGAAAGATAGATTCAGAGACCATTTTAGATGTCAGGCTTTGACATTGCTCTTACAAAGCCCCCAGGCTGCAAAACAAGAACCAAAAGTGCCCTCCAGAGGCAATCCTTATGATGATGTCTGGTCTGGTCTGTTTAAGATGTCTAGTCTAGTCTCTTATCTTTCAAGCAGTCTCCTGTAAAAGCAGTTAATTAAGTTGTTAAAGTTGTCCTCCCTTTCTCTACCTACTGTTGGAAGTTTGTCCATATAGTTAGGAAATGTTAGCTTCTCTTTTCTAATTTTTTCCAGTATGTGTCTGTTTGTTCCTGTGCCTGATTTATTAATAGGCAGTAAGTTAATCTTCCTGCAGCTTTCCAAATTGACAGGCAAAACTTTTCTAGCTTTGTTTTGTAAGATAAGCTGTCCAGTTCCCTGGCTATTCTAATAGCTTTCTCTTTACCATTTCTAATTTCAATTCATCTTTCTTGAGCATGAATAATGATGGTTGTACAGCCATTCCCTTATATATTTGTTCTTCATATTCTTCTTACTGCCATTGGAATTTCCCAACTTTATGCTTTTTAGGACTAATGTGTAGGTTTTTTCTCAGTCATCCTTTTTCACCTGGTATCCCCAGGTACTCTGTCATTTGCATTTGACCTCCAGCATTTGAAAGACTGATTTTTGTGTCCGTCTTGTTTGTGTACTTGCACGTTTTAGTGTTGAATGTAAACTCATTTCTGTTAAGCCAGTCTTTCTAATCAGCAAGTTCCTGGTCCAGGTTCTCTCTTCCAGCTGTTGCTACTAAATTTTGTGTCACTGATCATTGAGAGGCCTGATGTAATTTACTAAATTCTGCTCAAAGCTATCGACTTTCTAAGGCAGTAATATTACTCCCAAAAGTAGCTCCATTTTTAGATTATATATTGTGTTTTCTTTTTTGGTTGTTTTTTTTTTCTCATTTGTTTTTTCATCACTTTGGCTCAAAGAGGCACAAAATACTGGCCTAGAGATGGGTTTGGATTTGTGAGATTAATGAATTAAAGTTTTGACCCCATCTGCTGCCCGCTTCCAGAGATTATGGGTTGATAAGAAAATACTCCTTCCCTCTGGCTGTAAATCTTGTTTCCTTCCTCATTGTGTGAACATATACCCATACATTGGTTCTGCTTTATGTGGTGACAGAGTACATTTCATGTGAAAGCTTACTGATGAAGTTGTACATCAGACCACAACAAAAATGAAGGCCTCCATGGTGGAGTAATGGCATTTGGCTCCCTTTCAGACACACAGTGCTGAAACTTCTGCCAAGTGTCACTGCATCATTAACTTTCAGTACAAGTTATCAGTCTATGAATGGAAGAACACAAATCACTTTCAGTGCACGTTCACAGAAGCACTGCGGATTTAACAGAGTAAGGGAAGTGTTAATTTGCAAATCAAACATACAGCGACTCCAAGGTACTCTGGAATTTTTCACCAGACATCTAGGAAGTAAAATGCTTGATTGATTTCACTGAGGATTTTTAAGCATCAGAATTGTCTAGTGGAACTAAAAAGCAAGTGCCTTATCAGTCACTATGTGGTAAGTTTTGTTGGCATTTCCATCTCTTCAGAGCAGCTGTTAGCATTTTCAAGGTCAGCCCAGGCATGGAAGATTTCCTCTTTAAAGAATTTGTGAAATGATAATTGGAATTTGCATCCTCTGATGAAACTCAGCATAGTTCTTAAATCAGTTATAAATGAGAAGGTGGTCTGCTTGCTGTGGATCCTGCTTTTCTCTTTACCTCCTCTGGTTCAGGCGTGTCGGAAGTTTGCTCCTACTGCCCTTCCCCTTCTTTGGAGGCCAGTTTATGATGAGTTGGTGGCCTCAGGCTAATTCCTACTGAACAGATGTCCGCATCACAAACGTTGCCGCTACACCTGCTGCTTACTTGCATCGTTTTTGGCAACTGTGCAAGAGAAGAAAAGGATTAAAATGGATTTGGAGGCCACAGAGCACAAGAGACTGCCTCTCCACTTTGAGGATGATTTCACTAGTGAGGCAGGGTTCTGATCATTAACAGATTTCATTTGCTAAGGATGGTGATTTGGTACATTTCATGGATACTAAATTCATTTAAAATAAATAGAATGACTGCTTGATGGGTGGAGTCTAAGCTCATGTGCAAAACATGCAGTGGATTAGTTCTCTCAGTTCCAACAGAGTTTGGCTTTCACAAAAAGAAAAGTCCCCATATACAACTCCACATAGTTTTTATCTGATTTACCTTTATTTAGAAAAATACTTGCTGACAACTTTGCTTTGAAGTGTTTGGATTAATTCCTAGCCCTGTTGAAGGGCTTTTTCTGGAAATTTTTTCCCAGAAAGTATGGGATTTGTATTTTCCACCTTTCACCACGCTTCTTAAAAATTAAACATCTGGTGGCATTTTATTGACTTTTCCCCTTCAAGAGTAAACATCAGCAAGGAAAACACTAAATGTCACCCTCCTCCTGGTGCACTAAAAATTTGAAGTTTGTTTGCCTCAATTAGTTTGCAGTTTGTGCTGGATTAAATTTCTGATCAGTCTGAGCTTTAAAGACGTTGTGTGTCAGAGCTTCACCCTGCCAGACCCTCCTTGTCTAGATGAACTACTGACACACACTGAAACTTCATACTGCCTCGTTTCCCCTTTAATGATATCTTTGCAAATTGATGAGCGTGTGTTTCCTGCTTATAAAATGTTGGCCAGTAATTGCTTACGTCTTTGAAACACCGACCTGGCTTGAACTGTAATTTTCCCTCAAGTGGTTTAGTGAATTGATCAGAAACTCTTTATTGCCCTCTGCTGGGGGTCTGAGAGAGCTGAAGGAGCACGGACAGCAGCAGGAGCGTGTCCCGTGTGTTACTACACGGCCTCATTCAGAGAGAGTTTGGCTTGATGTGTCCTTGGTACGCTGGGCTGTGTGTTTGCGCCGTGCATGGCTGCAGCAGAGCCACCACACGGTGGGACACTGGCGGGGCCGAGCGGGCAAGGGCACCGCGGGGATGCTCGGCACGTGGAGCCTCCAGCAGAGCCCTTGGTGCTGGCAGAAGTCATTTCCCTGGCTTGCTGCAGCCTGCTTAAGTGGCAATTCCCATAGGAAGGCTTCGAAGAATAATGCAAGCTTTGGGAATTTCTGTTAGCTCCATTTCTGCAAACAGGAAAAAAAGGTAGTGAAGCGGGGTGATGTTGTCTCATCAGAGATCCCACAATAAACTCTTGGCACTGAGTTGGGATCCATTCTGGAAAACTGGTTCAATTAACATAAAAACGAAGAGCAAAAGATTTATTTACTGGTTTAGTGGGTTGTTTGTAAAGCCCATATTGTGGACTTGACTACGTCTCTCTAACTAGCTTTACAGGACAGGAGCAGACACTGGTGAGAAAGCACACAGAAGGGATTTGGGAGAAAAAAGCTGTGGTCTGCAGTCAGTAGTGGTTGCACTTCATAAGGTCTGGACAACTGTCTTGTCTTTAAATCTCTACTGTCTTCCACATGGTGGCTTCTGGAGGTGTAGTGAGAATATATTTATAAAGATTGTCAGATAAAATCCAAATAGGCTGAAAACTGGTGTACAACTAAACAAGTGCAGCATCCCAGTTCTACAGTTTCTAAGGCAGCAAAATTACTGTTTTGCAAATGCAAGTGGGGAAACTATGTGAATAATTGTTTTTCTGAGGAATCCCTGGACTCCTTTGCCTTAACCATTGGTTTCTGTCAGTATATATTTTTCTATGCTGGTCACAAAAGGCACATTTCAGAAGGAAACTCAGTTACTGTGGTCAGACCAGTAGGTTCAGTTTTTGTTTCCAACTTGCTTCGTTGGGGAGAAAAGGGAAGAGAAAACAGCTCATGATATATTGTTTGGAAACTATAATTTACTGTAACCAGACAGCTCCCCTGAAATGTGAGAAGCCTGCATCAATAAGTCCATTTCTCTTTTTTGTCCTAGGCTCTCCATTCATAAATCAAGTTCAGAAGAAGGCTCTGTAGGTCAGTATATTTCATTTTATTTGATACTGCCATGGAATTCTTAAACAGCTTTTGAGTTTTGCTTGTGCTGGGATGTGAAGAGCTGGCAGAAGTCAGCAGCATTTGTGTGTGTGGAGGGTGAGTCTCAGCAGCTTTCAGTTTGATGCTAAGTGTCTCAGTGATCACTAAAACTGCCCAGCCAGCATTTTTATGTGATAAATATGCATCTTTTGACTTGTTATATTGAATTGAAAATGTTTACATGTTAGATCACTGCTAGCCTGTCCTTTTGTATTCCAAAAATTACCACCACCAGTAAATAACAGGGGTTCTTTGTTATTTTTGTTCATGTCATGCCAGAGTCTCTTTCTTTGTTTCTGAAATTTTTGTTGCTTATTGGAAAATAAAAATAAAACTGGGAGGTTTTTCTTGTTTGTTTTCTTTTAATGGTATTCTAGGGACATATCCTCCCAGTCTAAACTTAAGCAGTATTTCAGAGAGTCAGCAAGCTCAGCTCTAGGTCATCCAGGGCAAGATCTTAAATACTAATAGCTCTTTGTCAGTAGCATTTCTGCCAGATAAGGCAGGGTGTGTTCATTTGCAGGTGGCATAAACTTTATAGCATGTGCCCTGGGTAATTCAACAGATATATATGTCCTACATTGAGCTAGATCCCATTTTTCTTTCTAGAGCTAATGATTTACTTTGAGATCATCAATCCATATGGAGTGGGCATGGAGACCCAGCCTTGTACAGTCTGGGCATATAGAGAGCAAGAGTCAGATGTAGCTGATGATCTCATGCCAAATAGCAGAAAGTGTGTGTGCATATGTGTGTGTGCATATGCATTTATATGTGTAAAGTATTTATTTTCTCTATAGATATTCACAGACATACTAGAAAATCACTCATCTGAGTTGTGGCTTAGGCTGCATAATTGTGATTCCGTTAAAGAGAATAAACCAACAAAATACTTCAAAAACACTTCCAGACTTGACATTAACAACTCAACAGACATCAAAATTAATGTACAATATTTTCTGTTTATAATTCAAAATGTGTAAGTTGCTGCCTCATCTCAGTCGTCTGTAGAGCACTGGTAATTATAAAAGAATATGCATTTCCCTGAAATAGCTGCATCAACATAGTTCTAGTGCAGAATAAATCAAGAAAACCAGAATATTTGAGGGTTTTTAATTCTTGTTTCTGATTTAGAAATACAATGTAATGCTTGAAAGCTTCTCTAAAAATATACTAACTAATGTTTCTTTCTAAAATTCTTTTTCCCTTTCCCCTCACCTTCCCACTCCACTTTCCTTTTAGGGAAAGCAGACTGGAAAAAGAAGAATAAGTTTTTTTGGCAGAATTTCCGAAAGAACCAGAAAGGACTAATGAGGCAGACTTCAAAAGGTAAAACTTTCTCAAGGGTGCACACCCTACCCCTATAAAATGTGAGGCACCAGCATCACAAAGGAACAAAATGCATTTCTAATAGTGTGGCAGCTGGGGTCTGTGGCTCTGGAAGTGTCACAGGTTTGGTTCATCATGGCAGTGCTCAGGATGAGAAGTTCTTGAGACTGCAGACATGAGGCTGGGATGCCTTTGGTCCTGGCTGTCAGTGCTGGCACACATGCCACGTGATGCAGTTAATATATAAGGAATATATGTAACTAAACAAGATGGGGGTTTTTTCCCCCTAGCCCTGACTAGATAAGAGAAATACTGATCTGTTTCAATTAGAAGGATATTTCTCCTTTCTTTAGCATTTTGTTACTTTGACCTGTTTGCTTTAGGCTTAAATCCAGCCGACACTACAAGAAGGAGTAGTGAAAGTACCTCTGGTGACGAGTGCAAATGTAGGATTGATTCCACTTAAACTGTCAGGTGTCTTTCTCTAGTTCTTGTGCAAAAGATGCAGCTGTGGATTGCATTAAGTGTTTCTCTTCACACAGAAAATTTCTGTTTCCCCATGTGTATCTGTTAGATTCTTATGTTGCAAACAGATGCTTCTCTATGTCTGTGTTCAGATGATTGTGAAAGATGACAAAAGCCCATTTAGTCCATCCAAAAGGGACACACTTCCAGTTAACTGTGGGTCCTTGCTGGTTCTTGAGGCAAGTTCGAATTGTCTGTGCTGACATGCCAAGCACATAGCAGAAGGAGAGGTAGTTGAGAGTCAAATACATCTGGCACTGTGTGCCAACTTAGTGGGCATTTAGATAGTCTGGATAGATCACAAGCAGTGGCCAGGCCACAGCAGAGAGCTTCAAGGGCCCTGCACACCCTCCCTGAACAGGCAGGTTCTGGCAGCTGATTCCAGTATTCCTCTGGGCTGAACACTGGACTTTTCCAGCATTAGCACTTTCTCTTTTAATCCTTGTCTTTCAGGGTCAATAACTATGTGATGATGGTCAGTTTTTATTTCTCCTTTTTGTGCTTGCTTGCTTTCAGTGTCAAAGTAGACTTAGTTTTTTAGTTCTAACTGCTTCCTTTAGTTTCTTCAAAATCATTCAGTTCTTTGAAATCATACCATGAGCCTGCTCTGGGGAGTGTCTGTTTCTGGCCAGCCAGATCCACGTGGCAACCAGATTTCAGAGCACTGGGTAAAATCCAGTTTCAATGTACCCTGCCCTGTGCATGAATTCTTACATGTGCTTTTTTTGTGCAGGAGAGGATGTCGGTTATGTGGCCAGTGAGATCACAATGAGCGATGAGGAACGCATCCAGCTGATGATGATGGTGAAAGAAAAGATGATCACCATTGAGGAAGCACTTGCTAGGGTATGATATGTGCATACTTCAGTCTCCTTGACAGACATGTTTCAGAATGTAGGATGTATCAGTCTGGAGTTTTACTTTGTTCACAAAACATAGGAGATGGTGGAGAAAGCCTGCCTGTTCGCCCCATTGCAATATATAGTATAAATTAGACAGCAATTCCTTTGTTTATTGAGAGAAGTGAGATTTAGCTCAACCAGAGATAGATATCCAGTATGTGGTAAATTAACAGAGTCCTCAAAGCATTGCTTCTTTCCATTAACAAGAAAAGGTACTAATCAGAGAAAAGATTAAGTGTAGACTTTTTCATTGCAGCTGTCTAAAGTGAGGGAGAGGAATGTCTCTCACTCGTACTGGCTCTTATTTATTGTGTTCATAGGTTTAAGTACTAATAGAAATGCTTCAGGTTTTGCTGAGCTTGCCTTACTTGATTCAGAACACATATATTTCTTACTCTTTTCCTTTAAGCTAAATTTTTTCTGCTTCTTCCTTAGCCAAAAAGGTGATGTTTTACTTTAATAACCTTCAAGAAAACACATTCAGCTGTTTTTGGCATATGACATTTTGTCAGATGTACAACACAGATATGGATTTTTTATAAGGTGGTGGCTGTTAAAAGTCTTTCTTTACAAACTCTAAATGTTTATAAACCACAAGAAAAAGAACTATAAGGTATTGCTTTTGTGCAGCAATAGGGCTGAGGTTTTAATTGCTCAGGAGTAAAAAGAGGGTTAAAGTTTCAACGCAGCCTTTGTGTAAAATACTGTAATGGAACACAGGGTATTCTGAGTGGGCTCCCTAAGAGAAAACATCATTTAGATTGGTTGGCAGTCAGATAAATATCTTTACTGACATACTACATGATGAAATAAATTATTGTGGAATACAAATTTATGTTATTGTCTGAAGAAAATATTGCTTTGCTGGAAATCATAGAAAGAAAAAAATGCAAATTTTTTAAATTACTTTATTGCAATATTGGAAATTCTTTCTTCTCTGCCATTAAAGTTTTGTGGGGTGAAAGAGTTGTACCTGATCTGATAGTTCATCTGTGGACTGGTAGTTCCCCTCTAGTGGTCTGACCTACTCACAACAGCCTTTTTTTTTTTTTAAATATCAGTTCTTGATCCTTTCAACACTTTGACTCCTTTAGTATTTTGTTTGAAGCTTTTATTGGAAAATGGGAGAGTTTGGGGTTTTTTTAATTACAAAGGATGATTCCTAGTCTTTACTGCAGATCATTTTCTTCATGAAGGAAATCAGCAGGTCATTATGACTTAGTCTGCCTGCTGTAAATTGTGCCTCTGAAATGGAGATGTGTAATTTATGTTTCACCAACAACAGCTCATCATATTTACAAATCATTTCCTTCTAAGAAAAAAAAAAAAAACAACTCATTTTTAAAACTTCTGATTGTAGGACAATTTATTTTGAATGTCAGACATGCAGTGCAAAAGTTCAGATTTTCCCAGTTCCACAATGATACAGGGGAAGAAAAATGAAATTACATTAACTCTTGCTATTTTAATGAAGATTGATATCTTCTCGTCACTGGAAAATGTTCTTTCTGTCTTCTTAAATTTCAGCTGAAAGAGTATGAAGCCCAGCACAGGCAATTGAGCTCTGTAGATGCTTCAGAATGGCCTGATGGTTCTTACTCAACACTTGATGGGTCTTCCAATTGTAATGTAAGTACCTGTCACTGGGATATAGTTCCCCAGTGTCATTTAATATTTAAATTTTTTCATTGAACTGCTGGAATATCCTGATTTACCTGGCAATTTCCTTAATAGCAAATCTATCACTGACCTTGTGATGCCCTGTTCTGTCTGCAGAGAATCTTTAACTCACATTTTAAATCTTCAAAATCTGTTGTCATAGACTTCAACAGTCTTACTGTATAATCTCTCTTTTAATCTGGCCCTTTATCACTGAACTTTTGAAGCACAAGTGATCTCAAGCAAAAATCTCCTTGTTACAAAATGCATAGAAAAAGGCTTTAGAGGGAAGTTGCTGATTCAGAAGCAGAGTTTTTCAGGCTTTTCTAGCCCTTGTTGATATGTTCTGGATGAGGATCTGGCTAAGTCCTAGCTGTCCACTGCCTTCAGACACTTCTGTCTCTGCATTTGCAAAATCATAGCCCAGAGTTTGTGGTTTTTGTCAGATCCATAAGCAGTAAGGCAGCTTTCCTCCCTTTTTTTTAACTTCTGAGCTGTTGAACTTCTGTTGTTTTTATGGGCACCAGACAATCTCTGTGTTATGCCTTACTGAATTAATTAATTTTTCCTTCCAGATATCTTCATTTTCACTTAGTAGTTTATTTCACTTCAGTTCTCTAATTGGAAGTTCACAGATAAATTTTAGAGAAGAACACATTCGACTGTCAAAATCAAGCTCTTTGTAACCCATATAATTGAATCATAGGCTTTTGAGACCATTGGTTGATTTATTTATTTTATTGTCAATGGAATTTCCTGCTAACTGCAGCAGCCAGTTAGCTCCTCCTTCCTAAATGAAAAAAGGAATGCAATGTCATTTTATGAGATGTTTAACATATTTGGTGGCAGAGAAAGATTTTGTTGTTTGTGTTCAAAAAAATATGCCCATCTTTAGTTAAATTGGAGCAGAAGGAAACTGATGTTGCCTTATACTCTGTTCTGATATATCAAAAATGTGCAAAGAATAGAGAAGGAAGGATCCTGACTCTCCTGAACTGATTGTTTAGCCAGCTGAAAGATGTCTTGATCTTCTCCTCATTGGTATTTATAGCTTGAACTTTCCTTTCTTAGGCTTTTTGTCCGGGGTACCTATAGCATAAGCCCCTCAAAATTCTCGTTTACCATGGCCACATCTCAGAAGGATACCGAATTTCTCTCTTAAATCTTCTGGTAGTGGTTTATGCTTGTGTTGAATTACTGAAAGCTGTGTGTATCTCTGAGGACTGAACGTGATTCAGTATTTCCGCCCTCATGGAACGACTTGGCACCTTTTCTCTAAAATTGTTTTCCTAAGCCATCTTTGCACTTTGAGCCAAGAGCTTGGTTGCCTTTCTCTGCTGTTCTGGTAGCATTTGAACCAACTTTCTGCTAACTTCAGTGGGGGATCTCTATTCAACCGCTGTAGATAATTCTCAAGATTTTTGCCCTTGCTCCTGATTTTTGTCCCGGTTGCCTTTAACAGAAGCTGTGAAACTGCTTGCCTTCAAGGGAAAAGAGGAACATCTGCAGAAATGAAACTTCATGTTAGAACAAAACTTTTTTTTTTTTTTTGGGCAAGAATGAAACTGAGGTTAACTGGGGTGAAAGACTTCGGGCTGTAATTGACAAAAGGGAAAAACAAACAATGAAAAGTATCAGCTATGTCTAGAGATAGGATATGTGTTCAGATTTCTTTTGCCAAAGGACCTCTTTGCTAATCTGAAATGACCAGATTTTGAGACATGCAAAGATGATTATATTTTAAAGCCCTTTCTTTCCCAAATGGTTTGAGTTTCAGTGCCATTTGTGTTTGTACTCTGCGTATTTGGAACCTCAACTTAAAATTACCCCACTCATTTTATATAGGCTATGAAGCAAAGATGGCTTTCTGTGTATTGAAAACATATTTTTAGGTAGCCCACTGCTTTATACTTACACTCAGAAAGTAATTGAAAATAGAAGTCCCTGAAATAAACATTCCTGGTTTGAATTTGAAGTCCTTGGGCAATGGTTCTTCTGGTTCCATTTGCTTTTTAAATTCATACATTTATTTTTCAGTCTCACAGCCAAGTTGTTACTAGGCAGTTTTTAATGAAACAATGTGATCATTTTGTAAACAAAACAAAAACAAGTTAGAATCTAAGCAATGAGAGAATCTAAAAATTAAGGCAGAATATCTGGAGTGTTCTAAGGTTTTAAGTAATCCTTTCCTTTCAAGTCAGCTCTGCCCACAATATACAAATAATATCTAAAGTGCATATATAATTACTTATTGTTTTCCTATTTAGGAAAAGACACTTTTTTTAAAAAGCTTTTATAGCTACCATGTGTTTATGACAAACATAACTGGTGTTGATTTAAAGATTCTCATTTTAAATCCTCATTGATTTGAGGATTCTGTTTTCCAGGTTCTCCTCTTATAAATTACTGTACCAGGAAATGGAAACTTGCATATCATACCCTTAACAAAACTAAACCCTAAAGAAAGACCACAAAGGAGGGAGGAGTAGAAAGGTCAGCACCCCAAGGGAGGCAGTCTCATGTCATTACTGTGCTCTTAATTGTATGTCCTCTTTGTTTGTTCTTAGGAAACAAACAAACAAACAAACAAACAAACAAACAAACAAACAAACAAACAAACAAAAGCCTTGCCAAGTCAGTAGGTGACTTGGTTCTCTGCCACTTTAGTGCAGTTTGTAGCTTTCAGTCTCACTACTGTGGTCCCCTTGTTTCACAACAAAATATGTGTGTTCTTTATTTGCTAATGTGGGTATGCAGTTGAAACTGTTTTTTCTTTTTAGTCAGATGTGTCAAAGCTCTAAAACGCCTCATCATTCTGTTACAAATTTATTTCTGAATATTTATGTTTCATTTCTGTTGCAATGAAGGCAGTTCACAGTAACACTAGACAAGCTTTCATTGCCTTGTGCCAGGCGTTGGGATGTAAAGCAGGTGCAGATTACAAATGGATCCCTTTCTGGATTGTAGATAAGGCCCTATTTGTCCTTAGGAGTCAGAAAGTCCAGGGAAAGAGAGGACTTTAAAATTGTATCGCATTCTTTCTTTACACTGAGGTGCCTTTTATGCTGCTTAAAGATAGAAGCGCGTTTGATAACTTTTGGGGGCTGACCTTCTCAGTTCATCTAAAATAGGGCTGCTTCTTCTCCAGAGCCCTTGCTGGTATGGCTCCACCCCAGCCTGGGGAGCCAGTACTAGGAGAAGTCAGTATCTTCAGTGTGTCAGTCACCTTCTTCCCTGTGCCCTCTGCTAAAGCCCACGAATTGTACCAGTTGCCATGTTTCATGCCAGAGTGGGGAAATGGAGACAAGCACGAGGGAGCTTGGGACAGAAACGTGTATCATATGTGTGACACTGACACAAACCACTAATTAACTTCACTGGCAGTTTCTGTAGATGCAAGTTAAATGAAGTTGTAATTATCTGTGGACTAAACTGGTTTGTTGGTCTCAGCTTCTGTATTTTGGTTTCAATCAGGAGGCAATGCTCAGCAATCCAGGAGATTTCCAGGTAGTGTAGCTGGCCTTCGTTTGACAGGTGCCACAGTGAGCTGTGCCATGCTTGTCTGACATCACCCCACCTACCAGAAGTGCCTTAGCAGCCTCAGGAGAGAGGCCTTAATAGTTATGAGTGGGGAGAACAAAAGCAGCATCTCCCTCCTGTATGGCCCACGCATGGGCAGTGGGGGCCCGCAGTGCTGTTTTACATCCCTGCCCTCCCAACACTTGTTTTCCCAGGATCATTGCACTACCAGTAGGAAACTGGCTCCCCATTTGTTTTCTCTGAGGAGAGTGGCAGCAGTGCTGCAGACCTGTAAGTGTGCTGTGCACATCTGCTGTAAGGCCGATGCTGGGGACAATTACTGCCCATGTTGCCTCTCTTTTCTTTCTTCTATCGATCCATTTTTTAACAGACAGCAGTGCATTGAGTCCACACAGCAATACCTCTACTGGACTGAGATAATCATTTGTTACTCCTGTTCTTACTATTATTTCTTTTTTTCACCAAGTTAAATGGGGCTAAAAGTTGAAAGGCAGTGCAGAATTGGGTTTGTGTCTGCTACAAGCATCAAAGGCAGAGTAACAGATGAGAATGGACTTTGAGTTGTATTCATTTCAGTCCCAGAGATGCTGAAGCTGTTGGATCAGGATTGTGTTACCCATGGTACAAACCTGACTCTGACAAAAGATTAAGTCTGATATAATTATCTCTGACTCATGACAGTCATTACTGTGTTATTTGGTAAGCGTGAAGAACAGAAAGAAAAGAAATAATGAAAGTGTAACTTCTGTAGCATCAATTACCTCAAGAGTAAATCTAAGCATAATTAAAGCAAATCCACATTATTCAGTGTTACACTGTATTTCAGTATGTGGATGCTTTCTAAATGCAGCTATTTTTTAATTGATTTTTATTCATAGTACTTATGGATTCTTAAAAATTTTAATCATTGGTTAACATTATTATTGCTCATAATACAGGACTGTTAGTGTAAACAGGAAAAAGTTCTTTTGTTATAGTCAGTTTAATTTGTTAGAAATAAGCTCAGAGTCAATGTATTTTGGGAATCAGCACTGGGAATTTATGGAGAGCAGGGTATGATGATGTTTGTTTTACTTTAAAGGGTAGTATTTAATCTGAAGCAATGTGAATATGTTGAAGTGTTAGCCCTGGTTTTGCTGTTATCCCAGGACTCACCATTTTTGTAAGGTTAGGTTTCTTTTCCTTGAAAGGCTAAAGGGTAGAAGAGGATGTTTCTGTGTTTCAGTTCCTCTTGGAGAGCTTGTTGCCACCTCCAGGCCCTGCATGCTCTTTCAAGTAACAGGAGGGAGCTGCTGCTGAGCGTGGCTGTGAATGAATGCAGAGCTTTCATCTTTGCTCCAAAGAATCTAGTGACCCAATTTCTGTTAAGATTTCCTGAAAGGCACCAATGTGCCTCGTTGTACTGGATGGTGTATTTATTATTACTACCCAAATTCCTGTAATATTGTCAGTGCTTAGTAAGAGTGATGATGAAAAAGAAACTATAATAAGACGTGCTTCAAAATGGTAGTGGTGAATTCCCACGCTATGTGTGCCTATCACAGGGACCTGTCCCAAGAGGCATAGGCTGCCCTCCTTTTCCACTGATCACAGGGACAGTGTCCAGCACCTCTTGGTGAAAGCTGATAGCAGAAGAATTACAGCCTATTTTGTTACTATCTTTCCCCTCTCTCATAAGAGCATAAGAGCAGGAATTCCCATGGGTACAGTAATACAAAAACCTTCATGAGAGAAGTGCAAATCATCATTACAGTTCCCATGACACAACCCAAAGTAAGGTCAGTGCTGGGGAGTGATGACAGCAAAGCAAGAGACCATTAATGTGTTTGTGTTTGGTTTTGTAGAACACTCTTGAGGAGTTTTTTACCTATTTTCTCTGAAATTTTCCAGAACACTTCAGAATTTGCAGGAGAAACTGCTGTAAATTATTCAGAATAAAACTATGTCATATCTTTAAGTATTATTTACCATGCAAGACCCACCCATGTTGTTATCAGGTACAGCTTGGCTAGGTGTGTGTCCCTGGGACTGAACATTGTCACCAGGATTGTACCGAGCAGCTGGCAGTGATGTAGCTCAAGTAAACCTCCTGCTCACTGCCAGCAAGAGTTTCTCCTGTAGTTAATCTGTTGTAAAGCCTCTGAGAAAAATCTTCCTTCTGTCATGACTCAGAGCTTACAGTAACACCCAAGCAGTGGCTGCAGTTAGGCGTGTTCATAACCACTTCTGTTTGCCTGCATTCAGACAAGCCCTATGGACTTACTTTATTGCAAAATGTTTGGCCATGTCTTCGAGGAGGATGGGAGATGGGAAGGCAAATTAATTTAGTATTTTAGTTCACTTTTTTATACTGTTTTTGCCTTTTGGCAGCTGCCTAATGTTTCTGCTTGTAACCTAGGGGGGGAGGGAGTGGTACCAGCTTTTTCTTGTCCTCCATGCATCAGCCAGCCAGCAGGAGATGCTATAATCCATAATGTGGTTTCCCTGCCCCCATCTTTTCTGAGACCAAGCCTATTAAATTAGAACAAAGCTTTGCTCAGTTCAAGAATTAGGAATCTCAAAAGCCATGTGTTTCACTGCCCTATTTGGCAGACCCAGACTGAATAATCTTTACTTGTGGTACAACAGAAAATTTTAATTACCCTCTCATTGGTTACCACTTGTGCCCCTTTCCCGACACTGGTGTTTCCTTCCTTATGCTTTGGATGGTAACATTTGGATGCTAACAGTTGATTGTTTGAATATACTATAAGAATGTAAATTAAGTTCTACAGCCTTCACTAAGGGGCTCTCATTCTTTTCCTTTGTTTCTCTGATGTGAATTTTGCTGTGTTTCATGTATTAATGTTTCACCTTTGGTTTTCCAAGAAGTCAAGAGGTGGGTTTCCAGCACCAGTGGAGTACTCCATTCATTAATAGTACAGCCTATGCCAAAGAACAGGAATACTCCCTGGATCTCCTTAGCCTTGCCAAAACACAAGATTCAGTTGAGAGAGTCTTGTTAAAGACTTTTGTTTTGATGTATAGAGGAGTCTGCGGGAGAATTGGAAAAGAATGCTGTATTATAACAGATACAGAATAATGTAACAGCTTCATTCTGCTACATATACCTGTGACAAGTGGTACATGAGTACAGTTGTAATGTCATTAAAATTAATTATGCTAATCAGTGAGAGAAGTACTTCACCATGAGGAAATGTGTCTGGCTTGCAGATACAAACGTCGGCAATGTGCTTCTCAGAATTTAACTAAAACCTGGAAACAGTTAACAGCTAGGAATTTGCCTAAGCAGCTATTCTTGTATCAAGACAGACCTCCTGGGAGAATTAAACTTTTATGCTCTCGTTACTTAAGACAAATATTTCCCGCTAATTTCAGCAAGCAGTGTCGTCACCAGCTAATGTGTAATATATCTCTCACCAAAGTAGCCGGTGGATGCTCCTTTGATTTTCTTATAAGTAATCACAGACCAAACCCAGACATGGTTACCTACGGGGGCTGACACTGCACATTTTAGACTTGCAAGCCCTTGCAATTCTTGCTCTTGGCAAAAAAAAAAATATTTATGACTTCTGTTAATTTTCTTTAAAATTTTGAGGCCATTATTTGTAACTTCAGGATATGATGCAGATTATCACATCTTTGTTTCATGCAGTTTTCTGTAAACAGCTTCTGCAAGGATTAGAGGTCTGTGAAACTTTCTAATGAAACCCAAAACCTTCAAAACTCAAGTTGCAAAGCCCAAAATTGGATCAGTTTCACTTATGGCCGAGAACTTTTAAGGGAATCGGGGATACATTTCAAGGAAGTTGCTGTCACATTTCACTTGATGTGGGCTTGTATGTTATTGAAACTGGAGAACACTGGCTGGTTTTATCTGAGGCTTAGAATTTTCCATGGGGCTTTACATCAGAGTTTTGGGGCTGAAGTAATTCAAGGGTAAGAACCCAGCTACAGCACACTGGTAAATCTAGCTTACATGACCAGTAGGGAGTAGAAAAGCTGTGTACAGTCACTAGTACAAAGGTGGAGAAATTGAAAAAGGCTATTTGACCAGAGGGCTCTTTAAAATTAGCCAGTCATCAAAGGAAATAGATGTTTAGTCCAGCTATGATTTCACAATGTGATTGATTAGCAGTGAATTCAGATTAACAGGCCACTGATAGTGTGGTCCTGATAAAGGGGAATCTTCCTTGGCTTAAATAGGGTGCTGTTGTGGTATGCCTTTGCTACTGCTTTCTGTCCCTGGACAGCAGTGTTCCTAATAAGTAGCAGTTTTGATCCTTGTTTTCTTGTGCTCTGAGAATGTCCAAATTCTGGATTTTTTGCGAGGTTTGGGATAAGGTGTGGTTGCATGTAAAAGGAATGCCGATTTACTTGAGCATCTCAAGAGTCTGTTTCTTAGGAAGGGAGAGCAGAGCCCAGCCTAGGTGGAGATGTGGAAAGTCACACTACAATACTTCATAAAGTCACAACTTCTGGACCAGCATTTCTCTTTACAGTTCTTATTTATGTTCTTTTCTAGCATTGAAACCGAGGGGAAAGATCAAAAAAAGTATCTAAGTTCACCAAGTTAAAAAACATTTAAGCAAGGTTTATTTTTCTTTCAAATTAGCCCTTTATAAAGGGAAATTCTCTGGGGATTTTTGTCGAAAGAATTAAAAAAGAGAAAATAAAAAAAGCCTGGTAAAGGGCTTAAATTATATTTCCTATAGACACAGCCTTCACTCTAGTGGTGGTGTTTGAGGGTCACTCTTCGTCCTGGCTTTGCAGAGATTCTCTGTATTTTTTTCTTTCACTGAAATTCCATAGACAGTAATTAAGGAACTGGAGGCCAGCAAGAGGTCAGCAAGCCTTCGTCAGTGAAAACAGGGATTGTTTGCCATGTACAACACTCCCTTTTTTCCTTGTGGTGAATAGAAGATTTGCTTAGAGCTGATGACTTATGCCTTTCTTGCGAGTTATGCAGCTAGCGAGTAACGGGGGGAATCAATCAGTGAGCAGAAAACAGCTAATTGAGTCCAGCATCTCGCTCTTTTCCTTCTTTACATACTCAGCACTGGAGCCGGAGCCAGTTTGGTGTCTGATAATGTAACTCCAGAGAAGAGGCATTTTGTGTGCAGGATTCAGAGCGAATACAATACTTAAGAAGAAGTGTCTGCTCCTAAATTTTAGGGTTACAAAGCTGACAGCGGTTGAGGACTCGGGGGAAAATACTCGAAACTGAGCTTTAGGCCTATAAATGCCGAAGCTGGTAAGTCACTGAGCATGTAGCATGGTGTGGAGAGGATGTGCCTCCTGTTTCAGAGAGGGAGAAAGAGAAAAGGCTTTTGTGGTTATTCTTAGGCACAGCACAGCATGCCTAGCTTTTCTCAGTTTTCCTTTTCCTTTCCTTGGGCTTTTAAGTTCTTTTCTGTTCTGTTTTCCTGTTCCTGACTTTATCCAGGCATCTTTAATAAAAAACTTAGAATGGTTGGGATTTTTGGCAGATGTAAAGCCTGTTAGAAAGAAGAAAGGACACGTGTAGCCACATCTCCTAAAGGGAACAGCAAAGTCTCTTTGCATTTACTATAGAGCTTGTAGTTCTGAGGTGAGTTAGCTAGGGCTGGGGGGTGTGATGTGGTATGTCTATGAACCTAAATGTGATTTTTTGCCTCACTTTGCTGAACAAGAATTGTCTGGTAGCGAAAAAGAACTGCAGCTTAAGCCTAATCAGATATTAAAAGATTTCCTTTTTTCTTAGACGGAAGGTTTTCTAGAGATTTCAGTTTGGGGCAGAGCTATTACTGGGCATAAAGGGAATTGTAAAATTTTAACATCTCTCTAAATGGCTTGAAATGGCTCATGTAAAAGTCATGTATGTTTGTGTTTTTTTCTGGAGCTGAAGTAAATTAATCAGTTATGATAGCTTTAACTGGATGTTGTCCTAGTGTTTTTTACACATTTTTATTGGGACATGGCTACCAAGCTTTGCCTGGTTTTTAAGGGTTGCTGCTATAACCCTGAAATGTTTCCAAACACTTTCCTGTTGAAAGCTACTTAGTTCTGGTTTACATTTTGCCAATTAATTCCAAGAACACTAATAAATGTTAGTTCTTCCTCTCTCACTCTCCCTCTCTCTCTGTGAAGCACTAATTCAAAGAGGGAGGTTAAGATTGTTATTTCTGTGGCGTGTGAAATGGGCTGGATGTTAGAGAGCAGCAGAGCAAGGCGTGTGCCCTGCCTCCCGAGCAAGCAGCAGCAAAGAGCCTGCGTGAGAAAGGCAGGAGAGAAAGCAGGGAGGGTGCCAGGAGCAGAACTGTAGGGAGCTCCTAGAATGTCAGAATATGTGTGCTAATTTCCTATTTGTTCCTGAATGTAAAACTCTTTCCTTTGATTGTACATCTGAGATGCAAAGCGTGGCCTTTGAAGGTGCACAAGTAAGGAGTTTTCCAAGGCGAAGGGCTGCGAGAGGTGGCAGAGGGGATTGATTTCTTCTGGATTTGAGAGCATCTTCAGTGTTTGCAGCCACATTTGTTCGCAGCGAAAAGCCGGGCAGTGGATATGGGCTTCGGCCTCTCTTTGGCTGTAGTTTTCCAGCCGTGTGGTACGTGGTGGCTGCAGTGCTCTGCATGCAGTTCTTGTGTTTCCAGATGCTGTTAATATGCTCCCTGTTTCCCCGCAGTCCTCCGCGCGGCCGCGCGGCCAAGCTCTGCGGCTGGCG
>VZRX01016267.1:309931-364046 GCA_013398075.1 Notiomystis cincta | reverse complement strand
GCAGATGCGGGGATGCACTTGCTCCAAGGCCGGGGAAGGGCGGCTCCGCCCGCCAGCCCCGCCAAGGGGCCCCGCGGGCTGCGCCGGGTCCCCGGCAGCCCGGCCGAGCCCTGCGCGCGCTTTCAACCGGCGCGACTTTTGTGCATCAGCTTTGGCCAATTTGCTATGGTTTAGGACCGTGGAGCCAGCTGTCTGCAATCTGATGTAATGTTGCCCTGGAAACCAGAAATGAAACACTTAAGCATTCACCACAGAATTACTACATACAGCATTAGCCAAAGTAATTAAAAGTTGAGCCATATGGGCTTTCGGATGGAAAAATTTGGAGCAGAGGAGATGGAAGTTAAGTTGTTCCTATTTGCAGTACTGCAAATCCGTTTGTTGTCCCCTTGAGGGCACAGGGAGAGGCCTGCCTTGGCTCTGCACAGGGGGACAGGGAGCTGAGGGGGCTCTGCCTGTTTTATCTGCACGTTAAGGGCACCGAGGCTTGGCCTGGTGGCACAGCCGTGTGCCAGGGGCCAGGAGGCGTTGGCAGAGAGGGCGCAGCGTGGATTCCTCCAGTGCCGGAGAGCCTCTGGCCGAGCGTCTCGCAGACACATCCGCTCTGAAACACACCAGGTCTGCTCTTGTGCAGTGCTGCAGCACACTGGAGTGCCTGGGAAGGGGGCAACAGGGGGCTGGCAGCTGGCTACATCCCAGCCCTGTGCCAAGGCTGCACTGCTGGGGCTGTCCAGGAAGCCATTTGCCCAGCCCGCCACGCTTTGGGGACATTGGAGTAATTTTCCCATCTGAAGTCAGGGACAGCTACCAAAAAAAGCAATTTGGTCACCATGAAAGAGGGGAGGGTAGAGTGGGTTGAGGAAGTCAAAGCATGGAAGTTCAGTGATTTCCAAATATGTCAGTTATGGCCTGAATGCTTTACATTTCTGTTTTCTGTTTAATATTAGCTGTAAAAGAAAGCATTGCTTAAGCTGGAAAATTAAGCTCTGTTTCCCATGTGGCAAAGTGGAAACTTTTGATAATTCCAAGGCCAGTCCTTAAAAAGTTGATTCAGAAACGGGAAGCAAGTGAAGAGTAACCCTTTTTGAAAATGAATTTTTTTTTTCTTTTCGTTTTCAAGGAATCGGCGTTATTTGACAATAAAGTTTCCTCAGCAGCACCACTGGTGTAGTCACCATTTTTAGGCCTTTTTGCATAAACTTATTGTTCATCCTTTTTCTCTGTAGAAGATTTCTGTGTCACATGCTCCCTGGCATGATAGGAAATAGACTGTTGGAGGGACATTGTCTTTGTCTTTCATCTGCCTATAAAGCAGGAGCTGTTCTCACCTATCTGTGAAGCACTGGCAATAGACAGGATCAGTGGCTGCCTGTGGAGGACCCCAGCTCAAGAGGCTACTAAAAGTCCTGAAGCATTGGGGAAAAGCAGCTGGCACTTAATTGTGATTGGACTTATTTATTTTGAAGTATGGTGAGCACCCTCTGTACCACCCACTCGGGTTTGATCTCAGTACCTTGCGCTGAGGCTATTTTGACACTTGCTTTTGCTGTGACCGTTGTGACTGCAAATGTCAGGCATTGAAAAAACTCTTTCTTTGTTGTTGTTGAGTCTTCATAACCCTGAGGGGGCCCAGTTCCTTATCAGATATTAGTGGTGCAAAGTAGGCCTAGCTGTTTACTTGTCAGTGAAGTCCTGGGTGGGAGGACCAGATATGAACTGTTCTCTAAGTCTTAGAGAGCTCACAGTTTCACAAACAGGAGTCTTGCAAACTGAGGGTGTACGAAAAGTAATGATGGAAAGCAATCTCCTAGAGTAATTGCATTTAAAATAAACATATCTTGAGTGCAGAATATGCATGATGGTTGCTTGCCAGGATGCACTTAATGGCCCAAGAAGTTTTGACTGAACTTCTTGATTACAGTCAATAATCTATTCATCATCTTATCTAAATGTGTCTGTCTTGTTTGACATATCACTGAGTTGTCCTAGGCATAATCTCTGAATTAATGCTCATCTTGTTGCTTAATTTATCTTGATGTAAACAACCCTGGTACTCCTTACAGTCCTATTTTTCCCTAAGGAAATTTATTAATTACCTAGCCAGTCTGTAACCACAATAAATGCATTTGTAAAATTCTTGGATGATAGAATGACAATTCCTACTGCCATATGTGGTCAGTTTGGTATTCCTTCTTATTTTGGAGTAATGCAGAGTTTGTGGGAAGCTGCTAATTGACAGTGCCCTTGCAGAAAGTGGTTGAAGTTTGCTCTAGTGTGGTTCTGGGGCCCTTGTGAGGTGCATGCCTGGGAGGTAGGCTTTCAGAGCTGCCCTGGCTCTGTCAGGCACTGTGTGTGCCTTTGGAAGCATACCAGTGCAGCTGCTAATTGGTGTCCTGCCCCGTGGCATCTGCCTTTAGTCCTCATTCTGATATTTAAGTGCACTACAGAAGTAGAAAGCATTTTTATGTTCAGCCTCTCTTATTCATCCACCAGATAAGCAGACGGTATTTTTTCTGGGAAGAGAAGGGGTTGGCTTTTGTTTGTTTGTTTTGACTTGGCTTGCATCTGTTGGGGAGCTTTACTTTTAAAAGTTTAATTGAGGAGAAGGAAAAAAAAGGATGAGCACACTGTGGAAACACAGATAGCTGCCCTGACAGGAAGTTGCATGAGGGTTTTTAGAGCTGACCATTAGGAATGCTGTGAATTGGCTGGGACTGTGAGTGAAAGCAAAGTAAGGTATATGATCCATACCGCACTCCAGCTGGAGCCTGTGCTGTGCGCAGGAATGTGCAGCGGCGCAGGATGCCAGGGCTGTCCTGGCCAAGCCGGAGAGCCCTGCTGGCCTCCTCTCCTCTCCCTTCCCTGCCCTTCCCCCCACCGCCTTCCACATTCTGAACTGATTAAAACAGAGGAAGTAGCACGTTGAACATTGGATCTGGCTCGAAAATCGAAGTTGTCTTCTCGTTCACAAGGAATGGATTGTTTCAGCTTGTTGTGTCACTGCTGCTGGAGAGAAGGGAATTTTTTTTTGTCTCTGTAATGTTTGATACTTGAGGGAAAACAGCTGGAACTGAGCATACTGGATCAGATGCAAAACGAAACGGGATGCTGGGGAATATGGACTGCACTGTATATCTGAAAAGGTCAGAGTTTTCCCTTGGTCAGTGCTGGAGGAATGCTCTGTCCATCTTAATTCCAGCCTCGAGAGCCTTCAGGAGGAGTGTAAGGAGCAGGGAGGAGGAAGGGAATATTTTGTAGCTGTGGCAGTCCGTGAGTGAGGCAGATGAGGTCTCCTCCTTCCTTTCCTTCCCATCCCTTTCTTGTGCTGCTGGTTTTGATTTTCTGGGAAGACTGGGGGGAAAAAAAGAGAAGTCGTCAGTGACAGAGCTTCAGTTTGGAAAAGCTGTTTATAACCAGGTTTAAAGAGCAAGTTCTGAGATGCCAGACAGACCAGGGACTGGCTAAACCACGGCATAACTGGTATGGTAAGAAGAACCCTGGAAAAGAGCCCTGCCTGAAACATACTGGAAGAGGACGTGGAAGTAGTTATTACACAATGCATGTGAAGAAAGACAAGGGCAGGAATGCATTTCAGTGCCTAGGATCTTACGTTGCACAGATTTAGAAATCAAAATGGTATGTCATGCTTTCAGAAAAAGAGAAAGAAAAAAAAAGAAAACAAGAAAACCCTCAGTAATTTAAATGTTTCTGTCTGACCTGAGCTGAAAATATAACACCAGTTACAGAGCTGCATTGACACAACGCAGCAGACGAGCTGGGTTAACTTGACTTGAAGGAGCAAGCCGTGGAACTACTGCTTTATTAATATTCCCTTTGTTTCTTTGCCAGTCAAGAGAACAATCCGATGATGAAACAGAGGAGTCGGTGAAGTTTAAGAGGTTGCACAAGCTGGTGAATTCTACTCGCAGAGTCAGGAAGAAACTCATAAGAGTTGAAGAAATGAAAAAACCCAGCACAGAAGGTAAAAAAGCAGCAACATGGTTGAAACTGTATGTGTGAATAGCGGTTTCTGTTGAGAGGGGACAGGACAGAAAGTGGAGGGTTGAGGGAGGGAGGGGTGGAGTATTCGTAAGGGATGGTAGGAACAACTGGCTTGTCTATTGTGCATGCCTTAAGTTACTGAATTTTTAGGTTTAGAAGGAGGAAAGTGACAGCCTAGAATGTGGTTACTGCTGATCTGGTATTCTCAGAGCAGTGCTGGAGAGCCCCTCATTAAGAGATTAGAAGTTGGTTTATGTTTTATGCCCCATGCTGGGGAGAGAATGAGCCTAGGAGCAATCCCAGCCAGCTGCCCCACAAGCACAGCAAGGAGGTAAGTGGAGCCACTGCCACACTGTTCCCTCCTCCCAGGCCCTGGGTGGCACACAGGTGAAGCTCCTGCTCGTTTTGGGAGGGTAGCAGCTGGCTGGTGGTGCAGTTGAGCCACATGGCATCAGTCTGTGGCAAAAATACAGAACCTCTATGAGACATTCTTGTGGGATAGAGACTGCCTTGTGACTTCTAATTCTGGGGGATCCTGTCTGCAATTTGGCCTCTGAATGAGCCCTGCTCCCTACAGAGAGGGGGAGAGAAGGGAGGAGGAGGAGGAGGGTGGGGAAGGGGAAGCAGAGTTCAGGGCCTGGGAACACCATGCTGCAGAATTAACTCCGGCTGACCTGCATCCATGTGTGAGCAGTCAGATTAATGGAGCCTGATCCTCAGGAGCCTCTCTGCACAGCTGTGCTTGAGTCCTCACTGGAATTGTGGGCATCTCTCGATGTTGGTGGCCTTCCCTGTATCGTATGCCAGTTCCCCCCAGCTCTGCAGTGAGCTGAGCTGGTTTATGATTCTTTCCTAGTGCATTTAAGGAGAACACGTGCATCTTGCGTATGTGGCAGGAAGCTGCTGGCAGATCTAGGATCTAGCCTGCCTCTCCTACATTGTGGATGGTGTTACTGGCTGGCATGAAAGACACAGCCAGTCTGGGGCTCTAGAATTGGCAGCTGTCTCTGTCTGGAAAGGTTTTATCACCTCATATGGTGAGCATAAAGCTGGATACCTTGGAAACAAAAATGTGTATTTTGAGATGGGACAAACAAAACAAGATTTTTCCACTGCTCTGGGGAAAGATGGCCCCCCAGAGAAGCCTGTCCCACCTCCTCCTTGTCTCCTCAGGAGTCTGGGAAAAGCTGCAGGGAGCAATCAGGAGGAGACTCCAGGGATGGGAGCAGATGCAGGAGCAGGCAGCCCAGGGGCAGTTGGGCATGCAGATGCCTTCCTGCAGTTGGACCAGACTTTCTCTTTAGCATATTAAATATCTGTCTTGCTCTCTGTATCCTCTCTTAGAGTGCTTCATCTCCTTATTTCCTTTTCCCCTGAGTCTTTCATTTAAGTGTGCCACATCTTCCAGGGTTTTATTTCCACTGAGTTTTTCCAGTCCTGCCCCTGCCGAAAAAGCACTGAACTAAGAATTGTATCCAAAAAAAAAGTTTGTTCTCCTTCCTTCTTTCTCCATCTGCTGCCTGTCTTCTCTAACTCTAGGTTTCTCTGATTAAATTATCTATAACTCTGAGTTCGTACTTTATCTATCACTCCAGAGTTTCTTTGTAGATTCACTCTTGAAAAACTCTGTAGCAGAACCAATTATTGCTAAATAACAACATGCATTAATTCTGCATAACTCCTGTATAACTGGAAAGCCCCCTAAGTAGTCAAGTCTACCTCAGCAGTAGATTTCTATGACTTTTTTTTCAGGAAACTGAACACCCAAATTTTCATACGGCAGATTATAAATGCTTCATAAATGTTGTCCATCCCAATCTTTCATAATACAGGTCTGTATTCCCATTTGGATATGTTAGAGGGCTATGCAAGATCACAAAAAATAGGGTGGTCAGATTTGGAATTCCTGTCTGGCCTGACAAGTTACCTGCAGCTGATTGGACTGATTCTTGAGCTGTTTGCTACAGTTCTTTGAATCTGTGTTATGAATGTGAAGTAATGTGAAATCATAGGTGACTAGGTTTTGGGGAGTTGGCTATAAAATTTGATTGAGTAACATCAGTAAAGTTTAAGTAAATTCATTGATGTTCAACAGCCTTTAGTATAGCGTAAGAGTAGACTTATTTTGGAAACTGACGTGCAATTTCCTGGCAGAAAGATTCTGCATAATCCTTCTCAAAAATTTCTTCATGAAGAACAACTTTGCCGAATTTCCCTTATGTGTTCCTGTAGAATTTGAAGAAAAGCACACTAGTCTCAGATTCTCCTCCCACATTTTTATTACTGACTCTGTTATCACAATGAATGTACATTTGGCTGAGCTGATACTCACTAGAATGTGCCAATATCTGAATCCATATGTATTTTGTCTTAATCTGCTCCTCAGTGAGCTAAATAACTGAAACTTTCTAATTCCTGGGCACCATTCTTATATAGCACTTAAAAATGCATCACATCTACATCTGTGTCATTATGGCTTTGTGTCATGGACTCACTCCAGATAACATCTGTTACAGTGTTGACACACAATGCATATTTTACAAGCTGTTTAAAAACATATTTACTTAGTGGACTAAAATTGTTTATCAGTACATACTCAGTCTCAGGAGAATGTCTATTTTGTGTTCAAATTAAGTTGTAGAGGGGGAGAAGAGCAAGCTGGACAGTCCAGGAAAAGTGGTGTCAAAACCAGATTCCAATCTGCAGGCCTACATTACCCCAATAAATTTCTCAAGAGTGAAAGTTGCATGTCAGATGTGATCCACTATCCCTTCAATGTCACAATGAGCTTTATCTTAGTAAAACAGCATCTTAGGTTTCAACAAATGTATGTCAAATATGTTTTGCCACCGGAGTGAACTGAAGGTGAGGCAGGAATCCTCTACAGGGCTGCTAATCTGCCATTGTGAAAGATGTCCCGTGCCAGTTTTAGTAAGGGGGGAGTATTTTGATAACAGTTCAAATTTAGCTCTGCTGTAAGACTGTGTAAGCAATCAAAGATGAAGGCAAAGTTAGGTCATGCAAGAAATTTATTTTGGCAAGATATAAATACATTCACGTGTGTGTGTGTGTGTCTGATACATAGCTATGAATGCTGTGAAATCTGTCAGGGAGACAGAGGAGGATGTGTACCTTTTTTTTTTGGCTCTTACCTTGTAACTGCATCTCAAACCTGTGCCTATACTTTGCTCAAAAGAAAGCACCAGAGAAAAGTTTCTTGTATGAGAAATGTTAAAAGCAATTGCAGTTTCAAGTTCTTTATTCCCTTCTCTCCACTCCAAAAAGGAAACCTGGCTATCTGCCCATGTTCAGTACTTCTGTTGCAAAATATTCCTGTGAAATATTTTCTGGAAAATTTTGGTGAAAACCAAGTGTTTCTTTCATTACCAGGACACTGTTGAAATTGGCACACCTGCAGTTTGACCTACTTCTTTGTTTTTGCATCTGCTAAATAAATTCTGTGTGATTAAAACTGGTGCCTCTTCCCCCATTAAAATCCCAGAACTTTACATTTATCCTGGAGTTCAGCTCCATAACTTTCTGAGAAAAATACTCCTTTCTGCAGCCACAGCAGCATTGGTATTGGAAAACTGAGCCTGAGAGGTACTTGCTTGGGTTTTAATACCTGGTTGTACTTCTGGCCTATTGTAAACTCACTAGAGCTGAGCATCATATGCAAGTGTCAGAAGAAAAACATGAGAAATAGATCCCAGTTCCAGCTTTTACAGACTTGTTAGTGGGTACATATGTGGTCTTACTTAGCTGCAGATGAAAGAGAGAAACTTAAAATAATGATGAGTTTAATAACGGGATGTTGTATTCTGTCTGTTGTTAATTCATCCCAGAATTCTCACTTCACAAACGGAAGGAACTGCTTCAGGTTTATCCACTCAAAAATAACTTCGGAGCAATTTCCATCAAAAATAGTTTTCTTCCAATTTAAGTGGGTGATATCTTTAATAAATACAATAAGACTCCACAGGGAAACATCTTAGAGAATTATGAACAATGACAAGCGTTGTGCTGCTTTTGTCCCCTGTAGGTGTGGAAGAGCACTCACTTGACAGCTCTCCTATACTGGATGACAGATCAGCACTTTACTCTGGAGTTCACAAGAAGCAATTCTACTTTGACAGCTCCTGTGAAAAGCAGCCAGAGGACGACTCGGACTCACTTACAACTTCTCCCTCATCCAGCAGTCTTGATACATGGGGAGCTAACCGGAAGCTGGTGAAGACCTTCAGCAAAACTGATAGCCGTGGCCTTATCAAACCTCCCAAGAAACTTGGGACATTTTTCTCTTACCCAGAAGAGGAGAAGTCCCAGAAAGTTTGCCGCTCCTTGACAGATGGGGAAATGAAGAAGAGCCTCGGCTCGCTGAGCCATGGGGTAAGTACAGAAAGCATTTGCTTTTATGACAGCAACAGGCACAAGCACCATCTTCTGGTGTCCCTGGAGGAGATTCAGAGTGTAAGGAAGCAGATCCGATTGAAGAAAATGGATACTAACTATTCCTGTTCCAGAGCTTTTCTTTGCCAGCGCCCTGCTAGGAAAGGAGCATTCCCCACAGCTTGCGACCTACAATTGCTGCGGCACAAAGCGAAAGGGGGTGGAGGTTGTGGCTTCCCAAACAGAAGGCTCCGAGGGCGCACCTCTGTCAGCGAGTTCAATATCACCTATGTGGTGGAGAGAAGCCTGTACAGTCACCTCAACCTCTCACAGCTGGTGCGTCCCGTTACTGACAGGACCTTGAGCAAGGCCGACAAGCAGGACCTGAGGAGATGCCTGCTGGAGGAGGATGAGGAGGCCAAGAGGAAGTGGGCTGCCACAGTGGATCGCTGTACTAAAAGGGTTCTCTTGAGAATCCACCAAAAGTCTGTGAGTCAAAGAGTTGCCATGAAGCTGGTCTTCCAGTTTCTGTGAGGTTGCAGTGAACACTTTCTGCTTTGTACTGTTAGCTAAAATTCAGTGCTTCTGCTTTCTTTGCCGTTAGAAACTCTCAACCACTGTCATGCAGGTGTAAGGGAAGAGCTCGATATAATCTTGCCAGAGAAGAGTTTCATTGAGTCTGCCATTTCTGTGTGTGCAGAATAACTCAGTGAGAGAGAGAAAATATGACAAAATGCTGCTTTTTGAATTCTCCTAGTGCAGAAGTAGAGATCACCGGTGAACAGAGAAGGTTAGAGACGCTATAAATATGGTTTTTTGTGAGACACTTTGGGAGTCAGTATTCTCTTCAAGAGGTACCAAGAGATGAACAAGATTTTCAGAGTAATAGAGTTGTTACTCAGCTGTGCTCTATTTCTCTTCAGCTGTCATTTCCTTAAATTGGCTCTTCCCTTTTCAGATTGGACCTCAACAGTTCATTCTCCCAATCTGTATTTTCCCTTACATACACAGCTGTAGAAGGACAGGGAGTTTTGCATTAGGCAGTCACTGCCCTCCTATTTGATGCTCACTACCACCAGAATTGTCACTACTACTCCTTCTTTCTAGCATGGAATGAAGGTGGCACCTTCCCTCAGAGCATTATGGAAATGGAACAGGGGGTGGCCAAAAGAGGAAATTGTGCTTACACTGAGAAATTAAGTGATTTGAACACTCCAGAGGGATCCAAAGCTGCTTCCTGATTATATGACCCAGTTTTGAGAGTTCTGTCAACCATGATTCTGAGTTTCCTAGGAACTTGGTTTTGGTGCCAGATCTCCAAAGCCGAGCCAGCTAGTCTGTTGTCTAGTTGACAATGTTCCCTACTTCAGTGGATGGAAACAGCAGTGCACCCATAACATGAAGTAAATTATTCCAGTGAACAAAGTGAGCTTTTCCTCTTAAATAACAGATTTTTTTTTCTTTTTGAGAGATCTCTGCCTAATTTCTTCAGATATAAGACTGACAGCTGTGGTGTCCTTGAATAACCTGTGGGAGATGACCAGGCCTTCATGATTCACTTTTTGCTCTTTGGCCACAAAATACAGATTTTTTTTTTTTTTCAACCCAATACCATGAACATTCTCTCTTGGCAGCTTTACTGTTTCTTGTGCATTGACTGCTTACCCTGCCCCTCACAGGACACTTTTATTGGTACAGACATTGTACTCAGAAGATGTTGTTTTCCTATAAAGATATTATAATGGTAGGAGAAACCTGGCTCATGCTTCTATGGGTTGAATAATAAGTTTATCTTGGACCAAAAAAGCATACTCATATGTTCTAGAGATGCTCCATAATTAAAAATATCCTCTAAAACTGTCTTGGTAAATACAGATGACTGAAACAAACTCTTCAGTTCTTCTAGTAAGTTAGTCTTGTCTCACTATAGTAATTTCATTATGAAAACCATCTGCACTGACCTTTGCTTAATCACAGAGATACAGTTAAAGAAGAAATGGACAGCAATTTGTTGTTGTTGAGGAACTCCTCAGTCAGCTGCTTCTCCAGCCTTGTTTGAATGGGATAAATATTGGAGACCTGTTGCCCTCACTAACTTTTTCAATGCACTTCTTCCTGAAAATGCAAATAGCTGACCAGCTTCAACTAATGCTGCTCCTTCCTAGAAATGCTTAATGTTTGTTTGCTGCAACCTCAGGGAAATTGCAATGCCTCTGTATTCAGTGGAATTGGTCATTCTGTCTTGCCTTGCCATTCATTTTTGTCATTTATATTTGTTTCAGTGGTCTGGACATGCATGAAATTTTCAAATGGCATCAGTTTTTCTTTTCTCCCAGAAGAATAATACTTTTGATTGCATGGCCATTCCATTGAATATCCCTCTCCTCATCCACAGACCTTTTGTTTGCTGCAGGATTGCCAGGGTCCCTGCTGGAATCTGAAGGTGGGAGTTAAATTTTAAATGTATGAAGAGGTCCATAGTGAAACAACAAGCATTCACTCAGAAGTTTTTAGCCAACAGTTTCACTCTCCAAGAAGACTTCTTTAGGAAGAGCTCTGGCTGGCTGGACAGACAAGTTTGCTCAGAGCAGTTCCAGATGTCCTCTCTTCATTGCTGGGATTACCATATGCTGTAGGATTAGTTATAGTGGTCCTTCACAGAAGAACCAAATTACTCCTGGCTAAACATGCTGCGCTTTAGAAACTGATCTAATTACTTGTGGTTGGTCTCAAATGTTTTCTAAAAACAATTTTTAAAACCTGTGCCATAGTTACATTGCCTTCTGGAAAAAAAAAACCTCTTAGAAAAATTATACATCACAGCATTCTCTTTAATGTGTGTGGGGCCTGGACAGAGCTGGCTTTGAGTTCCACCAGAGCTGTCATCCAAGTTTGTTGGGTGTAAGCAGCAAGAAGCTAGAAGTAAAACCTTTTAAAAGCTATTAATATGTATGCTTTTTTCTAAGTGGTGAACAGGAAGAGTGTATATTTTAAAAGAATGAATTCTTGTCATTGTCTTTAAAGTGTCACAGTTTATACAGCTTGCTTCTTCCTAATAGACGAAGCAGGCTGGTAGTTCTCAGGTAGTGGGTCTTCACTGACTCACAGTCCTTTGTAGGTCTGAGCCAATACCTAACCAATACCTATTTGATCCTTAAAGTGCCTTCAAAGTTACTCTGTTCAGGCCCTGAGAACTTCTAGTTCACAAGCATTGATCTTCTGCCTCTCGTTTATCTCAGCTCTGACTTTGAAAAGAATTCTTACAGTAGGCACCTGCCTGTCTTCAAAACCACACTCAGAGCCCAGAGCTGAAGTCATGCAAGTTAATTATAATGGCCTTACCTTCATTTCCCTGCACTGCCCCACAAGACTTCTGCCAGGGCCAGTTACTTGGGTGCTGTGCAGCTGGTTGTTCATTGGTCAGGTTTTATTACCTCTTGGATTGCAAAGAAAAAGCTGGAAGCACCTAATCTGGAATCAAGCCTTGCTGAATCTCTGGGGACACAAATGCTTATGGATAGCTGGGCTGGGTTTTCCCTCCTCTTACCAAGGGCTTACCCTACAAGGCTACCAGTGATTCCCTGTATTTCAGTGGAAATGCAGCCTGTGCAGCTATTCAGAAGGTAGGTTATTCAATACTTTAAAAGATTTAGAAGATTGGTGATTCTCTGTTTCAGTGCTGCTGTGGACTTACTTATGAAGGCAGATGGGAGTGAAGAGATGGAGTTGCCAGCACCTTGGAAAACTTGATGCATAAGATCAACAGTTTCCTCAGACCAAAAAGTCTTTTTTTCTTTTTAAAAAGAGGAGTAGGCAGTAGATGAGTCAACAGCAGCAGACCTTAGGCCAAGGAGTTGTCTCTGGAAAAGAGAGACTCATATTGCTTTACAACAGATTTCCTGATTTATAATCTCTCATCCCTTTGTTTGTTTGTTTGTTTGTTTCTTTCCATTTTTGCAGACATTTGTATTTTAATTGGTGTTCTCCAAATCACAGATGTTCTAAGTGAGCTAATCATGGTGATAAAACTATCTATCCTCGTTTTTTGCAGAGAACCTGTAGCTTTGGAGGCTTTGATTTAACAAATCGTTCCCTTCATATTGGAAACAGTTCTGACCAAATGGTGAGTTTGAGAAGGTGCAGACTTGAAATAGCATAAAATGAAATGCACAGTGGAGTTATAATATACTGCAGTGTAATTTAGGTCTGTAATAATAGTTTGGGGATCCAAGAAAACAGAGAATCTTTGTTAGCCTCAAACTTCCTTAGCTTTGAGAATAACATCCCCACCCATATCCATGTGTGTATAAGTATTTATATACAGTATATGTAAAGAGGTGGGAGCAAGTGATCAAAGCACAGATCTGGGGACACATCTGTGGGCTATTCTTAAGTCTGACTTCCTCAGAGCATCACCCAAGGCAAAACATGTGCTTGCTATACTTTGTTGGTAAAAATATTTACTATTTGGAGTGACGAGGCTAACTTCACTGAAGATCTGCAAGTTATTTGCATGGAAATCATTATGTAAGAAGTTCATTATTTGTTTTCTCATTGTATCTCAGAGCTCTGGAGTAGACCAGGATCCCATTGTGCTGGGTGCTGTGCAGTTGATTTTAGAGCATTCTTGTGTTTAAAAAAACCTCCACATCTCCCCTGAGAATTAATTCCATTTTATGTTACTCATGTTGATCCCACTGTTACTGTTGGTTGGCCTGTAGCCAAAAATAACAGAACAGAAATGAGCCAGAACATTATATCAAATGAAATTGCAAACATATTTTTTCCTTTTGCCCATATATGTTTTTCTTTTCTATTTCAGCATTGGATCTGATAACTTTTCTGTCCACTTATATCAAGTCTAAATTGTCAATTTCGTATGCCAGCATTATATTATTTTTTATGTCAGCTGGGGTTTTTGGGCATGTTTTTTGTTGCCTTTTTATTTTTTAACATCATAAATTACCCTTGAAGTTTCTAAATCTGTGGGTGGTTATTTTACTCATCAATTTTCAACTCAGTAAACAAATTAACTTGTGAACTTACAGTGTTTATCTTTAAACATAGATACTTGTTTTGATCAAATTGACTTTAACATAAGAAAATATGAAGTCTAGATGTTAAATTTATCCCTGGGAGCATCAGTAGTGGGAGAGATGCAGTGCACTGGAACAATATATGCAGATCAAAGTGTTTTTTTTTCTTGAAAATGTGTAAGTCCATTAAGGAGAAGGGTTTTTTCATAAAAGATTAAGCAAAAAACTGTCCTTAATTTTTGATAAAAGACCAAAATTACCAAGGAAGTTGTAATTACGAGCAACTTGTAAGGGGAAAAAATGTCAGAAATGAAGTATCAGTTAAATTTCAGGGAAATCTTTTGTAAGAACATTGATGAAGTAGAAACATACAGAAATGTAGGAAAAAAAGATAAATCTTTAACGTACAGTATAATGTACCTTTATTTTAGGGCTTGCTATCTTCTTGTAGCTAAATTTAACCAAGTCAGAGACCAAATTCAGTAGTCAATCTCTTTGGCCAGATGGATTTTGGTCCTTTTTTGTGCTGTGATTTTTGTTGTACCCCTGCCAATGGAGGGTGCTGGAGTACCTCTAATAGAGCTGTATTGCTCATTGCTAACAGAGTAGAACATAAAATTGTGTTTAATGTCCTGCCTGCACAATTTGAATAAGGGCTGAATCATACAAGTTTGGCAAAATGTCAGCTGATCCATGTTAAGTGTGCACTTGTGGTGTAAGTGCATGCTGAGTACCTTAAGCTGGTTTAGAAAAGGTTAAATGCATTCAAAGCAGCTGGTCTTTGCCATCCACTATATATGGACCAGCTAATTTAGTTTGTCACTGCCCTATTGTGTACCTTAAAAAAAGCAGTGCAAGTTTAACCTATCATAGTTGATGGATTTAGTACATTTTTGGTGGTGTTTGGTTTTTGGGTTTTTTTCTTTTTTTAACAGTCTGTAGTAAAACCAGAGAGGTTAGCAGAATGCCTGTCTGAAAATAAAAAGTAAATTTGGGTAGCCAAATGCAGATATCCACATGTATACATATATACATAGAGATATATATTTGGCTAGGATCTCAGAGGTACCTTTATTCCTGTTAAAAAACTCTTTGTAGTATTGACCAACATGAGCCACAGTTACTGTTGTGTGTCCTGTGAGGAAGGCATAGCCTGAAACCGTGGGGTTTTCTATCAGATCAAATTACTTCCTGAAATTCAAAGGGATAAAGGCATCCTAACAGTCCCCAGCATGTCTACACACATTACTTTCACAAAAAGTTTACAAATCAGGCCTTAAGAGTAAGCTGCAGTGGACTGCTACAGTGGTTTGCACAAGATCTCAACAGTGAATTTGGAGCAGGTAACAGGACACTGCTGCTGTCCTGTGTCTGCCTGGACACCTCTGCAGTAACTGCTGGCCAAGGGGAAAAATGGCTCTTCTATTTTAAAGGCTTAAGCCCTGTTTTACTTTGCAGGGCAAAGAAGGAGACTTTGTTTATAAAGAAGTGATCAAATCACCCTCTGCCTCCCGCATATCTCTGGGCAAAAAGGTGAAGTCTGTAAAAGAAACCATGAAGAAAAGGATGTCAAAAAAATACAGCAGCTCTTTGTCTGAGCAGGTATGTAAGGTCTGCAGTGGAATCCACTTAATAATGTTGAAGTGATAATCAATACTGATTCCCATGCATCAAGGCATCTCTGAACAAATTTCTAACAAGGCTATATGGTGTGACTTATTCCTATGTTCATATAAAATCCCTCACTGTGAAATGGCTTCCTATAGATGCCAGTACCATGGAAAATGCATTTTCAGATTTTCATTTAAGTAGCTCATCAGAAGCCTGTCCTTGATAGCACTACACACCTCACTCTCTATTTCCATTTCTTTTCTATCATAATTTATTAAGGGAACCAGTCTGTGACACAGGGTCACAGTAATATATTTAATCTGCAATTTACACCCTAGTTTAAATTCCTAGCATAACTTCACATACACAACTCTTCTCTGCTATTACAGATCTTTTCTCCATCATACCTTGCCCTGTGCAGCAGCCCATTAAAACAGAGGCACAATCTAGTCAGAAACGGGCATCTGACAGAAGAAGATTTTCCTATTATTCTTTCATTACAGATTTTTATAGTCTATTCTTAAAGGCAAACCTGAAGTACATTAGTTCTAAATTAGGCTTTGAATTTCAGTGGCCTAGAAACAATTGCTGTCTATTTCCCTTTTCCTTTAGTGGAGTGTCAAAAATCTTCGGCATTTGTTTAAAGCCGTGCTTGCCGCTGGGAAGGCAGAGCTCTTCCTGGCTAACACCGCCCCCAAGTGGGCTCGCACCGGCCGCTGGGTCACGGGGATGCTTGGGAATGGAAAGGAAGTTCTGCAAAGCCTTCGTGCATGTAAAAGGAGCAGTTTGAAACATTCATTGTAAGAAGCCCAAACGGAAGAATCCAGAGGCACCAAGAGAGGCAGAAATGTGGCCAGTGTTGCACCACACTTTGTGATGTTAGAATCCCTTTCCTGCAGAACTATTTATTAGTCATCCTTCTTCATAACCAGGGGCAGTCCTACATTTATGGTTACTTAATTTAAACTTAAAATCAAAATATTTTAAGGTGTGACATGATTTAATATTAGTAGGAAGATGGTTTAGTGTCTGGCTGGCTTTACAATGTGCTTCTGCAGAGTCTGCCCAAACACGGGATCCTTTGAGAAATTGCTTTACAGTCATTTAGCAATACTTCTGCTCTTTGTCTCTCTCTCTCAGATTGACTTTACCTCTGAAGTCATATTCTGGAATGAGATTTTCTTAATGATTCTACAGCATGCAAATAATCTAAAAGTGTTATGACTACACATCTCCACAAAACACTCTTGTATGCAAGCTACAATTCTTTTGTTTTCAAACTTTACAACACAGTCATTTTAGAATATTTATAACTTCCAGGCATCACAATTTCAAAGTATGTTCCAATATCTCTTTCTGCATGCATTAAAATAAGCAAGTTATGCTGGCCACAAGTACCTGATGCTTTGTTTTAACTGTAGTTCACAAAGGCTGACAGAATTTCAATTTAGGAAAGACCCTTTTGATTTTGGACAAAGTAATGTTTGACTGAATAAAAAGAGAAATTGCCTCAACTACGGCACGTGTATAAAAACCTTTTTATATTTATGCATTTATGTTTATGAGTATTTGTACTATGCACAGGCTGTATTTTCTAGCTAATTCTCTTTTTTTGTTCTTCTTGAGCAATGATATAAAAAATTCACTGTAAAAAACAAAATCTCACTTGCACTGTCTGATTTGCTTGTGTTCATCCTTGTACAAAATCCTGATTCAGAAACCTGAATTTGGCACTAGTTGTTTTGCAAGTACTGATTGCAAAAATATCATGTCATGAAAGGCCTTGAACTGGGAGTTTTGTGTAAGAGGGTTTTTTTTCTACTTACAATGCTAGCTTCTTCTGACTGGCCTGTTTGCTCCCATCACCACTATCATGCCTAATGGAGTGGAGTTTCTGCCATAGCTGGGTACTGCTAATTAAATAGATAGAAAGTTTCAGCCTGTCTGGTAAAGAGCAGGAAAACAGAATCTTTTTCCTTGGAGGTGGATGAGCAGCTCCCATCAGTGCCTGTGTTCATTTACCAAACTTCAATGGTCCAATCCCTTTCAGGAGTCCAGCCCTGGGATCGTGCCGGGTTCCCCGCAGTCACCACCACCAGACACTGACTCCCTGGACAAACCCAAGCTCAAAGCTGGTGGCTCAGTGGAGAGCCTGAGGAGTTCCTTAAGCGGTCAGAGCTCAATGAGTAAGTTCAGTTGTAATTGTGTTGCTCCATTTCTGTGGCTTCAGGGAGCAGAGATCTCCACAGTAAGCAGAATCAGAGAAAGTCAAAGCAGAAACAGTGGTTAAAAAGTAGAAAGGCTGTTAGGTTAGTCATTGGGGGTTTGCAAAGAACTGTAAGCTCTTTGGTGCAAAGATAGGGGAGTTTTTTTGCTTTATGTTTATACAGAACTCTGAAAAAGTGAAATCCTGCTTTCTGTTTGCTGGGTCCTGGTATTACAATATAAATATTCTAATATTAATGTAATGTAATAACAAACCTATTTACTACTACTACTGGTCAGGTAGTAAACAGGCTCATCTATACACTGGATTTCACTCCAAATGGGCCTCCTACTCTCCCTCCAGAGAAACCTTGAGTTTCTCTCATTAACTACTTCAAGGAAGAGTAGTATTTTAAACCTCTCTGGTTTAGATTGTCTCTACAAGAAACAGCTTAAATGGAACACACGTGATGTGATGTGAATTTGCTACACAATTCACCAAATTTCTGGACTTGAGAGGGATTCTGGAACCCCTGTGCAGGTTTCAGAACTTGTTTTCCTCACAAAAGTTTTGTGAACAAAACTTCCCAGAAAGATGTAATCTCCTGTGACATACCATAGATGAGACAGCTTTTTGGTTAAATATTGACGGCGTGAATTCAGGAAAGCAGGAGTGCAGAGTAGATTTGCTAACTCTCATCCACATGTCTGTATAAGAAATAGAAGCATTTAAGGACTTTTAATTTTGATTACCATTTTTTGTGGAAAGAAGACCCATTTTGTGTTTTGCCTCTGTTTCTGAAGCGTCTTTACAAAGAGATTTTTTTGTGAACTGATACTATGTCTCTCACACAGGTGGTCAGACAGTGAGCACAACAGATTCTTCAACCAGCAACAGGGAGAGTGTGAAATCAGAAGATGGTGATGATGAAGAGCCTCCTTACAGAGGACCTTTTTGTGGAAGAGCCAGGGTTCACACTGATTTTACTCCGAGTCCTTATGATACAGATTCTCTGAAGCTCAAGGTACCAGCTGTATCTGTTTTTATGGAGTTAAACATTTTGCTCAAATTCTAAATTAAGAGCTCTTTGCAATACCTATAGAATTCTTAATATTTTAATGAATTTATATGTGTTTTTGAAGTCCTTAAGCCTGTCTTACACACTTAAGATTTCCTTATATTGCAATTATAGAATTGTAACAAAATGTTATAGAACATAAGTACTAGTGTTTCTCTGCATCCATGGAAAGACACTTGTGTCTTTAGTTTCTGGAAAATTAAAGATGTGCCACGAATTCATTTCCATTTTGCAAGGGTTTTGCTTGAAAGATTGGAAAAATACTTTGTCTGCCACAATGAAATAATCCTCAATGGAAAAATTTTCAGAACTCTTGGAAGAAATGTGCATGCACCTGCACACAGTGTCTCTTAAAGGCATTTCAGTTAATATGACTTGGTTTGAGTTAATATTGAAATACTTCGCTAACTAAGTGGTCACCCCGCTTTAATTTTTCTGGATATCAGCTTTGATTATTTTTAGTTGTGCTGTATTCAGTTCAAACTATCTGACTCCTTACATTCGTTACTTAAAATTCCAAGGACAGCTAATTCCTATTAAAACAGATGTGTGTAAGGTAATCTCTTGAGGCATGCAAAAGCAGTTATGTGTCCATTTCTTTGTTATGGTCAGGAGTACATTAGGAAAAGCAACTTTACTGGTTCCTTCTGCACTGGCTTTCTTTGCTCAGGAGATCTGATGTTAAATTGTGCCCATATTCACTGAGCATGTTCTTATTTGCACCAATTTCAGGTAGTTGCAAGCATAGAGACTTTTGTACCAAATAGCACTGATGCTCTACAGAGATGTCAGCAGGTTTATGAATCTGGACAGTTGGGGGCCATTCCAGGATCTTCTGTTGACTTGCTCTGTGGTCTGAGGCATGTCACCTCATTCCTTTTTCTTCCATTTGTAAAACAAGTGTAATCAGACATTTTTGCAAGAGCTGTGGTTAACCCTTTGAAGACTGAAATGTGTTGTCCATCCTATGTAAATGGAAATCCAAGTGGGTGTGTTTGCTTAAATATCTGTCAGAAAACTAAATGGCTTCCTTGCTTCTTTGGTCTGCAGAAAGGTGACATCATTGATATAATCAGCAAGCCCCCCATGGGTACTTGGATGGGTCTGTTGAACAACAAAGTTGGCACCTTCAAATTTATCTATGTGGATGTGCTAAATGAAGAGGAAGAGAAGCCGAAGCGGCCCACGAGGAGACGTCGAAAAAGCAGACCACCCCAGCCCAAGTCAGTTGAGGACCTCTTGGATCGCATCAATTTGAAGGTCCAAATTCTCTCTCTCTGCTTACCCTTCACTTTTGCTTGCAGGAAGGGGACCACACTTCTGAAGTTGTTGGATTATGAAGCTGCACACCAGATTCATAATCCTAAGGATTGTAGCATCACTTAGCAGAATCAGGTCTTAACTGCAGAGTGAAAATAGCTGAAGCCAGGTAGAACTGCCTGTCAGGCATGATGAAGTGCTTCAGGCTGTGAGTTGTGTGCACTCAGAGGCCATAAATCATTGCACAGCATGACCACAGGCTAGCACACTCCAGAGGCAAGCAAAAAGTGTAAAATAACAATAGTTACCCTGTCTTTAAAGTGGACATTTTTTTCCATGTTTCTGTTGAGAAGTGCTCAGGATAAATTGGTGTGGCTGTCATTCACCCTTCGTACTTGCCCCTCACACAGAGCCATGCCATGTTGTGCCTTCAGGTAGCATGATACCCAGGCCATCTAATACAGTGCATTCCAAACACAAAAATATGTGCAGCTTTCTAGTTCTGGCACAGCTACCTCCCTGAACTCAGAACAGTGTTTATGCAAATTATAATACTATAAGTTTGCAGTTGTGCACTGGTTTGCACTTAACTACTGCTGTTCTTGCTGGTTGCAAAATTCTCTTTTAGTATTTTTATTGACAAAGTAAGTTGAATAAATATGTTGTCTTACAGCTCTTACTTTTTTCCTTTTGTGCAGGAGCACATGCCCACTTTTCTGTTCAATGGTTATGAAGATCTGGATACCTTTAAGCTTTTAGAAGAAGAAGATTTGGATGAACTGAACATCAGAGATCCTGAGCACAGAGCTGTTCTCCTCACAGCAGTGGAACTTCTGCAGGAATATGATAGTACGTGGGATTTTTGAGGTTTTCTGTTTTAATAGAGCTCTGCCAAGAACCTTGTGAACCCCTTAAAGCACAAAACTTGTTCCAGGATTTTGATCTCTTTCTTTTTTCCTAATATAGTTATTTCCAGGGTAATCCTGTGTAATGTTAGATTTTTGAGGAGTGACTTAAGACTTCCCTTTCTTCTTCTGGAATTATTCTGTTCATGTATGCCTTGCCACCCAACTTACTTAATTCATATCAAGTGTACAACACATAACACTTTAGAATACTGATGTTCAAGAATAAATCCTGAGATAACCTACTCAAAGTAAGAGGCTGAGACATGGAGAATAGGAAAGAAGAAATTTCCAGATTAGAGGGAAGAGATTAAGAGTATCAAGGGTAAAAAAAATAATCAAAGCCCAGAGGGCTGTGGAGAAGTGTAATGTGAATTAATTTCATCTGCACAGGCTTATGGTTCTTGGACTGTTAATTGCAGAATTGTAAAGGTAGCTTCAGGTTGTGTATATGACAACACAGCAGTTTTCAAAGGGGGAAATACATCAGTCAAGTGCAAAGAGTGAAAAACAGTGACCCACCTATGTATGTACAGCAGTGCAGTTTTGCTCACTGAACACATGGTCTTGGGCAAGTGGTTGCAAAAACAAGGAAAAGTGGAGTATTTGCAAGCAGTCAAATGCAAGGGTGTCATTGCTGCACAGGAGTAAGCAGAGCCTAACTGCAGCAACCTAAGACAGTACTGAATTTGCCCTTCATCTCCAAATGTCAGTAGAAGGTTGGTATCCACCGAGCAGAGTCTGTAGAATGGTTTGTTTGAGGGCTTTCTCACTGCTTCTGTGCACATTCCTATGTTTTAGCTTAAACTGCCATAGCAGCAATTTAAACAGCTGTTATTAAGTGGGAAATGCTTAATTCAATTACAGCAATATGTGTGGTGAGTATCTTTAGACAGTGCTGTGTGGCCTGTGTAGCTTTCTTGCTCATTTCCCAAAGAGGCATCCACTGTTTGCTTGCCCTTCTCTAGCTCCCAATAAAATTGTAGTTGCAAAATTAATTTCTTTTCACTTAGAGTAAGTAGCTTTTTGTCACCTAAGATGAGCTTCTCTGCATTATTTGCAGACCTATTTAGAATGCTAATCTTCCCTGAAGTAATAATTTTTTTCAAGACCCTCCAATTTTGGTTTGAAAACTGGAAGATTTGGTGGTGGGAAAGTATTCCAAGTCAGGATGATGAGGAGAAAGAGAAGTGGGGACCAGCCAGCTGGAATCTGGGAGGGGCAACAGCACATAATTCCACCCCATAATTACCTGTCATGTGCTGAGTGTAGGAATTGGACTAGCCATTTCTGACATTTTATTGCAGGGAAAAAAAAAACCACAGCATAAATTGTATTCTTGTGTCATGACACTGGTTTTCTGCATCTTCAGCTCCAGATTTAGCTTCTTTACAAAATGTGATTTCTGACAAAACATTCTGGGTAAATTCCTGGAATCCAGTGTATGCAAGCTGGATGGACCACACTTGAGTGTTAGCTTTTTGCATAGACCAAGGAAGGAAGGAATTGGCACCATTAGTCTCCTCCATGTCCCTTCTTCCTTTGTTAGGGGACAGTATCTAATGTGCCAGTCCCAGTCCTTCCTCCAGGTCTTCTGGAAGGTAATTCAGAGTTAGGATTTTATTCTTTTTCACTCAATTTGGGTCTTTTCAGCTCTTTTCTTCTGTTTTGGGTATTAGAGGGTTTTTTAAGTCTTAGAAAGAACTTTGACACAATCATTTTAAATAAATTTCTGTGGTGCTGAGTTGCAGAAGTTGGCCCCAAGGCAGCTGAGGTGCCCAGGAATTCCATTCTGCTTTCATTGTGTACCATGCTGCTCCCTCACACTCTTGCTGAGGCTGTTGTTAATTATTTACCAAACAGGGTGAATGTTTCCAACATTTGTGATGGCTTTTCCTCATGCTCACTCTTTTCTAATATAAATAATACAGTAGGAAAGATCATAGAAATGTTTAGGTTGGTAAAGACCTTTAGGTACAGCAAGTCCAACCGAGTCCACCACTAAACCATGTCCGTGAGGGCCACATCTACACATCTTTGAAATATCTCCAGTGATGGTGACTGAACCACTGCCCTGGCAACCTCTTCCAGTGCCTGACCACCTTTTCAGTGAAGAAATTTTTCTTAATTCACAAATTAAACCTCCCCTGACACAACTTGAGGCCATTTCCTTTAGTCCCATTGTTTGTTACTTGACAGAACAGGCCAACCCCCACCTGACTACAACAGTGCAATTGTAGAAGGCATTTAGGTCTCCCCTGAGCCTCCTCTTCTCCAGCTTCAACACCCCCAGCTCCCTCGACTGCTCCTCATGAGACCTGTGCTGCAGACCCTTCACCAGCTGTGTTGCCCTTCTGTGGGCACACAAGATAATGGTGTTTGAAATGGAAGGTTGGGAAGTTCAGCCACATTTTCTGTTTGCCTGTTTTTCACTGTATTCTCACATCCTCTAGGTAACAGCGACCAGTCAGGATCTCAGGAGAAACTTCTCATTGAAGGCCAAGGCCTAACCGGATGCTCTCCTCGGGATTCTGGCTGCTACGAAAGCAGTGAAAACCTGGAGAATGGTAATGGTGACAGCAAGGAGCCTCGTGGTCCCTGCAGTCTGTTTTTGCCAGTAGAGAACTTCATATACTTTTGCTCCTGTTCCTAACTAACCCCAGCTACTTCCTACTTGACTTTGTCCTTTGTTCTGACTACCTCTTTCACTCTCAACTTGAGCCATTGGTTCTTGCTGCTACTGTTGCTAATTTATTGATTTATTTGCATTTGTAGAAACAGATCCCATTTCACAAATAGTCTTTGTGACCTTAAAGCAGCAGTATTTCTCACTGCCATTTCCCTGCCTTGTCCACTCCCAATCATAATCTCAGGCCACCATGCCTCATGAGGCTTGCACTGGTTGCACACTGATGGCCCAAGTCTAAGAGACCACCAATGGAGAAGTCTCTGAACTCTACTGAAATTGGGAGGATTTCTTTTGAACCTGTACAAAAGCTGTTAGAAAAAATGTTCTTTATTTTAGGCCATATTTTTCTGTTTGCTTTGGGTTGCATGATGCATTGTCCTCTGATCAGAACCCAACTGCAGAGATTTAGGACTTTTTAGTGTATGAACTCTAGAAAGTTAAATTATTGAGAAGTTGGCAAGGAAATAAACTATGAAAAAAATGCTAATGATATCAGTTCCCATTGCCTTATCCTGCATCAGTGAAAGGCGATGCACTGAAAAATTACCAAGGCAGATGATGATAATAGAGATTGCTGTCTCTGATCTGAAGAAACAGGTTTTTGTGCTGATTGAGCATGCTTTACTTCAGGGATGGTCTAAACTTGTCATTAGGGATGAAATATTAAAAGAGCTGAAATGGGTTTGAGTGAGACATTTTCACTCCAAGCATTTGAGCCACGTCTTGGCCTCAGACTGCCTGGATTCATTGCTAACATTCACCATAAATAGGAAACCAAGAACAGTATAAACAGATTCTGTACACCCTTTAATAGTGGCCATTTTTCCAATTTAAAATATGAGCTAAGAATCCTTCTCTGTGCATTTTCTGTTAGTCTGCCACTGAAAAATAACCCTTTATTGAAGAAAATTGCAATTTGCTTTGAAGCTGAATGCCTGAAATTGACAGTATACTAAATTCCTGAAAGTGGAGAGGGTTTTTTTTCTTGAATATGAATCCACATCCACTAGGCATGCTGGAATAGAATCATAGCTAAATATATGGCATATGTGACCCTTTTCTTTTTATCTCCAAGTACAATCATAATGGTAGCTGTAACACTGAAGTTAAAGTGCTGCCTGTACATTTTCTTTATTTTAACAATATAATAAAACCTTTAGAAAGCAATTGGCATTGCTTGTCTGCTTGGATACTTATATTTAAACTAATATTTCTGTATGAGTTTTCCAGAATGTGAAATGCTGATGATTTTTATATTATTTTTAATGTATGACTTGCTGCAGTTCTGCATCACTTTTGCTCCCAAATGCATTTAGTGCTTGTTTTGAAAACCATTATGAAAAGAGCATTTGATTAATTCTGAGATTTTGTCAAGGCTGTTTAACCTGAAAAGTGCTCCACCTTCTTTGCCAAGTTCATGGTCTATAGTTTTTTATATGCATATTTTTTTTCAAAATACATTCTGTTCTCATTTAGGATAGTCACTTGTCTGGTATAAACATCATAATGTGCAGAGCAGCACTTCATAAAGGGGAGGTGCATTCTGAGAAGAAACGAGTCTTCAGATTTCTTGGGGAATGGTCATACATAATGTTTTTATGACTGGTGTAGTGTCCAGTGTGGGGCTGACATTGGATCTTCTGGCATCAGTTCAAGATTTCAGAGCTGCTCTTATATTTTGGCTAGAAAATGGTTTGCTGTATGTGCTATAGCAGAGTATCTTTTGTAAGTCCCACTGCAGAAATATTTGGATATCCTCTTAGGTATCTACAGTGTAATTGTAGCAGCACTGTGATTTCAGTTCACAGAGAGCAAGGAGAATGTAGTCTGTGATCCATCCAGTGTTAGAGAGGAAAAACCTCACAGCAGGAAGTAGCCATCCACGATCAGATGATGAGTCCATCTAGAAACAGAGCAGAGAGAGAGCAAGCTGTCCCCTAGACTTGTGACAATGGTGCAGTTATTGGGCTTGTTTGGCTGCAGGCATTGACAGTCTGAGGTGCTTTTGGAAACATATCAGAAATCTGGTTCTCACATGACTGGCTGAAAGCAGGTAGCTACAGAATGGTACAGGAACAGAGTGTGCATATTTGATGCTTCCCAGGATAGTCTTGGGGAATGACTCATTTAAGGACTTCAAAATTTGGGTGCTGTTTCCTGGCATTCATCAGTTTTCCTGAAACGTTTTTAAACGTCTCTGGTCCTCCATAGAACCTCCATACCTAATAATATCTGTATATAGACCTCTGTCATACTCCTTCCCAAGTCATCTCTGTGCTAGTCTGAGAAGGCCTATTAGTCATTCCCTTATAGGTCATTCCCATCCCTGTTCATGCCTGGCTCCTTTGAACCTTTACTTACTACGTTGTGTAGCTTTTTCAAGGGGGTGTGAAGAGATAAAATTTCACATGCAATGTGCAGACTTGAATGAGCAGACAAACTAGGCCTTTATCAGGTTGAGATAAGGGGGTTCTCTCATTTGTTCAGAAACTGAATCACAGATTCCCAGAGTACCAGGCAAGCTTCCTGAGCACTTAAGCATTCAGTCCTAATTAGAAGAGGAAGCAACAGAACAGGTGGCCACATTACCTAATTTCATGTGCATTTCTACCAGTTTGTAATCAGTAGAAAAAGCAATGAAGCCAGTATTGTCTAAGGTGCCATCATCTTTGTTGTGTCAATAGAGCAGTTTGAAATGCACCCAAAATATAGCCACAGAGAGCAATGCCAAAATGAAGTTAATAAAATCTGGGATTTGGACACTGCGTTCTGTGTCTGGTTTTGCATACTTAAATTTCTGAGGACCATCTTCCATAAGGGAAAAAAAAATACTGTGAGAAACATTGAAAACCTTTTGCTGTAGCTATGGTACCTCTAGAAAGATTCCCCAAGATATTCTCCTTTATTCTGAAGCAGATGATGACAAGGAATGGAAAAGTTCCTTCCATGTATGGTAATAGCAAGAAGTATCATGAGAAGTGGACAATGCTTTGTTTGGCAAGAACTGCACCATAACATCAAACAGAAGAGTTGAAGTATTTCCTGTAGCTTGAACTGAACCTGGAAATAATATAAGCTTTTCATTAATTTTCTGCAAGGACCACATTTGTAATCTTATTTTTTACCCAGACATCTGTGTCCTTCTGCACACATTTAAAACAGAGATGCCTCTATGGTTTACAGCCCTATGAAAGGAATTAGACTGCATAGCTGTACCAGAGATTCACAAGACTGAGTTATTATCAAAAATCCTAACATCAAAAATGTGGTTTAAACTTTACTATCTCTTTCAGGTTGTTTTCCTTTTTTTTTTTTCTTAAGGTAGGGAATGTTACATTTGTCAACATTATTTATATAACTCTTCACTTTGTGAAAACAACTTAAAAATATATTTTAATATTTGTTTTCAGGAAATATTACCTTCCTTTTTTAGTGTCTCAGAACCCTAATGAAATTATACCTGACACGAGGGAGGGAGGGAAGGAATAGATGAAAAAAGAGAAATAAATCATAGCTCCCCTCCTGATATTGCTCTTCACTTAAATCACATTAAAGGAAATTACATTTTCAACTACTGCCCTTTGTACAAAGCCAAAAGCATTGAACCTTGCAGTATCTTTTAAACCATTTTGAAGCAGAGAGCTTAAAGATTGCATGTTTGGTTATTTATGTTACAGACAAAATATTTAAACTTCCTCCCATTCTCACCTGTAAGGGTTGGAATGAACTAAAGATTTGATTTTACTTTCACAAAATTTCTCTTTCCTTGGGGTTTTTTCCTTCCTTTTCTTGTTCCCCATTTCTTCTTTTTTTTCGTTCCCAGGCTGCTAGTTTTACACAGACATACCCCATTTCTAAAGAAATTAAATGTTGCTTACTAGATGCCCTTATGGCTTCAGTAAGAGCTTATATTGCACAGCAGTAAGGTTTTTCACAACTTTTCTTTTAGTGCTGAGGTTCCTGAGTGGAGTTTTCTAAAATCAATGTATATTACTCAAAACCCAAGCACTGAACTTCTCTCAGGATAAACCTCTGAAGACAAATGGTGTAAGAACAAAGCATCTATTGCTTAAAAGTACACACTATGACTTGAGGCTGATGCTAAGATTAGTCACACTTAAAATTCCTTTTGGAAACACTTCTCCATCTCATAAGATATAGTTCTGTAAAACTCTGCCATTCCTGAAAGCAGCTTTCCAAAGGGGCTTCATGCACTCTCTTGCTCTCTGTTTTTCCATTGTAAATAGTTTGCTGCTTATTTAAAAAAAGAAATAACACTATTGGCATATAATTTTAAAATTCATAATCACTGTCTTTTAAAAAAAATCCTATGCAAATAGTAAACTTCATTAGAAGATGAACATTTTTATTTATATACTAAACAAATTAGAGACAAAGAAAAAAGTATACATCTTCTGAGTTATTTCAGGGGGGCCTGTCAAACCACTTCACACAATGAGTACAGGGTATCAGTACTAACTGTAGGATACAGTATTTGTACACTGAACAAAGCTCATATGAGCTAAGCCTCAAATCTCTGCAAATTGGAGAGTAGGAAGGATATTAAGTATTTTGGATGTATTTTACTTAACAGGTAACATTTACTAATAAAGCTGAAGTTCGAATCAAATCTTTATGCTTGAAATGCCAGTGAGTTCTTCTACACTTAAAATTAACCAAAAGGGAATAAATCATTTTGTTTCAAAAGCATTTAGAAGTGACCTGTTATTTATGCTGCAGATTCTATTTTTAACGGTGGATTTATTTGCTTCTAGGTAAAACTCGAAGGACCTGTCTTCCTCCCTCAAAATCAGCAAGCGAGCACAGCTTTAGGGACTTCAGCAGAAACCAGCTCTCCAATTATCCCACACTTCCACTGACCAAGTCAACAGAAGCTCTGCAGCCAGGGGAAAAGGAAAGCCGGCTGAGTTGTGCCCATCACGCTCTGAAGGGCTCTGTCAAGCCCCCGGCCGTCACGGGTCTGAAGAAGAACCGCAGAAGTTTACCGGTTGCTGTGTGTCGAAGCTATGAAACTCTGGATGGCCCCCAGGGTGTAGATGCATGGCCAAGATCTCACTCACTGGATGATCTCCAGGGAGAGCCCAATACTGACCTACAGGACGCTAACAAGAAAGCAGGTTCTTGTCCTCAGGATTCACTGGATATAGCTAAAATGGCAACCGGCTCTGCCTTGCCGCCTCAGTCTCATGGAGGCAGCTGTAAGGTAGATGATTTCATGGCTAAGCAGGGCAAAGGAGCTGCTAATTCTCAGAAGGGGAGAGCTAAGGAATTGAACTGCTCCATAATGGAGACTGCAGGTGGGAAGCCTGCTCCATTCCCTGTGAAAAACTGTGAAGCTCAGCCTGCCTTAGCGATGCATCATGCAACAAGGACACCTCTGGAAATACAGAGTAAAGGTTTTCGTGACCTCGCACGGGCTGATTATGCTCCAGTCCTCAAGGGAGGTCTAGAAGCTGAGCAAAAAGGCACAAATGAGGCAAGAATGCAACCAAAAAATCCTTCTCAGCCACCACCTGTCCCTGCCAAAAAATGCCGAGAACGCCTTTCTAATGGATTATATCATCCTCCCATGACCACAAGTGGAAACCACTCAAGTTCAGAAGCACCATGTTTGCCAGTAAAAAAGACCAGCTCATCCACTCCCATTGATTGTCATGGAGTACCTGTCCATAGGACATCTTCTGAACAGGAGCCCAGTAGCCCTCCTAGCCCGCTGCCACCCTGGCTGTCAGAGCTCCCAGAGACTGCTAGTGTTCAGCAGCATGTGGTAAAGCTCGGTCCTGCATCGGCAAGGAAAGTCTCTTGTAGCAGAGGAATGGATCTGGAAATGGTGATAGAAAACAAGCTGCAGTCTGAAGACATTGATCTTACCGAAGAACCATACTCAGACAAGGTAAGTGGTAATCACCTCAGTGGTTTTATTCTGCTAGCATTCCAAGGGATAGTCTGTCATTCATTGTATCTGTCACTTTTTGTGGGTAACTGGCCAAGATAAACCAACAAACATCAGGACATTAGACATTCTATATTCTATTCTCTTGTTTGTCTTTGCTATCAGACTTTATGCCTAAAGTAATTCTTGTGTTGTGGGGGACTCAGAAATCCCAGATGTATTCTGAACCTTTATCTTTTCAGAGCACTGCTGCCTTGCTGGCACTGGGCATGGAAACACCTCTTTCTCTCCTAATGTGGGGGATTAGAGCTAAAAAAAGAAGTAATGATGAGCTTTCATGTTTCCAAGAAACTCTGAATTGATAGCATCAACTAGTACATCTTTTTGAGGGGGGAAGAAGGAGTCTTTTAGGAATTGCCTTTTCAGTTTTCCTGGAACCTCAAGGAATGCTCCTTCTTGCTCCCATCCTGCACTTCTCTTTCTATTGCATTGGTTGGTTTGTATAGATACACTTCTTTAATCTGTCCTCTCCCCTCTGTGTCTGGCTGGGCACATTCAGCATGGTCGCTGTGGCATTCCCGAGGCTCTGGTACAGAGGTACTCTGAAGACTTGGAGCAGCCTGAAAAGGATGTTGCTACAAACATGGACCAAATCCGGGTAAAGCAGCTGAGGAAGCAGCATCGCATGGCAGTGAGTACTTCCATAAAGCAGATTTTCTTATTTCTGAGCAGACTTGTAAAAGGACTGACCAGTAGTAACAGGAGATACCTGAGAAGTCCTGGTACAGAAGTGCTCCTTCTGTTCATCCAGTGGGTACAACATAGGTAGAGGTACTGCAGGGGCAGGAGGTACCTCCCCTAGTCCCAAAGGAGGACAGTCAGTAGTTGAAAGGAAAGTGGATAGCCCTCTCTTGACCAAATAATGATCTTTTAAGTCTAAGCAGACTGCAAGCAGTGGTAACAGAGATTTGCTCACTAAGGGTGGAATGTATTACATGCTTCTATATTAAAATTTGAAAGGTTCTTTTTCATTTCTTAAACTATACTAGTGTCCACTCTTCCTTACCAAAAGCAGAAGGAAGAAACCATCAGAAGCTTTGATGGCTTTTTCTGAGAGAATTTGGTTGGTCTGAGGAGGTAATAGGCAAAATTGGTATTCTCTTGCCTTACTGAGAAATTAAATGGATCATTCTGAAAAGTCTTGTTACTGAGTATTCTTTACTAAACTCAAACTAATTCAGAATGGTACATGACAGTCAGCCAAGCAGCTGGATACTGCCCACTGTGTCTGTATTGCCAAAATTGTTGTCATTGCTTCTGGCCAGGGGATCAGAGCCTTTCAGCCCACACCACTCTCATACTGACAAATGTGACACGAGAGAAGTTAAAACATCTGCTGTGAAATTCTCCCGCTTTGGAAGAGAAAACAAAAAAATTTTAAAAAAGACTTTTTGTGAAACAAGCAGATATGTTTAACATTAAGAGTTCTCTGTTCCTTGTTTTTTTGCTCTCCAGATTCCAAGTGGAGGACTCACAGAAATTTGCCGTAAGCCTGTATCCCCAGGACTCATCACCTCTGTATCTGACTGGCTGATTTCCATTGGTCTGCCTATGTATTCCAGCCTGCTCACAGAAGCAGGATTCAACACACTGAGCAAAGTGCCTTCTCTGTCACAGACTTGCCTTCAAAAAGCTGGCATCACAGAGGAAAGGCACATAAGCAAGCTCCTGGCAGCAGCAAGACTCTTCAAACCTCTTGATCCAGAGGCAATTTAACGTGCTCCATCGTGTGACATTGCCTGGTTGAGAATCCACTGCTTCTTCCTGCACCAGTATCGCTCTAATTACGTCACGTAGCTAAAGGGATCGAGGAAGTGGCTCCCCAGGACAGGCAGGTATCTTCTTCAAAGCATATGAAAGTCTTTGGCGACTGATGACCAAGAGAAGCAACCACCAGGTAACACAGATGTGGTACTTCCCTCCCCCCTCACTCCCATCCAAAATGTTTGTATTTCATAAACTGCCCAGGGTTGGCCTGAGAATCAGACAGCTTCACAGAACTAAGGGACCCTTGCACATTTTGCTCGAGTTTGTGATAGTGATACTCGTAATAGGTCTTTTGTACATCTAGGTTCCAGGTACCTGAAATCAGTCCTAAAGACCAGGTACAAATCAAGGTGCAAATTCCAGTAGAAGCTGTTTGGCAAATGCCTTTTGTTTATTTTAGCAGTCTAGAGCTAAACACAAAGCCCTCTCCAGTCATCTTTGCTGTTGCTTGGTGTAGGTCCCAATGGCCACGAAGCCTTTAGCTAGGCTGAAGTTGATGGACTGAAATTAGTTTTCAGTGTGGTCCATCTCTGTCACTTCAATGCAACTAACCCACAGTCAGAAAGCTTCTTTTTATTTGTACAGAGCTGAGGTCATTTTTATAACTGCTTTCTAGCAATCAGCTTTTTATTTGCCTTAAAATAAGCTTTTAAGCAGTTACCTAGTGTTCACTTACCTGTATTCACATTTCCCAAGCCTTGTTTCAACTTGTCACACTTAAGTTGCATTTAGGTTGATTTCCAGCTGAAGTAGCTTCTATAAAATGCCTCATCATAACATCTCCTGTGCTGTAGAGGTGCTTTCACAAATGCAGGGTTATGCTAGGTTTCGGTTGTCAGGTTAACTCCTTGTTCACTGCAGTTTGCATTTACTGTTGTTACTAAACTGTTCCAAGATATACTGCCTTGTATATATGTAACTGCTTTTCATTTTAATCATATTCTGTGTACTGTGTTATATTGTCAATCATTATGCTGCAGCTTTGACTTGGTATCCTGGCCATATTGATTCCAAACAGTGGGTTTCTGCAAATGAAAATTCGCTTGCATTGAAAAAGCAAATTGTGTCCCATAGAAATCATTAGACTCAGTAATTCCATTGCATGGACAAGCAAATTCCTGTATAGTCTGATGAGTAACACTGTGATTTTAGAACAGTGGATATCCCTCACCACTGCATTAATGTTACCTCTCACTGGAAAAGAGCACTGTTCTGGCAAATGTGATGAACCATTTTTCATGATGCAGTGATATTTTTCTGCCTAACTCCATGTGAAACGTTCCAGTCACATATGTGACTAATGACAGATTTTATTTTTCTATATTGGGTACATGTTTTATATACCAAATACAAATTACCATGAAGAGCACATAACTAGCTTTTTCTCTGGGGTCTGTATATGTCCTTCAGCTTCTTGTAGTAGCTTCCTTCTCTCTGGAAGACAGAGCAAGCCCAGTCTGGCAGGTAAAGTGAGATAGTATAGAAACCTGGCCATAGGCCAGGATGTGTGGTGTTTCCAATATCAGTTCTGACATCAATTTACTGTGTAAAGCCAGACAAGGCACTTCACTGTTTGGTGCCCCAGTTGTCCCAGCCTCACACTGAGCTAATGACTTCTGATAAAATGCTGTCAGATTGATGCATAAAAAATTGTGGTTACTCCATGATCCCATACTATATCTGGCCCTTTCATGATCATGTTTTAAGGGGATAAATATGCATTTTACTACAGATGACAACTAATTTGCCTCCTGGTAGAATTGATAGATGTTAGGTTTACTTCCTGCACTTCATATCTCACCAGTGTCTACTGCACACCGTCATACAAAGGCAACTAACTCACTGATGCAATTTGAAATTGTTCTCAAGCAAAGCTCTGTAATATTCTCCTTGGTGTCTGACAAGCAGCATGTTCTGATGTGACAGAATCAGGAGACATACAGCAGACATACAGCTGGTGAAAATCTGGTTCAGCCTGGCCTCGAGTCCTGTGTGCAGTTTTGGGCACCAGAATATAAAAATGGCATTAGGCTATTAGGGAGCATCCAAAGGAGGGCCAGGACCTGTGTGCAGTTTTGGGCACCAGAATATAAAAATGGCATTAGGCTATTAGGGAGCATCCAAAGGAGGGCCAGGAGGATGGTGAAGGGTCTGGAGGGGAAGCTTTGTGAGGAACAGCTGAGTCTGTTCAGCCTGGAGGAGACTGAGGGGAGACCTCATTGCAGTCTCAACATCCTCACGAGAGGAAGCAGAGGGGCAGGCACTGATCTCTTCACTCTGGTGACCAGGGACAGGACCCGAGGGAATGGCCTGAAGCTGTGTCAGGGGGGGGTTCGGGTNGTTGTGTCAGGGAGGTTTAGGTTGGATATCAGGAAAAGGTTTTTCCCCCAGAGGGTGGTTGGGCACTGGAACAGGCTCCACAGGGAAGTGGTCACTGCTCCAAGCCTGTCTGAGTTCAAGAGATGTTCAGACAACACTCTCAGGTACATGGTGTGACTCATGGGAATGGTGCTGTGCAGGGCCAGGAGTTGGACTCGATGGGTCCCCTTTTGTAGCTCAGTATATTTTATGATTCTAAAAAACGAAAAGAAAAAAAAGTTTAAAAAATTAAGTGTTTTTTAATAATGATTATTTTTCTCTTGTTCCTCTCTGAGGCTTACATAGTGACTATCAGTAAGCAGGAGATGGAAGGAGTATTGAGACTTCCAGGGATTGCTGGCAGGGACCAGAACAGAGTTGAAGTAAGTGGACAGCAGTTATATTGGAGCAAGGGAAAAGTTCAAGCTGACTATAGCAATAAAATAGGAAACAAATTTCCTCGTGTTGCAAGGAAGACAAGTCATATAATAAAGCTCTTCCATATTAATCACTTTCCCCTCTCTTAATAACAGAAGGAGAATTATGGGAATAAGCTGAACCTGTTTGCCAAACTCTCTTTGTAAATCCATACTTTTTAAATGATTATGTGACCCAGGGAAACCAAATCACACCCATTAGGACTGGAGTGAGTAGTTTGAGATTTATGGGTTTTAATATTGGTTTGTTTTCTTTTAAAGACTGTGCTTTGTGGTCTTACTTGAATTACAGTTTTAGTTTATATTCTAATCTATAAAAAGCCTTAAGCTTCTCAGTGTTTGAGCTTCCCTGCTGTGGTTTCAGTGACCTGTGGCATTCCCCAAGCAGGTGAGGTGGTGCATTATGAGAGCCATAACCTCTTGCATCTTCTTGCAACCCTTCGGTGCTCTAAGCAAAAGTTCCCTCATTAACTCTTGGAAAGCACAGAAGAAACCTGCTGCTGGAATCCTCATCTGCTCTGCTCAGGCTCACCATGTTAAGTATCTATCCATTGTATCTTATTAACTCAAACAGCCATTTAGCAATAGAAGCAGCAAGCCCAAAATATTACCAAATGCCATCATAATCATATGCTTTGATCAATAACCTGCTGTTGCTACCCAGGTGGCAATTCCCGTGCTCCTATACGAGCCTGGCTGTGGATGCAGACTGGGAGCACGATCAGATGTGTTAAACATTGCATTATTCAAACAGGCCATCATGTCTAAGAGCAGCAATAGTGGTCGATTCACCAAGTCACAGCTGTGCAGTTGTACTGTATTATTTTTAGAATAAATAATACTTTTGGTCCAAGATACTTTTATCATTAATTGACACCCTTTGGGGAATCAAAACTGTCAAGCAAGTTATGTAACAACTAACAAAGTTGCACTTTCTGTATATGAAATCAATATTTAAATAACTTATTTTTCTCCATTTGCTGTTCTTAAATGATGTAAGTAGCTGTAATATACCAGTACTCAATATGTCCTGCAGTTTGCTTCAACCCAAGAAAGCTGTGTATTGTAAAGAAAAAAAAAACAAAAACAAAATATGAATGTGTAAAGATTATTGTGCTGTTTCATTTAGCAAAAAAAATGGTTGACAAAAGGGTTTTCCTGTGTATCAAAACTTGTCTATAATTATATGTCATACTGTTCATAGATAAAAAGTAAATAAATTTCCATGGTCTCTCTCTTTTTTTTGTTGTTTTTCATTTTGCAGATCCTCTGTTTAGAGTTCTGGCAGTGGTGTCCAGTGATGTAATTTTTTTGCTTGTATTTTTGGCCCTCACCCTGTAGGTTACCAAGCCTCTAGCTCCTCTCCTTGTAAGCACTCTTAACAATTATAGCAGGAGAAAAAGGTTTTAAAAATTTAAAATGTTAAAAGCCCTGATAATTCAGGACTAGAAGCAGCTGTTAATTATATGATGTTAATCAGCACTGTCCAAACTTTGTTATATCCTGTGAATGTCCAGCTGCTGGGCTCAGTGAGATACATGTGAGAGGTCTCCCAGGTCTCCCCTTGGGAGCTTTGCCACTTTGCAGTGGAATAATTAATAACTGGTGGACCCAGAGGAAGGGACCATGAGTACAGTGCTGTGGAGCTGTAGTTACAGCTCTTGGCTGCAAGAAGGGAGTTCAGACGTGGTTTTCAAATGCAGCTCTGCTTGGTTTGGCTGGTGAGGTTCTGTACCTGCTGAAGCTGTAACTCCAGAGCGACCAGGTAGTGTCTCCAGTCTGTAATAAGGTGCCAGTGTTTGCCCAGGGTTTGGGGCAAAGGAGCCTCGGGACGTGACTCTGGCACTTCCTTCCAGCTCACTCGAGTAACTTCTTGCTTACTGGTTTGCATTTGTTGGCCCAGTTAAATTTGCTGTGTAATTAATGGGTATGCTTAGCTGCCTGACAGCGTGCGGCCAGCTCCTCATGGCAACAGCCCCAAGTCAATCCTCTGTGGATTTAGCCCCAAGGAACGAGGGGGAGCTGTGTCTGCGTGAGTTGTCCTTAACCAGAAGCTGAACTCAGGAAACGACATGAAGTGGAAAACAAAAATCCCTTTTGGGCTGGATGCAGACCCTCGTCTCCCCTGAGCAGTGTGCGCCGTGGGGAGCGCTCCGCGGGAACGCGGGCGCTGAGGGCTGCGGGCGCTGAGGGCTGCGGGCTGCGAGCACTGAGGGCTGCGAGCGCTGAGGGCTGCGAGCGCTGAGGGCTGCGAGCCCTGAGGGCTGAGAGCCCTGAGGGCTGAGAGCCCTGAGGGCTGAGAGCCCTGAGGGCTGAGGGCTGAGAGCTGCGAGCACTGAGGGCTGAGAGCCCTGAGGGCTGAGGGCTGCGAGCGCTCCGTGCGCGCCGCGGTCCCTGCGGGCGCTCGGGCGGCAGAGGGCGCAGCGGGAGCGCTCCGCCGGGGCCCGCCGTTTCCAAGGGTCTCTCGGTAACAAAACAGAAATAAAAACAAAACAAACACTGCGCTACATGAAAAGCCAGGGCGCTTGCCATTTCTGCAGCTGGAAGGAGTGTTGCTTCCCTTCCAAGATTGCTGTGGTCCAGGATTGCGTTGGGAGCAGCTGAAGCACAAAGCCCCCATCCATTGCTCTCAGCGTTTTGCTGCTGTGTTTGATCCAAATGTGTGCTAACCACAGTAGCTGCTGCCAAAACCAAACACCACCACCCCCCGACACATACATACATACCTATCCTCATTCTAAAAGTTCTCTTTCCACATGTGTTTGCACCAGAAAACGAGATGTGGGAGAAACGTGCTAAAAATTCTTGCTGCTAATAGTTAGAAAAAGAAACTTTATGCCTCGGCAAAAGGTTCATGTGTAAGCCCACAGAGACTTAAAAACTATGTTAATCCTTTAACATTCAGGAAGCAGTACAAAACAAATGGTGTGACTCTTGGGGATGGTGCTGTGCAGGGGTGGGAGTTTGACTCGATGATCCTTGTGGGTCCCTTCCAACTCAGCATGTTCTGTGAGACTGTGATTCTTATTAGTCCTTAGCCTTGCCCTTTTGCAGGCACTGCTGTCTTTCACTGCATGAGTGGGTGTCAGTATTTGTTTTCTTCAGTTCTGCAACACAAGTAGTCTGTGCTGAGCTTGTGTCTGCGTGGGTGTGCTTGCAGGTGTACTGATAATGTTCAAGTCCTGACCCCAAAGCTCTGATATTACTGAGATTCTGTCATTCTCAGTGGGCTTGGGCTTGACTCCAAGGAGAAGGATTTCTGCACACATAAATGAACTTACTAATATTCTACACCAAAAAGACCACAAGCCCTCTTTAAAAACTTTTCAGGACATTTATAGAATTAGTATTCTTCCAAAAAGAGACTAGAACAAAACCATAGGTCTTATTTCGAAGGAATATTGTTGCTTGGCCTGCTGCAGTTGAAGTTCATAGAAAATATAGGTGCCTACAGGCAAACAGAAAGATGCCTGGTGGGATTAGTGCTTCCAAGACTAGACTGGTCTGAGTGGGAGAGAAAGGTGAGTTGGGATTACAATTTTGCACTTCAAACAGCTGTGTTGTTTATTGAATATGCTTAAGCTAACCCTCTCTGAGATGAGTCCTGTATAAGCTTGGATGTTCTGGACTTGGCTCTCCCAAGGTGGATCCCTCCCATCCCAGGTAGGTAGAGCCCTTTGCATTCCTTATGCTACTATGCATTTGCTATTCTGAAATTCCCACAAGTTATTTCTTCATGTAGCCACAAAATGCATACACAGATGTGCAAGTTTGTGAAAACAAAACCAGTGTTTATGTCCACAAATCCTGACTTAAGGTCTTAAGGGGACACTCTTGTGAATTAGACTATCAATCTACTGGGTTTTTTTGTTTGGGTTTTTNTACATTCCTTATGCTACTATGCATTTGCTATTCTGAAATTCCCACAAGTTATTTCTTCATGTAGCCACAAAATGCATACACAGATGTGCAAGTTTGTGAAAACAAAACCAGTGTTTATGTCCACAAATCCTGACTTAAGGTCTTAAGGGGACACTCTTGTGAATTAGACTATCAATCTACTGGGTTTTTTTGTTTGGGTTTTTTTGTTTGGTTTTTTTCCTTTTTTTTTTCTCTTTGGCTCCACTGACTCTCATGGTAATGAATATAAACTCACCAGGTACTAAAAATGGGAGTTAAAATTTTTTTTTTATGTTTTACTGAGGCATGACTAAGCTGTTACCTAATACTAGCACTCACTTTTAAAGTTCTGATTTAAGTGGCTCCGTTTGCACTTAGCCAAACAAAAATACCACCACCATTTCTGTGCCTCAAAGAGTGGAACTGGATTGTGTCTCTGGCAAGTTCAGTGTTGGTTAAAAGTCCTAGCAATGCTACAAGGCCAGGCAATAAATGAATCTGCAGTCCTGTGGGCCACCTGCTGTACCCTGAGGTGTGAGCAATGTTATAGCTGGCACTGGCTATCTGAAAGCCAGATTAGTGACACTCCTGAGCACACTGAGGCAAACACTACGTAATTTTGTGTTTTCTTTTTGCAGCACTGAATGTCCTGCCCTCCTGAGGAGCTGCTGCATGAGTAAGGCCACATTTGCTGATAGTGAGAAGCAGGATTGCTCCCCTCCCTCCTCCCACTGATCAGACCTGCTGCTGTTGCAGAGCAGCACAGGCTGTGCTTGCTTGTGAACATCAAGGCATGAGCATCATAGAAGGTGCTTTGGATTCAGAGCAGTGCAATCTCTGAAGAGCAGAAGAATTGCTTAGATCAATTCAATTACACAAATAAGCATTTATTTGCTTAATAAAGTCATCTAATGAAATGAGAGATGAGAGGCTCTCTCACTTCATTAAACCACTTCCCTTTGAGGGAGACTATTTTTTGGATTTAGAACATGCCTTGAGACCAAGTGCTGCCTTCTCAGTTTTCTTCTTCTTAGCCTGGTGACAAAGTAAGAGAGGGTTTCAGGCTGCTTTCTAACACACATGTGAGCGTGAGTCAAAAATTTTCTTTTTGGCATGAACCTCTGGAAGGCATTTAAAACTTATTTTCTTTTTCCTTTTGTGTCTATTTTAGCAATTTCATTAGGAATATGGGAGGCTTCTACCTGAGTCTGTGAGGATTCATGCAAATTCATGTTGGAAGCAATGGCTCAAGCTCCCATGCAGTGCCTGTCCATGTGTAGATGTGTCTCCCCTGGAGCTGACAGATGTCTGCAACACAGTTTAACCTTGCAGGCAAAGCTTCAGAGTTGTTTCATGCCCAGGAACACATAAATAAATTTGTCTGTGCTTGTCTGCCATACACAGTAAACCAAAATTCAGCCTCACTCCTTGCATCCTTGTGAGCTGATCCTACTGCCTTCTCCTGTCATGTCACGTGTTTGGCCTGTGAGAAGATCAAAGCCAGGGTTTTGCCAAGTTCTGGTCATTGTCTGGTGCTCACTTAGGAGTGTGCACAAACAAAAGTGGCTTGTGATGCCTTGTGCAAGCAGCCCAAGGGGTATAAGTGGCCTGGAGGAAATACAGTTAATGTGACACTGATCTGGTGAATACCTCCTCAGGGCCTCTCAAAGATCCCAGGTTCAACATGGAAAGGGAGGCAGGAAAACAAACCAGTGAGCTGAGACCCTCCATGCTGGTGACTGTTTCTGCTCCTTCTTCCAGGTGTATCTACTTGGCTAAGAACTTTTGTAAAATTTTGTGAATTCAAGATGCTATTTGGAGAAGGGAGGCTCAATTCATTCAGGTAACTGAGAGGGCATCCATGCCAGATGCACTCTTTAATTCTGAGAAATACTGCTTTTACTGGGAGCATTGAGTCCTGAGGCACAAGCAGCAAAAGGCCCAGGAAAGCAGGAAGCTTCGGTGGCTAACACTGAAATCCTACAGACACTGCCTTCTTGATGTAAGTGAAGTAAATCTAAATAAATCCTACTTAGAACAAACTGCAAAGCTCTGTCAGGTTGCACCCTGAAGCTTGTGCAAGGTTTTCACAGTGACAGAGTAGGAAACGTTTAATTTCTCTTTTTTTTTCCCCGTTATTTCCAATATCAGCCCCAAAAGGTTCCTTACCTCTGTTTAATCCTGTGTCTGCTGTGGGAATAACATTTACATGCTGTGCCTCTCTTCTTCCTTCATGCCCTCCCAAGGTGTGCCTGAGCCACCCAAGCATGGCAGTGCCTCCAAGCAGCCAAAGTGAAAATCCCTCTCTGTAGTATTCCTGGCATGTATTTGCTCTGGCTGCATTAAGGGCACAGGAGGAAGGAAAAGGGATCAGCCAGCTCATGGAACAGCTGAGGCAGTGGTGAGGCTTACTGGGAGAGACAGGAGGGAAAGAAGGAAGGGCTGGATGAAGAAATTAGTGGAAAGCTGATGAATGTCTTAAAAACAAGAGCAGCATTTCTTACCTTCTGGGAACACAGAGGTCTCACATTCTCAGACATATATTGGGTGTGAATTAGGTGAGGCTGTGCCTTGCCTTATTATGCATTTAGTAAGTTAGTTTAACCATATTTTTTAAAGCAGAAACGCCTTTAAAATGTATGAAGAATTTAAGGACAAGAAGAAAGTTCTCCTTTATTTCCACTTGTGGGAACTACATGCTGTTCTCCAGGCACCTCATACCACTGGACAAGGCGAGACATCAGGCTCTTGCTGTGGGCTGCTGTTCTGTTTGTGTGTGCTGTTCTGAGCAGGCTGAGGCTAACTCTGAATCACAGCATCCAATTCCTCCTTCCTCACACACAGCAGTGGGAACATAAAACAGATTCCTAGTTTTCCCAGACATAGTTTCTGCTGGCTGGCTTAACCTGTAAAGGAAGCAGCTGCTACAAAGTTTGTCACCACCTTTGCATCAATTCTGTCTAAAACCCAAGGGCTTTTCAAAAACCAACCAACCAAACCCCAAATTGTGACAGCAGACCAAATAAGCAGCCCCACACTTGTTGCTAGTGAGCCAATTAGCAAAAGAAGTGTGAGCCTCTCAGAGCCACATTTGTACAGGAACTCTGCTGCTTGCAGCCATTATCTCCATCCCATGGAAATCTGGGGTTTCCTTCAAGCTCCAGCTGGATTCAAGGTGGAATGCAAATAGTAACTGATGGCTGGCACAAGGCTCTGAAAATGTAAGCTGTTCTGCAGGGCTGCTGCTTTCATCTCTGTGACAAAAGGGTCAAATATTTGACAAAGGGCCATCTTTGCCCCTATCAATCCATACTTGTAGAAATCACAAAGCTTCAAAACAAATGTGTAAACGAAGTGATGAGGAAAGCCTATGAAGACTCAGAGATTTTGCAAAATACATTTGAATCTCTATTGATTCCCTGCCTTCCCTTCACTTTGGTGCTTACTGACTTGTCACTCTTTTCCACAGAAGGTGTGTCCTACCTCTCTCCAGGTAACCTTGCTGGAATATGGGTCTCCCTGCCTGTGCAGCCCTGAGCTGGGACACAGCCATGGGACAGTGAGGAGCACTTCAGCCATCCCTGTGTCATGCAAAGCACAGTTGGTGCCAACCCCCCTGNCTTGGCTAAGAACTTTTGTAAAATTTTGTGAATTCAAGATGCTATTTGGAGAAGAGAGGCTCAATTCATTCAGGTAACTGAGAGGGCATCCATGCCAGATGCACTCTTTAATTCTGAGAAATACTGCTTTTACTGGGAGCATTGAGTCCTGAGGCACAAGCAGCAAAAGGCCCAGGAAAGCAGGAAGCTTCGGTGGCTAACACTGAAATCCTACAGACACTGCCTTCTTGATGTAAGTGAAGTAAATCTAAATAAATCCTACTTAGAACAAACTGCAAAGCTCTGTCAGGTTGCACCCTGAAGCTTGTGCAAGGTTTTCACAGTGACAGAGTAGGAAACGTTTAATTTCTCTTTTTTTTTCCCCGTTATTTCCAATATCAGCCCCAAAAGGTTCCTTACCTCTGTTTAATCCTGTGTCTGCTGTGGGAATAACATTTACATGCTGTGCCTCTCTTCTTCCTTCATGCCCTCCCAAGGTGTGCCTGAGCCACCCAAGCATGGCAGTGCCTCCAAGCAGCCAAAGTGAAAATCCCTCTCTGTAGTATTCCTGGCATGTATTTGCTCTGGCTGCATTAAAGGCACAGGAGGAAGGAAAAGGGATCAGCCAGCTCATGGAACAGCTGAGGCAGTGGTGAGGCTTACTGGGAGAGACAGGAGGGAAAGAAGGAAGGGCTGGATGAAGAAATTAGTGGAAAGCTGATGAATGTCTTAAAAACAAGAGCAGCATTTCTTACCTTCTGGGAACACAGAGGTCTCACATTCTCAGACATATATTGGGTGTGAATTAGGTGAGGCTGTGCCTTGCCTTATTATGCATTTAGTAAGTTAGTTTAACCATATTTTTTAAAGCAGAAACGCCTTTAAAATGTATGAAGAATTTAAGGACAAGAAGAAAGTTCTCATTTATTTCCACTTGTGGGAACTACATGCTGTTCTCCAGGCACCTCATACCACTGGACAAGGCGAGACATCAGGCTCTTGCTGTGGGCTGCTGTTCTGTGTGTGTGCTGTTCTGAGCAGGCTGAGGCTAACTCTGAATCACAGCATCCAATTCCTCCTTCCTCACACACAGCAGTGGGAACATAAAACAGATTCCTAGTTTTCCCAGACATAGTTTCTGCTGGCTGGCTTAACCTGTAAAGGAAGCAGCTGCTACAAAGTTTGTCACCACCTTTGCATCAATTCTGTCTAAAACCCAAGGGCTTTTCAAAAACCAACCAACCAAACCCCAAATTGTGACAGCAGACCAAATAAGCAGCCCCACACTTGTTGCTAGTGAGCCAATTAGCAAAAGAAGTGTGAGCCTCTCAGAGCCACATTTGTACAGGAACTCTGCTGCTTGCAGCCATTATCTCCATCCCATGGAAATCTGGGGTTTCCTTCAAGCTCCAGCTGGATTCAAGGTGGAATGCAAATAGTAACTGATGGCTGGCACAAGGCTCTGAAAATGTAAGCTGTTCTGCAGGGCTGCTGCTTTCATCTCTGTGACAAAAGGGTCAAATATTTGACAAAGGGCCATCTTTGCCCCTATCAATCCATACTTGTAGAAATCACAAAGCTTCAAAACAAATGTGTAAACGAAGTGATGAGGAAAGCCTATGAAGACTCAGAGATTTTGCAAAATACATTTGAATCTCTATTGATTCCCTGCCTTCCCTTCACTTTGGTGCTTACTGACTTGTCACTCTTTTCCACAGAAGGTGTGTCCTACCTCTCTCCAGGTAACCTTGCTGGAATATGGGTCTCCCTGCCTGTGCAGCCCTGAGCTGGGACACAGCCATGGGACAGTGAGGAGCACTTCAGCCATCCCTGTGTCATGCAAAGCACAGTTGGTGCCAACCCCCCTGATCTCCCTTCTGGTGCCCCTAAATCCATACCTCCCCAAGCTCCCTGCTCCAAAGGGAAATACCCCCACTTGCATCCACTCCAAACCCTGGTGGCTCTGGTGACCTGGGCATGTGGGAGAGGTGAGCAGCCAGGCTGGCAGCTGAGGCAGGGTCTGTGCCAAATCTGACACATTCTGTGGGTCTGATCTTCCAGTGACAGCCCCAGAAGTCCCTGGAGCAATGTAAATGAGCAGACAAGGCACAGGCTCTCTGTGGCACAGCTGCCTCCTGGAGAGAGGGTCAAACAGAAGAGAGAGAATTCAGGGAGTTCTGTGCAATCTTTTCTTAAACACAAGAAATATAACACTTCAAGAGCAAGTAAACTTCCAAATGAGAAGATATCAAAATTCACAACTTTACCTCCCAAGTCTCCCAAAAATCCATTTAAGAGGCATAACTAAAACAACAAGCAACCATTAAAGATGTTAAAATCTTGCCCTGCTCTGAAAGGCCATTTCCACATTCACTTCTCAAGCCTTATTTTTTCTGGTGTTAATTCATGGTGACCAGCAATATAATAAAACACTACTTGAATGAATCACCTGGATGAAGTTTGCAGTCCAAAGCTGGACTTAGAATATATAACTAAAGCCCCCACAGGCTTGTATACAGAGAAGGGTCTCCACAAGACTGTTTTATTGGCCAAGTGCTGGATTGCCATCTACTGGAGAGTAAAGAAATAAAATCCAATAAACAGCTATTTCACAGTGAGGGAACTATGTCGTCTGCATTTTTGGCTTTAACTTTCCCTGCTTCTGTACAATTAATACAAGTCTGTGATGGCCTATAAAGTTGTTTCTCTGTTATGGTAACCAGCTTCACTATCTTCAGAGTTAGACTGCATAAATATTACTGTTAGAACGTGGCACTTTAAAAGATTTTTTAACAGTTTCTTCAAAATGAGCATATATGATCCAATTAAAGCTGGATATACTGAATAAGCAGCAAGTAAAAATGTTGCTAAAGATTAAAGAATGGTTACTGGATAGCTAAATAGTATTACTACTGGGAGATAAAACTACTACTGGCAGAATTTATGCCAAAGGCAAATTACAGTGAAATATTTAAAGCTTTCTGCCTCTGTCCATCTCCTGTTGTCTGTGAAATGAATCTGTGTATTTAAGCCAATTAATATTCAGTAATCTCTTGCTGCCTTCCATTTGCTTTTTTTTAAAGACCATAAAGTCAAGTGCTCTTAGAAGGCAGAGAAAATTACAATTTGTGGTACAGCCTCAACTCACCCTACCTAGTGCACTGCAACTGCCTTGATGACCTGAATGTTCTTCCTGTAGGATGCTCCTGTCATTCTCTGCATGCTGTGATCTTGTCCAGGTGGCTTAAGGTCCCTTAAAAGAAGGGGTAAAAAATAAATTCATACGACTGTGGACTACATTACTGAGGAAGTTTGGGCAGATATGAGGCAGGTAAGTACAGTAAGAGAAAGAATGGTTTCATGGCTGTGCCAATTGAGGCTGGTTTGAGTCATGCTTGTAACAGAAAATAGAAAATAATAGAAATATAATAGAAAATAGAAAAAAACCCCAGATATTTTATTTAAAAAGACAGACGAAGATTATTGAAAAGTCAGGTGTATTTCAAAAGGAACAAGCTCCAGCCACCACAGCTCTTCTGAGTCCTGCTGCACACCCACACATCTGCCTCCTGCCCATCCTTCCTTATGCCTGACTTTGGTGATGCTGTGTTTTCACTCCCCCTTTTCTCCTCTTCTCCTCTCCTTGCTTACCATGTCATTGGATCACCTGTTGAGGTGCTTGTTCCAGGCTGCTCCTCTCTGTTGAACAGCATAGCCAGGAGTGTTTCACTCCAGAAATTCACTCCTTGCTGCTGAGGCCCAGCTGGGGCAGCGGGATAAACACATTTTGGGGAACATCCCACCCAGGCCCTGCAGCGTTCTGGCAAATCTGCTGAAGGGGTTCTTATGGAGCACAGTGGCTGCAGCCAGCATTAAGTCTCACTTGGAGCTGGACCATTTTCAGTGCAAAATAAGTTAAATCTTCTCATTGTTTAACTGTTACATTTTAGCAAGTAAGTAAACAGAAATCATGAGACCCGGGCTTTGCCAAGAGCTGTGATCCTAAAGCAGTGAGGTAGCAAGTGCTCAGTGACAGAAGAGGGATAAGTACAGTTGAGGGATTATTGTTATTGTTGCTATGATATCATTTTCCCCATTTTTTTCTGAAATAGTTGAATGAATTTTCTTTCAGGAGGAAACAGATCAGTCTGCATTTTAACCAGGGAAGTCCAGCCTCCCAGGACTGGACCCTAATACTTATTAGAATGGTATTTATCCCAGTAATTTGGAGAGTTCTCTTTCAGGAGTAAGTACATTTCTCCTAATCTCCTTTCCTTGAAAAGAAGGCACATTTTATTCTCTGTATCTCATGCTGGTGTGCTGCACTATTCTGAAGAAAATCTGTAACACCATCTGACTTTTGCAGCAACCCTTAAGTCAGGGGTAAATCTCAGCATTGAGCAATGTATGACTGAAGGGGAAAAAAGCCAAATCAGTTTGCTATTAGTGCAGTTATCCTCCAAGCTCCAAGTCAGGTGATCAGTCTATTGGCTTAATTTCCTGTGCAGCAGTTTGTATATTTTTCCATTTTGATGAGAGTATTTCTTGAAAACAGACAAAAAGCCAAACAGGGTGGGGAGCTGGGGAGGTTTCCAAGCAGCTCTGAGAGACATCGTGGAAGAGACAGAAATGTCATAAATAATAGTATATTTCTTTCTTCCAGTAAGATTTGTGTGTGGTATCAAAAAAGGGAAAAAAAGGTGTGCAATTCATTGTCCTGTCATTCAGTAACATTTCACAGAGCTCTGTGCCCAGCCCTTTTATTTGCTTCTCGTGGCTCCTACAAGAACCAGGAACGTGTTAGCCAGCCAGGTATGGCCACTGTCCACCACCTGTGCCACCTGAGTGCCTCCCTGCAGCCCAGGTGTGCAGGCCAGGGCTGGCACAGCTGGGAGCTCAGTCAGAGCCCCATCAGACACCAGGTTTGATGGGAAGGTGCAAACTGAGGAAAGTCCCATTTCTGCTAGAGCACCTCCCTGTCCTCACATCCAGAATCTGGGCTGACCAGCATGTTATCACTGTCTTGATTTTGTGTCTTGCTGCAGGGGCTACTTTATATTTGTCTGAAAATGAGTGTTTATGCTGTCCTTGCCTCATCCTGAGTCAGCACATACCTCCCTCTGTGGCAGAGATGGGAAAGCAATTCACCTGGATAGCCAGCTGTGCCTTGCAGAAGCTGAAGTATCTTGCAGAAGGGGCAAGAGAAGAAGGCTGTGAGCTACTTTGTGCAAAACCTTTTAATTGCCTTGTTCAGAGACAGCAGCCAAGCCCACATGTCATTCCTTTAAGTTTTGTAAGTTTACAACAACAAAACATACTGATATTCTTCAGTATACTTGCACAGGCTGCCCTGAACTAAGGCACTTCTTCCATCTTGATCCATAAAAATGATAAACCAGCCTATTGCTGGCCCTGGTGTCATAGTGAAGCCTAGCATATAGCTTGATATAATTACCCAAGCAAAGGCTGGTTTGTTTGTTTGTTTGTTTGTTTGTTTGTTTGCTTTTTCTGTGCATCCTTTGCCTTCTTGAGGACAAGAAGACAGACTTTTCCCACCTAAAATATGCATATTCAGTCTTCTTTATGCACATAAACAAATAATACTTCCCTGTAGCTATCCTCCTCTAATTCTTCCATGGGCTCCAGAGACCCTACCCACTCTCTTTTCAGCTACTATGGCTACTGTCATTACCCCTGTACTCAGTACTTTCCCTTCAAAGTATTAACCCTATTTTAGCCTCAACTGTCTTAAAAATTAACCCCATGAAGTTCCTGCCCCTGATACCTGCCCCTTTTGTTCCCCATTCATAGCAGTGCCATGCAGGCTGTCCCTGCCCTCCTCGAGCCTTTGGAGGGCTGCCTCTCTTGGGGGAAGTTGTGCTCTGGGCAAACCTTGCTCTGTGCTAGGGCAAATCTAGGACCTGGCATAACTGGAGAGTCCAAGTGGACATTTCTGGGCTTGCTGTAAGGCAAATGTGGGTCCCAGCAAAGCAGTGAGGACACTGCTCTTTCAGCTGTCTGGGTTAACAACACCTAATGGAGTAACCTCCTTCCTAACTCAAAAGCTGTGGAGTTTGCATGTTTATCTATATTTTACCCACTGAATGTCATTAAGGTCACTGCTATCCCAGAAAATGTTGTGTCAGACTTGGATACAGCACAGGATGAGGACAGGGATGGTCAGTGCAACACAGCTTCCCTAAGAAGAGAGACTAAATAGCCCTGAGAGCTGAATGGAGAGACTGATGGCAGGATGAGATGAAGAGCAGGGAAGTGATGATGGCCAGGGAAAATGTGGGGGGAGAACAGTTTGCTCAGGGTCTTCACAATGCAGTGAACAACTGACATTAAATCAGCCAAAGGAAATAATGGTTCATGACTGTGTAGTTATATGGTGGTGGTGTTTACAGCAGGCTGCTTCAGAGGCCACAAGAATTAAAAAATGGAGGAGATTGTGGAATTAAGCTTTGTTTATGGCTGCTAAAAAGATTATGGTGTGAGTGCAGACTTTACATCAGGACATACTTAAACCACAGAGAGCTGGAAGTGTGCAGGGAAAAAGGGTTCATACTCTTTCCACAAACACAGTTAATCTGAAAGAAATCTGAAAGAAAGATACTGGGATGAATAAACCTTTAGTCTGACTAACAGAACTGTTCTGATGTTAATGAATTTGGGAGACTAACTGAAAGACTGGAAGGTGCAGCTTGTGCTTCCCTCCTTCTATCTCATTTTTTCCATAGTTAGGACTGGTGGTAACAACGTGGATTTAGCCACAGTGGTCAAATATGAGGTCACTTTTCTTTTGCCTCAGAGCAATCTGCAGTACCTCAAACCCCAGTTCAATTGTCCAGAAGCCTGTAAGAATTGAGATCGAATAGGAAAGGGCCTTTCCATTAAAAACTGAGCAGCTCACTACTGTGTTACCCTACAGGACGTCTCAAACTTCAACAGTTGCCAACAGCAGCAGCTGAAAAATGATCTCTCCTGGCTGACACTCCATTTTCATACACAATTTATGGCTCTTAGTGTTAATATATGGCCGTAAACAGATGCTGCTTTTCTCCTTGCATGTGATAATGAAGCTTGTGACAAAGCCAGGAGCACCTGATGGGAAGGAAAGGCAGCAGAAGTGTTTTCACTGCAAGGGTCACCTCACCACAGGGACACTTTGGTGAATTAAGTGCCTGCCCAGTGGGTGACAAAATGGGGCTTAGATGCTGTCTTTGACCTCCCACCCTTTCCTTCCAGCTTTCCACTATCACCTCACAAAGTGGGAAACAGACAAACTATCCATGCCATTTATCCAGACAGATTCCAGATATCTACTTTCTCACTGTTATTCCAATTGCTAATTTTTCAGGGTAGAAACAACTGCGAAACAACCCCAGCAGACACAGCCAGACATCCAGCAGCTCCCTGGGAGAGGCTGGGGGCTGCCACATCTTGGAGGGGGAAGCCTGGGGGAGCATCCTCAGCACCGGCAGCCGGCCCAGAGCGCTCGCTGGCCCCTTCTCCAGCAGTCCCCGCGGTGCACGTTCCTCCCGGCTCTGCTCGGCCGCCATTCCCAGCAAACGGAGGTCGCCGTGCAGCCCACAGAGCCCACGCTCACCACCCGCAGGCTCCCTGCCGCTGCTTCCTGCGGGGAAGCGGCGAGGACTCCCTCGGCCGCTGCCACGTTTTTGCAGGCAGGGCGCCTGCTGTGGTGAAGTCTGCGCACACGAGGGAGCTTCCCGGGCTTGAGCGATCGCTGTGGCCGCGGCTCGCAGCGCCTCGAGGGCGATCCCGCAGAACGGGACCCGGGGCCCATTAACGGCCTGAGTCACCGCCAGCAGCACCGCTCGTCCTGGACACAGAGCGACGGCCGGCCAGAAAGCCTCGTGGTTATTTTAACTTTGTTTGTTTGACCTTTCCAGCGCTCCAGACCCCTCGAGGAGCTGAAGAATGCTTCATCCCCCGCTGTTGCCTCTGAAAGGCCGGGCGGCCAGGGCCAAGTGTTCGGCTGAGTATCAGGATGCACAGGCTGAGTAATGGTTCATCTTCACGAGGGGAAACTTGGCCTCTTACGGACTGACTTTAAAGAAACCAGTTTTAGAGGAGTGATTGAATTTGATGGGAAAGAAGGAAATGGAGCTGGCTAATGTTTATTGTTCTGAGGATCGTTAAACGTGGCTTTATTTTGTTTATTAGCCGTGAGATTTCTTTATAGGCAAATAAATTCACAGATCTGCAGAACAGAACCCAAACCTGACATTTAGAGCCAGATTCAAGTCTTCCCAAAGTTTGTGAATGTTCAACTCATGTTATCCACTGATTCAAGCAGGATATAAAGAAAGAAGCTGAAAAAGTTGTGTCCTGGGAGAAAGTTTTGAAAGTCTAGCAGGGCTCTCTCTTTCAGGTAGATCATTCAAAGACACATTTTGTATCTAATGCTGTCACTTGCTATGATTCCTAACACTGTGGACAAAGCATTGCACAAGCTTAACTAAGTCTCCAAATAATACTTCTAAAAAGCTGTTTACTGCCAGACCAGTATTTTTTTAACCTCTTGAGCCAAACTCTCTCATTCTGCACAGCATCTGGGGAGGAAATTACTTCTCGAACTGCCAATGTCAAGACAGATGCCAGACAAACTTAGCTGCACAGCAGTGCTATCTCATTCATTGCTGTCTGAACAGCACACTCGTCCTGCAGTCCTGTGCTCCTCAGCTTCCAGGAGAGCACCTGTCAGAGCTGAGCTGACACAAGAATCTGTACATAAGGAGCCATAACACAACTTGCCTTAATTTGGGAAGATTTACCATGGTAAATTTTGACAATTTATAATTTTTTATTATTTTTAAAAGATCCCACACCACTGAGTTTTGAGGATGACAATGATGATCCAAATGTGCTAGGGGGATATTTGTTCTTACTGCAACAATGAGCTCGTAGGCTGATGCTTCCAAAGTAGGTATAGTTACTCCTTGGGTTAAGGCTGCTCATAGCTGGAAATACTTTACCATTTGAAACTTCCTGATTAACACTTCTTGGGATTCTGTAAATAGCTGGGGAGGAAAACATCTGTGCTCAGATAAAAGACATTTGTGGATTTGCTGTCGGAGACGTGCAGTTCCCAGAGCAGCATCACCAAGTGATCCCCGTGAACTGAAGGAGGTGACTGTGAAAATGATGCCTGAGGCAACTCAGGGAGTGACAGGGACAAACAGACAGTCACAGGCAGACCCTGGTTCTGGAGGTCAGTTTGTACTCTGGCAGACTATCCAGTAGAAGTTTTAATAGGAAGAAAGATAACATTTAAATTCCTCCAGATTTTGTTTTGCTCAGTTTTACTCTAACCAGGGAGTCAGGGCAAGCAGCTGTGTTTTCAAAATTCACATTTTTATGGTGTGAAATTGCTTCACAGTCTTAGGGGAGGGGAAGGAGTTGAGGTTAGGTTTTAGCAGAAAGGTAACTTTTCAGACTAAACTTCTTTTAGCTAACTAAAACATGATAACCTTTTTTCCTGTACTGCCACATAAAAATACATTGTATGGCTCTGTCCCAGTTTCTGAGGTTAAGAGCTCTAACTCCAACTCCACTCTGAAATGTTACTCTGTAAAAAAAAAAAACACATCCGTATTTATTGGTTCTAAGTCACTCAAACCTCAGATCTGCTCACTTAAAAATAAAAAGATATGTTTTTTCTAGCTGCTGGTGCTTAAACTGCACCTGGCTCACAAATCATCTCTCACAGGCTTTGGCTGTACCTTCACTGTGAGGCATCTCAGTGGGTCAGGATTCTGGATGAGGCAGTCAGTGCCAGCAGGAACACAGCCTGTCTTTCACAGCCCTGAGAGGGTCTGCAGGGCTGGCAGCCTTATAAAACAGCTTTTTTTAGTCATAAGCTGAATGCAGTCAATCTGCTGGTCAGCTGAAACATTCTGGAATTCACCTGAGGTTGTGCCAAATATCCCAAGAGCAGGGGTGAGTGGTGGTACATGTTCATCAGGTAGTTAATGGAAAAGGCCACTATTTCCCCTTTAATGAGCTGGGCCACCTCCCTCACAACACTTGTGGCTTTCTCTCCAAGCTGCCTCTCAGCAGAGACAGTGCAGTTATGTCACATGAGCCACAAAGTCCTGCTGGAGGGGAGACATTTCTCCATGGGTAGGTCATTTAAGTGACACTATTTATTTTAAATGTGGTTTTGTGAACTTATAATGGGAAGCCATCTCAGAAGACAAATTTCTCACAGCTTGGTAGTGCACCAGGGAAAGGCGAGGACCCCGCAGGGCACCGTGGCTCGCAGGGAAGGAGCTGAGCCTGTGGCCACAGCCATGAGGAGGAGGAGGAGGAGGAGGATGTGCTAGGGAGGGAGCCACCAGCCCAACCATAACACCACCAACCACCAGGCCTATCTGCAGGAAATGCTCGGGCCCTGCTGCTGGAGATGCTGGGAGACATTAAATAATACGTGGGGAATGCCAAGCCCTTGCTGGATGCAGAGGGGAGCACAGAGCAGCAAGGACAAAGGCTGAGGCAGTTTCCAGGAGCCAAGCTGGGACCACAAGAACAGCAACACCTGTAGCTGGGCTGGGCTCAATGAAAGAAAAAAAAAAGGGATGGGGATGGCTCATGTGATATTTGCTAATTTATTTGCTAATTAGCTCTTGTTTGCAGGGAGTTTGAAGGCTTGGCCAGAAGTAGGCAGGGTGTCCTGAACTGGTTTTGTGGAGGTAAGCTCTGTGCTGATGTTTGAGCCCTCAGCCCAGGGCAGGGGCTGTGCAGTGGGATCTCTGCTCTGGGGAAGGTGAGCAGTTTTTAAGGGCTTTTGGCTGTAGTTATAACCTGTCATTGCAGTTTAACCCCTTCTGGTTGCCCAAGCAGTGCTGGAGGTCTCTTATCCTGTTTTCCTTTTCAATGTGTTATATTTCTCTTTTGTTACTCTTTGAATGATTTCTTCCTCTTGTCTATGCTCTCTCCTATAAGGTTTTACCTTCCAGATCTGCTTTGCCCCTTCAGGAACGTGGCAATTTTTGTCACTCATCTCTGGATGTGTGACTCTGCCTATAACTGATAATACAGTTTAGTGCTTTGCAACACAAGGTCGTTTTCCTTGCATTTCCTTGCATTATTTCCTTGCATTCATAAATGTCTTGTTCTGAACTGTTTTGATCTGTGCTCTCACTTAGCAGGCTGATAAAAAACTATTTTGCTGCATAACTACCCATATATTTTGAAGCAGTCCACTTTAAAGAGGAAAAAATTTGGCAGCTGTTTAATTTATTAAATCAATGTTGGTGCAATTATGCTTTTAAATGGTGAAGTCTTTTATTGAAGGCAGCCAAATCTGCCTAGTATAGGCCATCAAAGTCATCACAAATTGTTTTTAAGTGTCAAAAGAATCGCTGTGTGACTACTAAATGCATTGTCATCTTTAAGCTATAAGAAGCAAACCATCCCCTACCCCTTTAGGAAGGAAGGTATCATTTATCAACCAATACATCTTCAGCATGTAAGAGTTTAAGATGTAAGCACACCTTTTGCACAATGCTGAACCAGGAAGGAGTTTCAATTTTATTTTGAGGTTAAGAGGCACCTGAACCTTTATCATGGGTCCTAGGAATACACATATATGTATATTGCTTCTAATTCACTTAAATCTCAGTAAACAGGGTTATGCTTACAACAACAAAAATGATTTTGGAAGCTATAGCAGAAGGCAAGAGAGACTAAATAGGATTGTTCACAGCACTAAGGAAAAGATAATGTCTTCTTAGGCAATCAGGGTAAAGTATGAGGTGTATGGGACCAGCCTCCCATTGAACCTCGCCAATGGCACAAAGGAGAAGAGGCTGAGTTTCCACCAGCTGGTGCTGGCACTGTGCTGTGGAAATTAGAGGGAAGGCTTTTCAAAATGCATGTCACAAGCTGGATGAAGACCATGGTCCTGGTTTTGTTTTATTACTGTTGTAGCTCCAGGGAGCACAAGACCATTGACTTCAGCCTGACCTGAGCTCTTGGTGGCTGTAATTTCTACCATCCCTTATTTTAGGAAGATTTACCAGAGCATCATTTCTCTTAGTGACTGCAGAGAAGTGACAGCACTTGTAAACAGATGATGATGAATTACCTGTGGGGATTACTTCTCCTGTATGTAGTGCTGTTGGAGGGTAATATCTGCCAGGTAGCTGGCAGCTGCAGAAATCCAGTGAGAGCAGAGGGACTAAAGAAACTAACCTTCATTCTACTCCTCATGCCCTGCAACAGCTTGACTTTTGTTGGAGAGCTGTGGGACTAATTTAGAAAACATATTGTTTGCATTGCCCATCAGTGATATGCTTAAACACCACGTTTGCTGAAACAAGAGGCTGGGGTGTAAGGAGAAGAAAAGACGTCTGTAGCTTTTTCCTACACAGAGGTATCAGTGCTGCACACTGACTCTGTTCCCTTCTGCAGCACCAATTGTACCTCCAAAGCTCTCCAGCAAATCCACTCCTCCAATGCCATCTACATTTACCATTTCACAAAAACATCTGTCCAGGTCTGATTAAAACCGGAACATGCAGCTTGTCAAGACCCAGTCTAGGATATCGATGGATCAGGCTGGTAGTGCCAGAACACTCTCGGGAGATGGCTACAGGTTTTTGGGAATGGAGCTGCATCCAGTTTCAACTTCTGCCAGCACTCCCAGATGCTCTCCCCACCAACAGACAATCCTTGCTTGTGCTGCCAACCACCTGGCTAGACAACACCTCAGCTGCTCCACTGACAGCCCCTCACATAGCACCACGCACCCCCATCTGCCTGCCAGCCTTCTTTGGGACATGCTCAACAGCTTGAGTGCTCAGAACATACTTACCATGTTTTAAGAAGAGAGTTCTTTAAAAATAGAAAGAAAACAGGTGTCTTTGCTTTCCCC
>VZRX01016267.1:289891-309918 GCA_013398075.1 Notiomystis cincta | reverse complement strand
CCAAGTCTCTTTCCTAAATAAGCATGTTGAGAAAAGAACTGTAAAAATGGTGCTTTCTTCTCCCCTTGCTTTCAACTGTAACAGACCTCTTTAGCATTCAGTCTGGTAAAAAAAAAAAATCTAGAAGTAGCAAAGGTTTCTTTCCCACCTCACAAAAGTGCAGTCTTCTGCTGGCAACCAACAAGATCATGCATCTGTTGCTTATCATGTTTCATGGACTTAAGGGCATAGCAAGCACCTCTTTTTATGAAATGCAGAACAGACATAGTGAGTTTTCTGTATCACTCACTGAAGATTTCAGACACACCTACACTAAGCCAACAAACAACAGCTTTTGTTTAGTTATTTCTATGAAAGAGTATTGTTATTAATTTTCTGTATTGTGGAAAAAAACCTGCTTTCATTGGAATACAGAAGGCATGCAACATTCCTCTAGTATTAAGATTTGAAACATGCATATCTTGGCTTGGAGTTTGTTGAATCTTACCACAGGACTCATGCTTGGCAGTGTTTTGAGGCTGGGGTTTGTCTGTTCTTGTTTTAAGTGGACACATTGGTAAAAAAGGGCCTAACATCAGGGAGCACAGGCTCTGGTAATGTCTAGGAGCTGGTGGGTATCCATGTGAATAACTGGGTCTTTCCTAGGGCAAGTCATGGCCCTCCCCCTCTGCCAGGGCCTGACAGAAGAATTAAGAGGCCGTGTTTATGCACCATCACGTTATGTGTGCTATGTCTGTGATTTCTGAACACAGCTACCTCTACCCTAGCCCAGGACAGACTGGTGTGATGAAAACCACGGGTAGCAGTGGGAGCCTTTTGTCAGGCAGGAATGCAGGAGTCTCCTTTGGGATATGGCTGGCACTGAGATGTGGGCCAGGTGTGCCAGCTCCTGGCTGAGTTCTGGCCTGAGCTGCTGGGTGTCTCAGCATCGTGCTCCCAAGTCTCTGCTGTGCTGGTAACTTTTTCTGCCCAGGACTCTTGCCCAGAGGCTCCCCAAAGCTGAGCAGTGCTGTGTTGGTGGGGCAGTGGAAGGGAATGGCCCCACCCATAACTTAGATACGCAAAGCCACAGGAATTCGGTCGTAAGGGTGTTGACTGCTGCACTTGTAGAAGTACTGAACTGCCTGCTAGGATTGGACTGCCTTTTCTTGATGCCAGACTCAAGGCTTCTGGAATTTATGAATTTTTGAATATATAGCTCAGCATACATATATATATATAGACTAAATGGTGTTGTCATGACCCAGTTTCTGTAATGCTTCTAGTTGTGTGCTGGATATGAGAGTTTGAGGAACCTTGTTCAGAAGTTAATGACAAATGGAAGATACCACAGAGTACATCAAACTGAACAAAAGATTTCACCCATGACCTGTACCACGTGGTGTCCCTGAGCTCCTGAGTCTACATGTAGAGACTGAAATGCCAACCCTGATATTTTCAGGTAGGTGTTTACAAGTGTCCATCTTTGCCTTTCCTGACTACCTGTTCTACATTGTAAATGCTGCAAGAATTCCCTAAGGGTTCCCACATGATTGAGCATTAGCTGGTGGCCACTCCTCTCCTCCCTTTACATAAGTAAGTGTGAAAGAAGAGATGCAGAGATGGACTCCAAAAACACATTAGGATCCCCTGAGAGAAGGTCTTACATGATCTACTCAGACATATTGTTTATTAAATGTGCTCTGGAAAAACCTGCAAAGTGTGTTTCATTTGTATCAAATCATGCTGAATAGCATGGAGGTTGCAGACTTTTGTACATGGCACAGGAGTAAAGTCAATTTCAAAGCCAGGTTCAGGAGGCATTCTGCAAAACCAACACAAAGCTGGATCGTTGGATTAATTTTTCTCCTAGTGGAAAAGCAGATAAAGGTTCAGGATATCAAGCAGCATGATAACTTTAAGGAAAATAATGCAGGAAAATCTATGAGGGATGATAACAAATAGAGTTTCTGTGAGTACTACCTCTTGGCCTTGTTTATGTTTAGATCTCTTTCTCAAAATAATCTGTTTTATTGTGTCTGAATGTTTCTCCTATCCCCATCTAAAACCAGAGACAGACCCTAAAAAAAAAGGTATTAAAAAAACCAGTCAATAGTCAATAACAAGCAAACAAAAAGGTGATAAAGGAGTCTAGCACATTTTTGTAACTAGCAATTTTTTTCATTAGAAAGGAGGTTACATAGTCCAATATAGAATACATATATACTATATGCATGCTGTACACATACATTCCTACATGTAGTTTGGCATTTAAGTTTGGATAATTTTCAATCAATGACCTAAGCATCTTGTCTAAGCTCCACCTCCCATGCATGCCTCACTACTTCTTGCTATGTCTTTACACTTTCTTCATCACTGAAGCTCACAGTGCACACTAAAACATCTATTGCCAAGAGAAATAATGTTCCTCGTGGTGTTTTTAGTGATAAAATTGGGGTTTTAAGGCTCAAGTGCTGGTGCTAAACTCATTTACAGTTACTTTTGTCATTGTAAAAAGTAGAGTTGTGCATTCTCTTCAGAAAGTACGTGACAGCTGAGGTAAAGAAAAAACACCTTTCCACTCATTTTTATCAGACTTTCTATATAGGAAGGAGGCAGCCTGCAGAGAAACTGTTGGAAACTTATTTCAAAGGCAGGTTATAGATTATTGAGGAGAGACACAGTAAAATCTGGGATGAATGATCTGCCCCAAAGCCAAAAGATTTTGAAGGAAAAAGCTTAACCAGTTGGAAGAAAACAACAGATGATTTTGTCAGCTTGAATCAAGCAGCAGAGTAAAGCCCAATTTCTTGGGAATTCATGAAAAGAGGTATTTCCAAAAAAAAAAAAAAAAAGAAAGTAAATAAGGATGCTGTATCCAGATGGTCAAAATCACACAGTGAAAAACTGTCTTCAGCAGGTGGAGATTGCCAGCCTTTTAAAAAGGGGTAATGTCAAGCCTCATCAGCCAAGGAACTGCAGAACTGGGTAGGAGGTATCAAAAAAACCATGGAAGCACCACATTTTCCCCAGTCACTCAGTGGATGTCACTTCCCACTGTCTCAGTGCTGAAAGGTGCTATTTTCAGAGAGAAACAGGAAAACTGAGCTGCTGACCTCCACATCCATTCAGGAGAGATTACTGACAGTTTTGCATAACTAAAAGTAGTGATTTTCACTCAGCCTTTTTCTTTTTTTTTTTTTTTTAAACACTTATATTTCCAGAAGGACAGAATGTCTGAGAAATTTTAAAAACAATAATACAGATGTAAATGTTGGTACTGAAATCTCTGAGTTGAAGAGGAAAATGGAGCTGGTTAGAAGTCTTGGCTCCAAGTCCTTCAGGCTCTGGATGCCCTCTGGAGAAAACCTGGTTCTGTCACTGCAATGGGATGAAGCATTAGGAGCCTCTGGCAGTCAAGGGGGAGGGATTGCTGGCCTCAAAAGTTCCAGATATTTAAAGCTTTCCTACCTTGTAAGGTAAAGGTCTAAGTAAAGCTCTTTTGACTGCATTGCTGGGTCTTTAGGTACTGGTTTTGTCAGCTCCAGCTCTGGATGCTGGTTTAAAATTCCAGGTAGAAACTTTTCCCTTCTGCAGTCTCTCCTAAATCTCCTATCTGGTCCTCTCTTCTACCAATGTTTTCTTCATATAAACCCTAAACATCTACCTAGCATTCCAAATTTGTAATTCTGAGCATGGACCAGCTAATTCACAAGAGAGCACTGACCAAATAATAATAAACCTTCAAAAAGAAATCACCTTTCATTTTGGGATAAGTGAACCAATTTCCATCTCCCAACTCTAGAATATTTTTCTAGATGGCCTTGGAAAATCATTGAGCTCATCACAAATATACAGAAAAGAAGGACTTGTGAACATATTTTTGGTAATTTTTTTTTCTATTCAGAAATACCAATTAAATCAGTTTGATTGGAATCAGGCTGGTTCAGTGCTCTAAGTGGAACATATCCATGTTCTTGTGTTTAAATATATTTTCTGTGTTAGCTAACTTTTGACTAAGATGATCAGCAGTTGAAGAGTTAACAATGTTCACGTTCTGTCTGTCATCTTCAGATTTCAGAGTCAGTGTTGTAAAGGGATGAACAGGTCATATCAATTGAAAATTATTCTTTTGATTGTCTTTGGTCTCTTGAACATAAGATTACATCAGTCCTGTTTGATTCATGTCTTCATTGATTTCTTCACAGCCATGACCCTGAGGAACATAATTTTATTTCAAATGGGATGTGAGAATTCAGAGCAGTGGCTTGACACCAAATTTAATAATGACATAAAACACTGTGTGGATGCAGCACGAGGAATTTAAGAATTCAACTGAACATGCCCTTCTTCCTTCCACCTTGTTTTCTCCCTGTCATACTTAAGTTCAGGTTGGCATTTTTTATGCACTGAGCTAGCTCCAGCTATCATCTCTCAGCTCCTCCTGCCTGTTTATTTCTGATCTGTGAAATATTCCTTGCTGTTTCTTATACTCCTATCTCCTGAGGCATATGGCTTTTGTTTGTATCCTAACAGAATTAAGTAGCAGGATGTGTTTGCACAAACCTTACAGGCGTGCTCCTGCTTGGGCTTCTCAGGTGCCAATTACAGCTGCTGGTGTTTTGTAAGCAAAGGCCCAAGTTTCTGGTCAAACAGAAAGCTTTACAATACACAGCAAGAGAGAATGTGTCATTTTGTGACTATTAACTCAGATGAGCAATTTATTTCCCTGCAGTAATAAATGTATTTTGCATCTTTCCACTCTTGATGCGATCCACAGTTCTGTGCCTCTGCCTATAACAAGGCGTAGAGACAAATTAGTCACTTGGCAGAAGCTTTGCCAGATTCAAATCTGTTTGCCTGTCCTTAAAGCTGCTGTCAAACAATTTGTCACTTGTTGGTAAAATTACAGAAGTACATAGTGGTCTTAACACTGCAGTACTTGATTTACAGGTTAGCATTTCCTCCCCATGCAAGGGGTGGGAGAGGAAGATTGAGCCTTCCTCTTGCATCAAACAATTTAAACTTGGATTTACCACTTTTCTGCAAAGCTCCCTCATTCAGAGCCTGCTGGTCCCTGCCCCTGGGCCCAGAGATCTTAAAAATAAGCATTTTATTTCAGTTTTCATGTTGTCATTTAGGCCATACCTTCAAAAGCCAATTTCAAAAAACTAATCTCATAACCTTTCATAGAAAATTAGGCTCCTAAATCACTCATGCTACAGAAAGCAATATCCCCTCACAATTTCTAATTAATTATCAAGCCATCTAAGAAAAGAACAGCATAGTTAAAAATCAGCTTAATTTAAAATTTTGCATAGTTTATGGTTTCTGGTAGGGAATAAGAAGGTTCCCTAAGAAGTGAGAATGATGATTAATACCCTTGTATCTGCAAGAGAATACAATTTAGACTTCTGTTGTTACATTTCAAGGAAAATGCTAGTTGGAAGATTATTGGTTGGTAATTAGGTTTTAAAGATTATTCTCTTAATTAGGACTCTCACTTCATCACTTTGCCAAACTTACTGTCTGTGAAAATGAGAAGTTTGAGTCCCAGAGAGCAGACTTGAATGGTGAAAAGTAAAGCTGCCTGACTTGCTAAGAGATCATTAAACCATATAAACAGGGTTCATATAAAATGGATCCTAAACAACTGAAGAGTCACAGGCAGCAACAGCAGTGAGCAGAGATGGAGGAAATACATGACCAGTGAAAGAAGTCATAGGAATTTGGTTTGTTTACCATAGAGAAAAAGTGACAGAAATATGGTAAAATGCTACAGGCCACCAGAAAAACAAAACCAAGCAAAAATAACAACAAAAAAAGATGGGAATAGGACAAAAAAGTAATGATCTCAAAGTGCATCAAGTGAGGCATAGATGAGACACCAGTCAGAACAGCAAAGGACTGGAATTGTGTGTCTGACAAATAATGTAGGGATTCTCATGTTTCTGACCATTGTTGTCTGGTTACATAATTCCTATTCCTTTCCATCCTCTATAGAGTAATAGAAAATTGCTTTACATTTGAGGAGAGAGAAAAAATTACTTGATGCTCCACCCTCACTAGAGTAACTTGGAAAGAGAGGTATTTTATATGGTCAAAAATGCCTGTCCTTTTTGGAAAGTGGTTTTTTATGTATATGGTCTTGGCTGCAGAAGACAAGAGTAAGTGATATATAGCTGTACCCAATGCATACAGGGTTTTTTTCACTGAAGGTCATGGCAGAAACCACAGCTATAGCAGAGCCTTTTTAGTTATGCCCTCCAGATTCCATAATTGGCTGGGCTTGTTCCTGGAGTCAGTCCATACATATTCAAGTTTATTCAAAGCAGTAAAAACTTGTCCTAACTCTTAGCCTTTCATGTTAAAGTCTATAGGAGATAAGTTTTTTAGCTAATGAGATGGTTATCTATTCAGCAAAATGTGTACAATGTCTTTTGGAATCCATTCAGTTCTTGATACCAGGGCATCCCGAGGTGTGAGCCTTACTGGATCACAACTGCAAAGCTGTAAGACTTTGCTGGTCCATAGTTATGGTGCTGGGAAGCACAGTGCTCCCTGGCAAAACCTGAATACCTCCTAAGTGTAGAAAATACTGTGAAAATGCTAGGTACAGAGAGCAGGAGCTTTATTTTCTTCCAATCTACTTATATGCCTCCAGTCTGCACTCTTTTTGGGGTCCTGGCCTACTGCAGCTGTCTGGTCCAGCTGACTCAGCCATTCACATTAGGAAGGTCTTCTCTTGACCACTGCTGACTTTCAGTTCACCATTCAGCACATCATTGCCTCTACCATACTGTCCCCTTCCTAATTTCAGTGTCCTTGACTGTTCTCTTTCATTCTATGATTCCTTCTCATTTCAGCTCACCTCAGGTTAAGATCAAAGCTTTTCAATTTCCTCTCTATCTATCTTAATCTGTATCACATCAACACCTTGCTTCTGTCCCTTGAAATGTCTGTTACCTGCTAAATGCACAGATAGACACCCTTTCCACTTTTCTTATCATTGCTGGTTTTCACTTACACCTTTTGGTGTTCAAGTTTTAACATAGATTCAGTCACTTCCTCATGCTGTCTCACTCTTCTGGGGTTTACCAACACTTACCAGCTCAGAGCTTGGCCACTGCAAGACATGTATCTCCCAAATGCTGTGCCTGTAAGGTGTGACTCTGAAAGATCAACAGCATTATGTACAAGAGCTCTGGCCAGGGTTAAAAACAGTAATGAGGCCATGAGGTGAGTAAAGTGTACTCCACCTGAGAATTTCATGGCCCTGACCCACACACACAGAGCCCCTTGGGGCAGAGTCCTGCTTGCCCTATGACTAAATGTGAAACTTCAAAAATCAGTATTTTGTTTCAACAGAATAAATTTCTGATCTTCTTTCCAATAGTTCTTCTTCTTTTCCTTTTCTTCCACTACCTTATCTTTTCAAAGGGACAAAAATGGATTTAACTCCACAGTTAATACCTCCTGCCAAGTTCTGCTTCAGGTGTGATCAGAGAAGGACAGAGAAATAAAAATTACCAAAACTGAGATAGAAAATAAGTGCCAGGAGCTGTTTAAGCTGAATGAGTGGCTAGGCAGAGCAGCTTACAGTGAATTGGGGATGTTTAGGAGCAGCCTAAGCTGTAGAATGTGAAAGAGGTGCAGCTCAGAGATAGCACAGATATTAGGTCTGAAACACTGGCAGGGTGGCTAAATGCATGAGGAAGAAAATAGGAAAAGAACACATAGAAGCTGACTGAGTCACTTTTCTGCTGTGTTAACAGCTGAAGATCTATGAAGTGCAAGGGAGATGGGCTGCAACATTAGCTTGGACAGGAGACAGGTCTGAAGTGAACCTGAAGACCACAAACCCACAGTAACTGTGGGTCATAGCTCACACTGCCCAGAAATGAGGAGTGGAGGCAGGAAACAGTGTCCACAGAAGGCTGGGGAGGACAGCCAGGCTCCTTCAGAGGAGACAGCAGGAGGGAGAGGAAGGAACCAAAGCCTGCTGTGGAAGCTGGAGAGTGCCTCAGCAGTGTCCACAGCAGCTGGCTGCTCACTGAGAAGTTCTGCACCCAGCACTGGATTAAGGAAATGGGCATAAGAAAACTTGCCAACAGCAGCCTGCCTGTTCTGCAAGCAAGAACCTCGGCTTTCTAAACTTTTAAAGGAACATTTCGTGTTTCTAAATCACTTCTAAGCCCTGCAGGAAAGGCCCTATGTCAAAGATCTGATCTACATCTACAGTTTGATCTGCATCCCTAATGTACAGGATGAGTTTTGCTTATCACCTATTAATTTATTCATTCTTTCTATGTTCAGAAACCACTTCCATGATAGGTCTATCTGTAACATCAGAACACCAAAGGAATTGTAGTCCTGTAAACTATTACTTCTTTAATCAGATAGATTATATTCTACTAAATATGCTTTATCTTAAAGAGAGAATTGATGTACTAAAAGGTGATAAGCTACCTTTTTGTAGGGGAAAGGGAATTAAAATGCAATGCATAATATTTGTATTTCCATAATGTATAAAACTGTTTTGTTTCCAAAACACCAACTCTGCAACTTGAGTTAGAAAAATTCATCCAGTCATTCAGCTACTTTAATGTGATTCATGACATAAAACTATTTTCTTTTCTCTTTTGCTTCTATTAATAATAGTAGTAAGAAAAGCCTGTTATGCAAGGTAAGAGATTCAGTAAGCTAGTCATAATTCATATAGAAAGACAATGTCTATTTTTATGAAAAGGCTGAAATGAGAAGATATAAAGCATCCTTTTGTCAGATAGGTTTGGGGGCTAACTACTTCAACCACATTCAGAAACAAAAACTGCACTTCTAAAAAGAAAAATATGTTAATAACCAAACAGAATGATCATGACACATTTATCTCAGTAATAAAATTACTTTCATGGAAATGACAGAAAAAAGAACATTTGTGGTAGGCAGAATGATCCATTGGAATAAGATAAGAGATGCAAATTTCAGTCTAACTTCTGGTTTTTTCCATGGCAAAATCAATGAACTATGGTGTATAGTAAATTGGTTAATTATGTAAGATGTCAAACCCCATAAAGGATGTAAGATTTGATTTTACAAATCAGTTTTGCCTATGAGAAGATTTGCAACAGTAAGTACTAGTGATTAAAATGTCAGCATGAGGGACTGCTGCAGATTCTACCACTCTAATAACAGAATGTAATAATTACATGCTTGGAAAGTCCACATAACAACAAATACAAATTTCAGATTGTTTTAAAGAGTGATTTAAATGGAAAATTTAAAACAGAAGCACTAAATTACCAGAAGGTGGTCTTCACAGGCAGCCCCCTTTTTTATCAGTACATACTCTGCAGCTGCCTTTGCAGCACATTTACCACCCTGCCAGCTAGAGAACCTGTTTTTGGGGACTGTGTCAGATTTTCTGAGTCTGGCTTTTGCAAAAATTGCACACATTCTGAACATGATGCATTTGCAATTTCTTAAAGTACTCTCCTATTCTCAGTTATTTGCATTCTTCAATTACCAGCCAGCCAAATCCCAACAGGACTTGACAGTTTCAATGACAGCAGTTTCTTTCTCACTTTCTATGGCACAATATAAACCACTGCAGAATTCCTGTAGGCTTTACTTCACCTCCTAATGTACCACTTGCTTTCAATATAAGATCCAGTCCTTTCTTCCTGATAAGTATTGTATTACTGTTTTCAAGTGTGCAAGGAATGTATTGCATCACCCAGTGGTGACAGCTTAAAAGTGAATTTTCCTGTGGCAGTGCAGGTTTATTTGATAGTCAGTGTCTTCCAAAAAAAAAGATAAAGGGACATCATGTGTATTTTGTATTTACCAAAATGTACACTGTTGGAAAACAGTGGCAATGGAAAGTTTGGGAGGGTCTGAATTTGGCAATTTTCTTACTGTAACTTTTTGCATTCTTTTCCTGTTTAGCATCTCCTTCCTTTTGCTTTCATTCAACTAGCACAGTATCTGCTTGCAAGAATACAGCTCATCCCTTTTTGTTGTTGTTATGGCTGTGTCTGCACACTTCAAGACTTGTGATATTTTCTCAAAAACTTTTCTTTGAAGCACTGCAGCCCCTGAAGCAAGTTCTTTAAAAATTCCTTCTATCTGGGTGCACCACCAAAGCAGGTATGTGATCACTCCTCTCAAGGTGGAGACTGTGCTACAAAGCATGCTCAGAGTGCCAACATCTGTCAGCCTCTCTGAAGCAAAGAACTGAGTTGTACACAGTAAGTTCAGCCTCTCATCTCAACTTCTCACCACAGACATCCCCGAAGCATTAAAATGTTTTCATGTTTGCTCAGTAAAGGACAGTGAGGGTTTAAATTTGGAGACACTGGACAAACTTTGAGAATTCTCACTATCATCAGCTAATCTCTCTTCTCTCGAAATTGGCGTGCAGTGCTGCAGGAGGGAGTAGAATTCTACTCACTGTAGAAATCACACTATGAGTAATTTCCCTTGAAAAACATAAGACAATGATGTAAATGTTATAAAATGTTTCACAGTCGCCCTGCCAAACTTCTTTGGGATCTTCCAGCCCTGCTTTAATATACAAAAGTCTTGAGCTTTGCAGAAAAACAGCACGTGGGGTACTCATGTGCCTTCACCATTCCCCACTTAATAACTCTCAACATTAAGCAATGTTATCCCAAGTCTTCTGAAACTATACTGTTTTTTTGGCTTCTCAGAATTTTCCCAGCTGTGAAACTGCTGTAAAATTACTATCATCACTCCCTTCTAGCTTTGGTTTCTTATTTATGTTCCATCTATTCAATGGGAAAGACCTTTAAAACAGAGCCAGGAGGTAGAAGCTGAGTCATCCCTGTGGAAGGAACATCTGTCCAGTTGAGATACAGTCAATATGTGGGACTGTCTTCAGGTGAGCTGTGGCTCTGCCCAACAGCAAATCATGTGTAAATGGATTTAGACTTCCATGTCCACAAGCTTAGAGAAGTTGAAATGTCTCATCTGTAGTATAGGATGAGGTGCAGTTACATGAACTTCAGCTGCTTATTATTATTAGAAGATTTGATTAGTAATTAATAGGTAATAAGAGTCTTCATCATATACTCCCTTAAGAATTCAGATAACACATTTGAAAAGCCTTTGCAAAAAGTAGAAAATACAGTGAGTTGCAAAAGGGAAATGGAAGAGAATGTATCCTCTGTAATAAGAGATGAATGTTTGTCATTAGTTTAATGAAGGGGCCACAGAAACCTCCTGCAGCCCCCCATTAGTCCAACAGTTAGTCCATTGTATACATATACAATACACAGTCACTTGTCCTTGTGAGGGATCATGTCTGGGCTAAGTCCAAAGGCTAAAAATGAAGCCATTTCTACATTTCTGAAGCTTAGACTTAAAGCATCAGGAATTTAAAAACCAAAACAAACCCAACCCAACTTTTGACTGCCCTATTTTTCTAAAATTGCATCTCATGCCTACAACAAACATTCTTCTTTGCTTTTGTCTGAGAGCTTGGTCTAACTGTGATTTATTTCCACCTAATATTTATGTTTCTGGTTAAAATGAGAAGACTTTTCAAGACATCAGTGTTCAGCTTTGCACCTACTTCCCCTGACTTGAACAAACATACCACATTTATATGTTAGAGAAGACAGACATTTTGGTCACTTCTGTGAGTTATGCAGAGTGGGAAAATTTTAGCTTTCCATCTTGAGAACAGTTAGAGGTACAAGGTTGTCATTTGGAAGGGGAGCTCAAATGAAGATAAAAGGTGCAGTTTATCCTTTAACTGCTACAGGATCCACAAATGTATGGATGCTTATGATAGAACACACAAGATAATAACAATTAAAATAACTATTAAAATATACTTTTGAGGAACAATTTTACTCTTACAGAGACAAACAAGCCAATCAAGTCCTTGAATTCAATGGGAGAATCACACTTTTGATCCTGTATCATAATTTCTTCCACAGCACTTACATTTCATACGCATGCAGCACAGTGTTGTAGTTTTTTCCTGACCTGGGATCAAACACAGATGATTGCAGCAAGAATAATTCTTCATCACGTTGTGCTTGGCACAAGGAACACAGGCTGAAAGCCAGAAGAGTGGAGATACAGCTGGTGCAATGAGCAGATTTTGGAGCAATAGCCTTGTCCTGCCACCCTTTTCTGGTTATCTGAAGGAAAGGGGGATTTACATATCACATAATCTCCATATGTATTTGGGGGTTTCCATTATGCAATTCAGGGTGAGATTTCCTACCCAGATGCACATCTGTCATCTCCCATCCTTCAGCCAACACAAGACTACAAATGTAAGAGGTCTGTAACTCATCTGAGGGTGTAAGCAGGGACTGTCACACACAGTCTTTGAAACAGCCTGCTGGCCATGGATAAATGTCATGAATTAAAAAGACAAGGCTGAGGAGAAGACAAAATGATCTTTCTTTTACAGTAAATTAACATTTTTCATAAAGTTACATACTAATACAGTCTTTTTGATTTGTGCTGTGAATATGAAAAAGCAACATTTTAGGCAGATCTTCAAAAGACACAGTGTACTGTTCCTGTAAATGCAAACGACATATGGTTGAGCCTGCTTGTGTTAATTGGAGATAAAAAGAAGGGGGAAAAAAAAGGTGACATCTTTTGAAAGAGCCTCCCATTAGGGCAATAGGAGCTGCCTTTACAAGGTGTGATGTTGAAGTCTGGCTTAGCTCAATCAGCAGCACACGTGCAGTCCCACTGAAAGTGCTAAGGTTGCTGCAGCAAGAGACAGGGAAGTAAAACATAGTGCCAACAAAACACCAGCAGCAACAACAGATTATTTTATTTGTTTCATCAAGCAACAGAAATCAGAAAAGTTGATCATAATTGTTACTCTGTTTTTTTCAAGTCTCTAAATCAGGAGATTACTCAGCTGAAGGCCCAGTATAATGAGAATATATGCTTTCTTTTTCCACAAATATTGGAACTGGTATGATCTAAGACTGACAATTCCAGCATCTGGGAGTGCTTAAAGCAAGTCCTAGTTTTGCTCCAGTCACGTGGCTCTGGACAAAGACTGAACAAAAATCAAACTGGTTCAGAGGAAGTCCCGATGTTGAATAGGACTCAATAAATTGAGCAAGGAGACTTTGATTTATTTGTCTTTATTCACTATAAATGAATTACATTCTTTCTTCTCTGGCAAATGCTTGGCTGCTATTTTTGTGTAAACATTCATGACTATGTTAATTGCATTGTATCTTTTTATATTAATTTTATAGATTTCATTGCTCTACTTTAGAGGTCCTAAATATTTGATTTATATAGTATACTTTTTCAACAGGCATTTTAATAAGCATTATCTTCCAGATGTACTTTGTATAGTTTTAAAAGAAATGCATACCACATTCCAGAAGTAGTTGCCAAAGAATCTAATTTAGAAGTGGAAATACTTTATGATATGCAGATCTACTTTCTGCTTTGCATACTTCACATTTTAACAACAACATGAAACTGCAAGAGTAACAAGAATTAATTACTTGAGAGCTATTCTTACTGTATTAAAAAAATTAACATATCCTGTATTTCCCACAGTTTTTCTGCAAACTGATACTGAATAAATCTCCTAATCTGACTGTACAGAATCAGAATGAAACTCTACATGCAACTTAACAACTTACAATTTTATATGTGCCTGTGTCAAGGAAGGGATGAGAACCCAAGATTCTCTATGTAACCATCTGGGAACTGAGTCAAAAAACTAAGTTAGGAAAAGAACTCTCTGAGCTGCTGCAATAAGCTGCCTGAACCAGTCTAAGTCAGCATTTTGCACCTATAGGTACCTCGTGTATGTGTGTGCTCACTTGTATACAGGGCAGTGTTCTCACCTTTGGTGCTCCACTCTTTACCAGCCCCTCATGTGAGGGGGAATTATCAGATATTGGTATGCAATTGGCATGTTAATCTGTTGGCCTGCTGCTTTTAAATGTTGACCTCCCATTTCAGTTCTCAACCACGTGTCCACTCTGCAGTCAAAGGCTTGCTGATAGAGCTGAGTGCTGGAAGACCAAGTTACAAATGCAAACAGTTCTGAGGGACACCCCCTCTGCTGTGGCTCAGGAGGGAAGATTATATCCACTGAAGTGTGGTGTGCTTCTGGTTTGGGGGTGGCAACTGCAGGACACTGGCAGCCAAAGGAGGAGCAAAGCAGTTTCATGCAACACATGCACTGAATGGCCACCACTCTTGGGGGAGGTTAGAAGATGAATTAGCCTGATTCACAGGCTTTACAATAAACTCCATCTTCTGTGTAAGTCCTTTTTGTACACTGCTTTTTCCAAGATTTGATGTGGCACATGTAATGACATCCCTGTGGCAGATTACACAAAAGCAGCCAACGCATAACTCTATTTTTGGTTAATACCACTTCCCCAAGCAAGGGATCCATGCTACAGAGCTTGACATTAGATGGCTTCTTGATATGTGAACGCTTTTTCCTGAAATACTTTGATTACATCCAATCTGTCTATGAATAATTCAGTAAAATAACTTTCAGCTTGTGACTTTTTTCAAATATAAGGTCTGAGATGAGGTAAAAAAACCACAGGGCTGAATTTACTGAGGGATTTACCCCCTGTAAATCTGAGGGATTTACCATCTTTTTCAGATAGCTGCCTTTAAAAATCCTATCTGGAGTCTGAGACTGCTAAGCACTAGAGGCATCATATCAGCTGCTGTTTTCCCACCCCACTAGGAAAGAATTTCCTTCTCCTCTGTAAGTACAAATCAGTCCTGCACCTTGCACACCACACTAGGTGTAGGATCTTTGTCTTCACCTTTGGTGGACCACTCTTTTCCAGTCCCTCATATGAACTTGCTTCCCATTTCTTTTTTTAACTTCATTTTGGCTTTTCACTTTCCTTCTCCTTACACTCCCTGCCCCAACCCCAAAACCCTAAAACCAAACAAGTTGAAGAGTCATCTCATACTGTGACAAAGAGACCTTCTATTCAGGTCTGCCTTATTTTATAAGACTGCAGTAGTGGCACTACTCTTAGTATAATATCAGGAGTTAGAATATTAATTTTAGGAGTAGTTGTAGACATCTGGACTGGGGTCCCATACAGACTAGACTAGGTAGCTGCTTCATCTTCCCACAGTGTTCCTTGCTCCAGCACCAACACACCTCTCAGTGTATTAGCTTACTTCTCCCTGAAGCTTTTTCCTGTGCTACAGAATGTGGTGCTCTATGGGGAGCTGTGGGATGTGTCTCAAAGTGGCTGAGGTAAATCAGAGCCAGGATGGCTCTCTGCCCACTCTGGCTAGTCCTGCTGAGAGCCCCGTGCCAACCTGTCGCTGCTGCTCTCTGCTGTTGCACTGCTGTAACACTGCATGGGGTTGCATGCATGCACCAACTGCTCTGGAGGTAGCTGTGTGTTTCTAACATATTCTGCATTTCCTGGATTTAGACATCACTGCCTATCTACTTTAATTGGTGCCTAATTAGCACCAGTACTGTGTTCTCCCCATGTGACTGTGTCTCCATCTTTACATGTCTGAATCTGTCCAGTCCATCATATGGTGTTACTCTGTTAACTGTCTAAACAAATGTAGCTTTTAATGGGTCTGTTGTGTGAAAAGTCATGTTTACACATTGAAACTTCTGCCTTTCTATTAGTAGGTTCTGCAGATAAATGCAGGAGTGGGACTGCTGCTCAAAAATCAATACAAAGAGGACACAAAGACAAAGGGAACACAGTTGGGGTGTTCTGAGTGGGTATTTATGAGAGGACAGGACTGATAATCAAGACTACATATTACACAACATCCTCTTTCATATGTGGTTTCGATTGCCCCTTCTGAATGATATGCATGCTGACTAAAAAGGAAAGCAATCTGGCTGAATTCTCTTGTCACCCATTTTCTGACAAAATTAACCAAACAAATAAAAGCAATGGTATCAGGAGTTAGGATGGCCCTGTAAGTAGCCCTTTGCTGGAGATAGCCAGCCATGCCAAGGGATTAATATAAATTCCTTGTGACAAATCCATTGTGCTCCAGGTATTATCAACAGAACATGCTAAGGTAATTCCAAGTACCATTTCAATTACAAATTATAAATTTCTCTTCTGCAGGGAACCTGCTACATCAGAGTGTCACTAAGTTGTTCCCATCTGGCACACAAGCTCATTTCCCTGTCTTCAGATATTTACTATCATATTTTTCATGGGCATTTATATTCCTGAACCTTCCACAAAGGACAGAAATTACTACCACCAGCACAGAACTGCAATTCCAGTTCAGCCAAGGCAGATGAAACTTCAAAGAATTCTATATGTATGAAATGAAAGAGTATGGTGCATCCTTATTTCATCTTCATCAAATTATCAACGGTTGCTGAATAAAGCAAAATAAAGCTTGTACAGTTGCTGTCAATTACTCTGTTATACTCTGAACCCTTTCTGAATTGAAGAGAGTGCTGGAGGAATTGAAAAATCTGAAAATATTTCAGAGGTGCTTCCCAGATGACATTACATTATATCATTCTGTTACACCAGTGACCCTTTACTCAGTGAAGCCTTGTATCTAGATTTCTTCTATCCTTCCTGTCTTGTGAAAACTAGGGCCCAATCTGTATCTTATTCCTTTCTAGTTATTTATACCTTTGCAAAGGTATAACAACCTGTCAACTCTGAAATATAACAGCTGAGAAATTTGGCTTAATGAGAATTTATTTCAAGAATTCACTTAGAAAATAATAGTTTAAGAAAGGTGTTCAGATGTTCCTAGAAATAAGAAAAATATGTTTTGCCTAGCAGATCTGGCCAGCTGGTAGGTAACCCATCCTGGTTTGGACAAATGAGTCTCCCTGCAAAGAACTGCCAGACACAGAGCCTCCTTGCACTCTTTATCTTGCTCCTTCCACCTGTTTCTGAGTTGATGCATTTGGAGTTCTGATTCAGTGCAGGAATATCTAGCATGGTACCAGTGTGAGCCACTTGGAAATTTTAGGGAGCTGTGCTCTCTGTTCCTTTGTACAGAGAAGTATCCCCTTCCAGCCCTGGGGAAAGTGCCCCTGTGCTCACAATGTCCTTCTTGCTGGAACCATTGCAGCCAGGAGGGGGAATCAGTCTGAGCAAAAGCTGGACCTACTCTGGGTGAGGTCATGGAAGAAAACAGATTTGGACAAAGATCTTGGAGCTGAGGCCAGATCTAGAAGAAGAGGGAAAATAGCAACACAAGGTCAGGGCAAGCAGAGGATGAGGGCTGCTGCAGTGAATACCATTCTGAAAATGATTGATTCTGTGTCTGCTAGCACCAGAGCACTCCTACATGATGTCAGGCCCATTACTTGAACTACAGGTGGCCACCAAGTGCTCTTTCTGCACTTGGTGTTCGGTTTGAGAGCCTGGGGTCTGATTTGTACAAGTAGTTAGCATTCCCAGCTGCGTCTGAGGTCAAAGGGAGCTCTGCTCCAAATACAGCACTGCATCATGCTGTTTCACCAAGGCAAACCCCAGCCATCCCAAGGCTGGCAACCAAAATTAATGGGCACATTTAACCTTAATCTCTCTGTCTCATTTCCCAATAAGTAAAATGTTGATGTTCCCTGCACCTCATGAACGTAATTCATAAGCATTCATTATAAGCTCAAGGTACCGTAACAATGAATGCTGTAGAAAAGCCTGCTACAATGCCAATAATTCCACGTTACAAACAGGATTTAAAAGCTTTAAGCAAAGCCCAAGGACATATGCTGAACAAAGAGATTAAACTTAAACCAAAAGGCTGCCCATTCAGTGAACAGCGTCTGTCCCATGCACTGTACAAGGCAGTGGCCCTCTGAGCAAAGCAGTAGCATCACACAATTAAAGGCTAAATTGCAAGTCATACCCTCTACAAGTCAAAACAAGCTTGTCTCAAAACTCTTACCTTTGGCCTATCCTGAAGTGTCAATACTTGGCTTTTAAACCATAATACTCCTTTCATGTGGGGCTTGTGTTTTGGATTCTTCAGGGGGTTTTGTGTGAACAGAACATAATAATTTAAGGATATACATATTTAAACTGCTTTACACTGTGCATGCAAAATCATGCTGGTTTTGTTAAAGCAGATGAGTAAAAGGGGAAAATAAAAATAAGAAAACAGTTGCATTGTATCAAGCTATAGCACAAAGTAAATTGTATTACTTTCCTGCATATTGCCCTATCTATGAATTGTAATAATAGGTGTAATAGTTCACATATATGAAAGTAAATAATTTTACAGCTAATTTCAAAAGTATATGTTTCAACAACAAAGATTTCTATTTCTTCCTCCTCCCAAGAAATGTTTTTTTTTTTTTATCTGTTGATGCTTAGAAATATGGCAAGAACTCTCTACAGTATAGCCTTTGCACTTAAATTTTGCTCCATTGATTGGTCTCTTTTTCCACCCATTTTTTTTAATCTCTGCCTAGAGATCAAAGACATTCTTTGCACCCAGAAAAATAGATTTATTGATTCACCTTACAGGTGTTGTCTGTCTTCTCATCAAAGCACCCATTTTTCTCAAACATTCAGTGTAAGTGCTTATCTGTTTCTCATCTGCAACAGCAACTAGCACTATTAACCAAATCTGCAGTGTCGTCATCCAAACAGGACAGTAGCTGTTGAAGTATATATAAAACATTAAAACATTCATGGAAGCAGAGCATGGTGAGCAAGCCCCCAGTACTTCCTAAGTGTTTCAAAGAAATATTCATGAGAATTAAGAAGTGGTAGTTTAACCATCCAATTAGAGTTATGACTTTATCTGGTGGAAGGTGTTGGCTGTTTCTGTTTTAAGTGAACTGGAGCCCTAAAGGTTTAGCCCAATGAGGGCTCCTTTTTTATATCCTTTTATTTTCTCTTTCAGAAATTCTATGTCATACCTAACTTTGCCTTGGCTCCAGGTTTCATGTAAGATTGTGGAGGATCTGTGCATTGATGTCATAGAACTGTGTAACCAAACCCAAGAGATTCCTCTCCAAACTAAGAAGGTCTGTTTTTTCAGGCAGTATGTGAGTACTTTTTGTCAAGGAATGCAATGAGAATGGCTCTTTAGTGTTAGACTGTCCTTTTGCTCTTATCCACACCAGCAAGATTAATTTCCATCTTCTACCCTTTGCTGCTGGCTGCCAACAAAAAATCAAAGCCAGTAGCATAGGTAGCATTTACCCAAGCCTTTCAGGGCAAGTGGCAAAAACATCTGAATGCAGTCTCCTGACCAAATTTCCAGCTGCAAGTGTGCAAAGATTATGAGTCAAGTCCCCTAAACAGGAATACTTCTATTTTTTAAGCCTTAGAAGGAAAAGTGTGATTGCTTTTTAATTTCTGACATGGTGAGTTACACTTGGCTCCCGATTTCCAATTTTTCTTACAAACCACAGCGAAAAGAATTGTTGCGTTTCTTAGAAATGAAGAGTCAAATGTGACACCATGAGCAGGATCTTGGGAAATCCCCCCGATTCCAGCCAGGTCCACAAAAGAAAATGGTGAATCAGCATTACGACCCCAAGCTCTCCTTCCTCCACTGCTGTGCTGGCAACACAGCCACATGGGGGAATGAAATGTAGCTCTACATCAGACAATGCCCAAGAACAAGAACGGCTCCAAATAAGCCATCGGGACACATTGGGGACATATGTTGTATAAAGAGGATGAAGCTATTACACAGCTCAGCGCTGACTGAATGCCATTCACCCGCCAGTCACATGGTTGGAAGTGGCTGTCTAGGAAAAATAGCACGATCGAGTAATTAGAGACTGTATCATAAGCCATATGTACAACGGGGTCAAATTAAGGTTGTGTATGCAATCTTAATTTTGTAATTTCCGTACTTGTCTAAAGCCTTGCTCCCAGTAGGCAACAGCTCCGCTTTTATCACCCCAGCAAAGCTGCAAGGAGAAGAGCGACCACTCCTTTCATCCCGCACGAACGATGTCACGGCACCGTAAAGGCAGCGGACCTTAACGCCGCGTTAGACTTTGCCGCACACCCCGCGATGTGCCAGCCCGGCGGGCCGGGGCAGGGGGGCTGTGCCGG
>VZRX01016267.1:239644-288636 GCA_013398075.1 Notiomystis cincta | reverse complement strand
CGGAGCGCTCGCTGCCCGCGGGTCGCGCACCGGGGGAGCTCGGGCGCAGCCGCCCCGAGCTGTCAGCGCCTCGCCGCCCGCCGCCGCTGTGCCCCGCAGAGGAGGAGCGGGTGCGGGTGGCCCACAGCAGAAGATGCTGTTGTTAAAAACAACAAAACCAAAACCCAACAAACCACAGCTGACCGAACCAAAAACCCCGGGTGCACTTTGTGAGCCAAGCATCCATTCTTGCGCAGCAGGTTTGAGTCTGGAGAGAAAGGTATGCTAGCAGGGTCAGTGCAGCAGCTCTCAAACGCTCGAGCTCGCTCTGGTGCTTTGCCAGCCTGGTTGCCGGCGCAACCCCGAAGGAGCTGCCCCGGTGGACCGGGCACAAGCCCCAAGCTGTGGCCTGTAGCTGACCTCCTCGAGCTGACCACACGTTTTTCGCGTGGTTTTTCTTTGTAACCAGTGTCCACATTGCTACATGTTGCTTCCCTGCTCGGCAGAGAAGTTGTGTGAAAAAGAGTTTATTGTGAGGCCGAGTAAGTGCCTTAGACTGGCAGGACTAGGACGGCGGGAATGACTTTAAATTGAAAGAAGGCAGATTTCGTTTAGCTATTAGAAGGAAATTCTTCACTATGAGAGTGGTGAGGCACTGTAACAGGTTGCCAGGAGAAGCTGTGGATGCCTCATCCTTGGTATCGTTCCAGGCTGGATGGGGCTTTGAGCAACCTGGTCTAGTGGAAGGTGTTCCCTGCCCATAGCAGGGAGATTGGTTTAGATTGGAAGAGACCTTAACATTTAGTTACATTCTGTGATTCTGTGATATGAAAGAGGGAACAAACCCTCAGTGTTTCTCAATATAGGAAGATTACTACAGAAAAAGTGCAAGTTTTTACCACATTAGCCACTCTGCTTTACTTGTTTGTGAAGGTAAGGCTTTGGTGGTACACGCTGCAGAAGGACAAGTGTAAGAGACAGTGTTATGTTGCAAGCAAAAATACAGTTCATGTGTGTCAGAAGAATAAGCTGGAAATCCTTTTCTGTGTGTACATGTTTTATGAACATCTTGAGAATACAGCCCTGTTTTCCTTATGGGAAAACTATCCCATGCTTTCAGTTGTTCAGAGAAAATATGGAGAGGCAGTAGGGCAAGAGACAACAAACACAAGTTGCAACAAGGGAAATTCCAGTGAGATATCAGGAAAAAAAATTTCCATGTGAGAAGAGTCAGATGTTGGAACAGGCTACCCAGGGAGGTTGGGATGTCCTTGCAGATATTCAGAACTCAGCTGGACAAGCCTCTGAGCAGCCCAAGTCAATCTGTCCCTGTTTTGTTGGGGAAATAGGACCAGGAGATTCAGAAGTCACTTTCAGATAATGCTATTCTGTGATTCTGCTGTAGAAAGTCAGTGAAAATTCAAGAGAAAACAGGAGAAGAAATGCTTTGGATATTACTTCATGAACACAACAGCAATTTTGGCTTGAGTTTTAATGACTTTTTTTCCCTTTAATACTACAATTAAAAGAAATTCCTCCACTGAAGAGGAAATTGACAAATTTTCCTCCATAGAATCACAGAATTGCTAGGGTTGAAAGGCATGTCTGGAGATCATCTCGTCTACCTCCCCTCCCAAGGCAGGTCCACTTAGAGCAGGTCAACACAGGAATGTATCCAGGTGGGTTTTGAATGTCTCTATACTCCACAGCCTTCATGGGCAGCCTGTTCCAGTGCTCTGCCACTCTCAGTGTAAAGAAGTTCTTCCTTATGTCAAGGTGGAACTTCTTGTGTTTTAGTTTATGGCCATTGCTCCTCATCCTGTCACTGAGCACCATGGAAAAGAGTCTGGCACCATCTTCTTGGCACCCATCTTTGAGATATTTATATGTGTTAAAGACATCTCCTCTCAGTCTTCTCCTTTCTGGACTAAAGAGGCCCAGCTCACGCTGGTAGAATATTTTGTTTGCAATTGATTGGTATTTTAATGGGATTAAACACAATCTCTGGTTTTCAGAGGAAAGTTGTCATCGATTTTTAAAATTCTAACCTTTTTCAGGGATAAATGTTTCTTAGCTTGGGTGAGAATGGACTGCAAGAAACACAGGATTACTCAGCTTCTCACTTTTTGGCCTTTTGACTGCTTTTGAGGGATGGGGGAAATAAAAATTAGGATCTACTACCCTAACCACTCTAGCCAGTAGTTGCATGTCTGCTGGAAAATCTTCTGAGGCCTGCAGATGAAAGGCTTGGAAACCACTGTGTCTTGGAGAATGGGTCATGATAATTTTTGTGAGGTGCTCAGCAAGTGCAGAAAAGCCTTTGTTGTGTGTGCCTGAACGTGATGAGCCTCTGGGGATGGAGTGCAGTCTTATTGAAAATGTTTTGGGCTTCTTTTGAAGAGTAGTGTTCTGGCAGGAGAAGGTAGACAGATCTATTAATCTCTGTTAATGAACTTCTGCACTTGTTGTATGAATTAGTGCAGGAATTTCCTTTCTGTGCCTGAGTGACCTGGGATGTTAAGGAGATACAGACTTGCCTAATATGCTGCCCCAGGCTAGTGCCTGAGATGGAAGCAGAGTCCTGCTGGCTGGCTGGAGTTCTAGTGCCCACTAAGCAAGCGGTGCTGCTGCCTCTCCAGACAAGTGGGACTTACTTTGGGTACGAAGATGTCTGTTTGCATGCAGCTTCATGAAGTTACTTTATACTTCCTTGGTCATTTGGGTTGTCAAAGTTGGTCCATGTGGGTGACATTGCTGAACACTATTTTTTAATTTTTTTAAGTGAGTGTAAGTTTTCCAAGAGTGGTCCTACTCCTTGAGGTGCCCAGCTGGGAAGGCTTTCAAGTTAGGCACAATTTTTTTGTTAACTAGAAGGCTTATTGTCTTCCAGGGAGCTCACAGAACTGCTTTGGGGAATAGGTATTGGACATCCAGTCCTGCTAACTACCAAAGCTATACATGCAAATGTGTGTTTTATAAAGCAGCTTGAAGTTTCATGATGTTAAAAAAAAATTAAACTTTTTCCCCCCTGAAGCCCCAGATTCAGTGTACTAGCAACTCTTTCCCTGTAGTCCTTCCAACCCATGACTTATGGTGTTAAAATTTACATCTCCAAACAAAAATGAGCAGTTAGTTTGTAAACTATGTTTGCAAGGTGGGGATTTTGCAGTTGCCCTCATTGTATTTAAATCTACAAAACCCAAGGAGAAGCCTAAAGGGAATATTGATTTCTCTATTTTGTGCCCTCCATACTGTGGGGAGGGGTCATCTTGTCTGACTTGAGGGACTTTATTTGCATTCACAAGTTTCAGTGCATTGCTCATGTTTAGTTATGTTACTGTGAGGGGAATGGTTGGATTTTTTACCTCAGAACTTAAAAGGAAGTTCCTGAGTAATGACACAAAACTTCAGTAGTGGTCTGGATAGAAATCACACCTGAATCAGGCAGGTGTGTGTATAAAAGAAAATCAAGACAGTGTGAAAGCACTTGGTTTGAAAAACTTTCATTTTTTTTTATTAGGCCTGCATCATATGCTGTGGAGGAGGTGGTATACATGTATTTTCAAAGGAATGAAGTGTGAAAATTTGCTAGTTCTATTAACTTTCCCTTGGAAATGGGGAAGATTAATGTGTTTTCAGAATATTCAGACTATTAGTAATTTTTTTTCTCTCTCAGGCCAGTTTCTCTGGTGTGTTGTGTCTTGTCCATATATGCCTCTCTTTTTTGTTTGGTTGTCATACTGATTGGAGAGAATTTTGGAAAACCCTTATGGCAGCTTGTAGGGTAGACAATGGCTGTATTCAGTATTTCCACTTCACATCGCCATCTCTTCTCTTCCAGAGCCATCCAGAGCAAATGAGAGTAGAGCAGTAGATATGAGGCTGTGTTTCATTATTTATCCTGTTCTGACTTCAAGCTTACAGTAATTCAGAGTACAGAAAGGTCTGTGGAAAGCTTGATGGTTTCTGCTGTCTGTTCTGGATGTGGCTCGCAGTGACAGGGCTCAAGTTTCACACTGCAGTCACACATCAGGAGGGATCTACAGCCCTGGTTTTCAGCATGGAATTATTGGGGAGGGCACAGACATATGTGGGTTATTTCTGAAGAATCTGTGGAAGATACTTAAAAGTGCATCTTGTTGCCAGTAGGCTTAAATTTGCCATATGGAGGTGCCTACCAGTCCTGGAGCGTCTATGAGCTCCAAAACACAGGAAGGTTTAAAAACTGCCAGGCTTTCCAGTAATGAACTGCAGTGCTGGGATTTGCACAAATGAGGTCTTGCTTGCTGATTCTGCCAAGGTAATCCTGGCTCACTAATCGAGAACCAACTCCAGCAGTGGAAGGAAGTGAGAAGAGTCTTCCCTTAGATGAGTAAGACACAAGTCGTAAATCTTGGACAGCCCAGTGGCTTTTGGGGAGTGCACTTGGGACTCCACTCCCCTGCAACTGCACTGGCTTTGCTTTGCTTTATTCTTCCCTGCTTTGATTGTGATATATACATGTGTCACATTACAGAAATGAGAATTTCCAAGGGCTGGTAGCAACCCTCTAATGGCCAGTACAAACATAAAACCTTTGCATCTTCAGTATTTGCTGTGCAAACTTGTTGTTCGTGTCAATTAAAACATTTCCCCTGTTGAACTTGCCAGGAGCTGTACAACAAGTACACTGGTTTGACTGCATGTGAAAGTTGCCTGTCCTGTGGTTTCCTATGCAAGACAAAAGTCTTAAGTGTCCACTTCTGTTCCTCAAACAATTGTTGTGTTGCTCTCCCTCTTCATGACACTGGAAGTTCTCAGGCATTTTGGCCAAGATGGACTTGGTAGCTTTAAAGTTGTCACAGCAACAGTTGTGTTTATTTTGGGCAAATTGGGGAATATAACCATAATAGAAGCAGAAAGAAATCTGAATATTTATGGAGGCTGTTACAAAAATCTTCAAAATATTTAAAACTAAACAGCAAGTGAAACTTTTTATTGAAATGGAGGTAGCATGAATTGGCTTAATTTTGGTAGGGTGTTTTTGGTTGGATTTTTTTTTTTGTTTGGTTTGGTTTTGTTTTCTTTTTTCCTGACCTGTCTGACTTTTTCCTGTTAACCTATTAGGAGAGGGACAAAAAAGAAAACCCAACTATCCAAAGAAAACAGTTAAAGTAACTGTCAGTGTTTTGTATGCAAGATTTTTATAAGCGGTAGAAGGGAGGAAAAACAGTAGAGTTTGGGGTTTTTTTTGAGAGGGATTGGCTGGGGTTTTCATTCTGGTAATACTGCATTTATATCTAGAATGATGTAAAGCACAGAATTCTTCAGGGCAAGCTCTTCTAAAAAATAGAAGCACCTACCATGCTTTATTTTTTCAAATAGACAGCCTTTACATGGCCAAAAAGGGTTGTCTCATCCAGTTGTGTTTTGCACATGCATGGATCAGGAATCCTTAGCAGTTTTGAAGGCCCTTCAGGTGTGTCAGTAGGAGAAACACACTCAAGGAAAGAGAGTCAGGTCTGTAGGTGAGATTGACTGTGTGGTGACACAATAGCCATTTCTGAGATGCTTATGCTTTTAAAAAGGCCTGAGTTATGTTCTTACTGACAAATTTTTTTCTTATTGTTCTCAAAAGAGAGAGCTCTTCTGTACTCTAAAGCATTTTGATTTTGGTCTGACTTCTCAGAGGATTATTTAGTTGCAATAAACTTGGAATTAATTGCATTTCAAAATTCATTAACATTGCAGGGAACTGAAAGGTCAGTTTAGAAGCTGCTTCCTAAAAGCCTTGAAAAAAGGTGGTCTGAACCTACATCACAAGTCTGTAGCTATATCTTTCTTAATTAGCTTTTCTGTCCTCTTTGGATTCCTCATTTTGCTGTTGTGAAAGCCCATACTTATTATCTTTTAGATAAAATATGTTTGGACTTCCATTTAGGTTGCTGAACTCTCAAATTATAAGTGAGTCTCTTTGGAAGACAAAAGAGGAACCTCGTCTCCAAGTAGCTTTTGTTAAAAGACTGCTCATCACTCACAGCTTGTCTGATGGTAAGATTAACAAAGCTTTGCCTAACACAAGGTGATGTCAAGAAATACTCTGTGGAGAACCAGAATGCATCTCATTTTATGACCAAGGTCATAAAGCTCAAGCCTTTTCCTTTCCAAAAGATTGGGTGGTCTCTGGGCTACATTGTGCAGGCTGGCTAAAACACTCTGTACAGTGAAGTCATAGCAAAATAGTGTTGTGATAATATTCTAAATGTATTTGGAAAATTGGACAGCATTTATTCAGGAATGTATTTTCTGCTTTCAAAATCAGACTTGAGTCTGGGAATCAGTAATTGCATATAGGCATCTCTGTACATGTTTTTTTCATATTGTCCACTTTGTCATTTGATGAGGGGTTTAAAGGATCGATGCCCTGATGAGAGGGAATATTACTACAGCTTTTTGAAAACTTATCTATTTGGTTTACTTTCAGGTTACATGGCAGTGTGGTATGAGAGAACAAGTGAGAACCTGTGAGAGAACAAGTCTGCTGGTTAAAGGGATGTTTCACTTGGGCCTGAGGAGATGAGAGAGGCTTCAGTTCATGTGATATTGAATAAATCATGTATTAATTATCTCTGTGTTTAACCCCCTTTTTGTTGAAATGACATTTTGAAGATAAATGTGTGACAGAATAGGATAGTCTGAGATATTGTAGTGATCATAGACAGAAATACTGAGAGGAAAAGGATGCTTTTGATGAATCCTTTTGTTGTGGATGGGTTTTGGCTGTGTCAAAGAGATAAGGCAGATAGTGTTAGAAGGGAGCTCTAGACTGAGGCAAAGTCAGTGGTCCAGCTGCTTTTCTTTCAAGGTTGTCACCACTGTTGACTATCACAATCTCTGTTCACTTTTGCCTCAGGAGTTGTTATTATATTTGCTTTCCAGAGTCTCATCAAAGGACTTCAGTTTTTAGATGTGTCCTCATCTGGAAGACTTCATGTCCACAGAAGTTACCAGATCATTTATTTCTTGTTTCCCATGGTGCTGCATAGACTTGATTTGTGAAAATGCAGTTTCTTGAAGCCTTATTCATCCAAAGTGAGATGTACTTCTTTCTCTATCCTCAGCCAAAAGGAATTGTGACTGTTACAAGGAAAGAAGTAGTTGCTGCAGTGATTCTCATATTTTCCTATGAAATTAGGGAGAAGGAAGACTGCTTTTGCTTAGGGTTTTACAAAGAATGATAAGCACTGAAGGGTGTTAGAATGAGAGATTCTGTAGCAAAAGTAACTCATACAGAAGCAAGGCTGTCTAATTTTTTCCCCATTTGCCTCTAGTAAAGGGTCTGAGATTAATTAACATCTGTGCTAGTTATACTGCACTGATAAAAACTGTTTTGAAGTCAGTAGTGCATATCAAGATTGTCAGTGACAGTAAGTAGAAGTTCTTCATTTGTTATTTAAGTACAGAGCTCTTTTATCAAAATTAGTAGAACATATGAGGAAGGTATAACAGAGAGAATTGGGTTTTACATGATTTTTGGAGGGAACACTGTAAAATGGTTGAGCAGGTATCCTTTTTTTACCCTGTTTCCAGATGGTAATTGATCCTTTCTCTCCCATCATTTAAATTCGTATGTTGCTAAAAAGTGTGTATGTCTGCTGTCTCTTGTGTCTAGCAAAAATCTGGTATTACTGAATTTGCTTGAGGGTATTTTTTACGATAATGACATTTTTTGGACATAAATTTTGAGCACTTAAGGAAGCCCTTCTTTCTGGGTTGTTTCCTTAACTTCATGTGCAAGTACTTGCACATTGTTAGCTTGTGGCTCCTGCAGCCTATTCAAGAAGAGCTGGATGTTTTGTTTCCATAGCTGTCCCTCTCTGCAAGGACACGTTTTCAGGTAAGAAGGAAGAGTTTGTTTTCGTCTTGGACTGGACAAACAAGTCTGTTGTAGGGGTTTTTTGGAAGCTGTGACTTTGGACCTGTTGCTGACCCCCTGTGAGCTCTGTTTTAAATGGCAGTGGTGTGAAAGAAAGCCCTGTGTTTCCTCTGTTACAAGTGCGGCCAAGGGGTCTGTGTGCTCGTGGGAGTGTGTATGAAACACACAAAAATCAGCTACTGCATTGTTATTCAGGGCAGACAACTTGAGGATGTTTCTACTTGGCTTGTTTCTCCTGAAGAAGTGGGAAGGGGAGGTAGGGGGAGGCCCTCCTATCCCCCTTCTCAGCCCTTTTTGGAGATGTCAGTTGTCTGTAGCCTGTGGACATTAACTTAGAAGGGAACGCCAAGCTGGGCTAGGCTGCCACTGCCTTTCCCTGAGCAGCAGAGGTGCTCGCCTGCAAGACCTACTCTGACTGGTACAGGCTACTCAGGCTTTTAGCTTATGCTTTTTAGTTTTATTTTTTTTTAATTTTCAAGTGAAAGCTGTGGAAAGTGATGACATGATTTTTTTTTCCACCGAGAAATATTTCCTCGTCATTATTGGTGAGCAGGCAAGTAGATTTTCAAACATAACTTGTGTTTATATAATGAGGCATTTGTTTTTCTTTGTTTTAGAATCTGGGTTAGAGGATGTTTGGAGACTGGAGGGGTGGGTAGGAAGTGGAGAGCAATTATTTGACTGAAATTTATTTTACTCTCTTGCTCTTTAGAGCTGCACTGAGGGAAGCAGACCCTGTTGTGTTGAAAATGGATGTTTGGCTTTGTTTGTAAGCATGGAAGCACAGTGATTAGGTTTGTGTTACGGTTTCTGAGTACTAATGCTTTAGAAATAGACATTTGGATGCTTGCCAAGGCTTGCTACTTATCATACTTAATGATTCAGAGTAGAAGTGATCGGGAGACTGGGATGGAGATCATAGTGCCTGTGCCTGTTTGAGTGAAGAAGCCGTACATCTCTGCCATAAGTAAATACTATGTTTCAGCACCCCGAGAGTGTTTATTTTACAAACCTCTGCTGATCAAGTGGATGGTGGGTTCAGTTTAATGTAGCTGCCCCAGAGAGAGCATGCCAGCGTAAAATTGTATTCTGGCAAGGTTACTAACTGCTAGCAAGTGACAATTCTGTGAGATGAGTTGCTGGTGCCTCAGTTAACAGCTGCTAGCCAAGGGGATTTGATTTATTATTTCTACTTTTTTCTTTCTTCTTTTTTTTATTCCTCCTGATATGGAATGTCCTGGACATTTCTGGGAGAGGACTTGCTCCTTACAACTCTTCTTGTCATTTAACAATAGATGTCTCTGAAATACATACAACAAAGTTGTTAGAATATGTGAATGTTTCTTAGCCTTTGCTTAATTACTGCTGGAGGCTATCATGAGGCTTCTGTTGTTACTTGGCCTTTGAATGGAATGGCAAATTTCTTTGGAGGAAACTTTGATTTTCTCAAAGATCTTTACATGATGTTTTAGCCCAGATTTCAAAGTTTGTTCTTGAAATCTAAATTCCAGTTATATGTCTTTTTACCTTGTAAAATACCCAAACATTTGAGAATTCTTGTGCGGATTAGAGCTTGCATTGTTTCTCTGAATGTTCTGATTTTGGTGGGATTTTTTTTTTTTATTCTATCCAGATTATCAAGTTTTATGCTTTTCCTTCATGACAGTGTCTTGGGTTGAAACAGGCATGAGTCTTGAAGGGCTTGGGGCCATGGAAAGCCTTATGAAGTTGTTTCAGATAGAGTTTGAGAATTAACTCACAATATACAAGTTGTGGGTTAGATTACAGAAGATAGAGTAATTTTGTGAATGTTTACAGTAATTGATTAGTGTTTTTATGCCTGTGTTTGTCTCATAGCAATTAGGAGGAGATAGAATTAAGTATGGCCAATATTGATGTAGTCTTTTTGTTCAGTCTTATTTTTTTGTTCTCTTATTACCTTCCAAGAACCATTTTTTCCTTCTGCTCCCCTTGCATTTACAGGTAGTTTCCCAGCCCTTTTGTCACTCTGTTCCCCTATAACACCAAACCATGTTTAGCAGATGGTGATCTCCCAGTCATGAATTGCTGGTGGTCCTATTCTCTTCAGCCAGGTTTTCTTTCTTCAGTGGTTTGCATCATAGAGCAAATACTCTTGGCTGTTTTGCTGGCCTACATCTAGAGAAGAGCCACCTGAATCTCTGCATTGAAAATCAGGGGAAAAAATGGGGTCTTAGAAGTGTCCCATAAGCAGTCCATGTTTTTGCATTCTTAGAAGGTAAGGAAAAAGTCTACTGAGGTACTGTGAAATACACAGAATGGTCTTGGAGGGGTGATGTTGGTAGTACCTCCTCTGTGCAAGTCTGATGAGATGACAGGTAGAAATTGCATTCACATTGGGCAATGGAGTGTCAAGAAGAGGTTGTTAGATGGAGGGACAGACAGGTGTCTTGATCAGAAAAAGTTACACAGGATTTAGACTGTGCATGGCTTGTCTGTAAGACCTTTACTCCTTGTTTCAGAGGTTCCCTCTGAAATCAGCGTGGAGAGACAGTGGTATCTCCAAAGACTAACTCAGGCTTTCTATGTGTCTATGATGACAGAACACCTGATTTAAGTACTGAGAAATGCTTGGAGTTTGGTGGGAAGAATCCAAGTTGTCATGGTACTTATTCTCAGAAACACTCCTTGATGACCAATGGCTTCCAAAGAGGAGGGGGAAAAGGATAGGGAGGGGAGAGAGGAGCTGTGAAGTTACACTAGCAAGATTTTTAAATAGACAGGCCATCCCTTCATGTCAGCAGGTCATTGAAAGCTGAGTGCTTAGGATGCATAAAAATAATGACTATGTAAGGCATGGAAAAATAGCACCACAGGGGGTATCTGTCCCTGCTTGATGGGTGGGTTTGGTGCCATGTTTGTTTCTCCCTAACTCTTGCAGTTTCATGGAAATGGTGCGCGACAACAGCTTTGATATGATCTGAAATGTTGCAGCAGATATTGTAAGGGAAAGGCTGTGAAATTGCTGACTTCTCAGTTCCTTTCATGTCTGCAGCTGATTGTTCTTTTCCTAGCAGAACTCCCCATACAAATGTGCAGATTTCTTTTGTGTTGCCTGTTGGGAGATAGCACAATAAGTAAATTAGGGTGAATAACAAAATAGCAGAGCCTAAACCCTACCACCTGTTTATCTGAGATTTTGTGGGGGTTTTTCGTGAGGGGGGGTTGGGTTGGTTTGGGGCTTTTTTGGGGGGGAGAGGATTGTTTTTGTGAAGTAGAGATTTTCAGAAGTGTAATTAAATGAAAGCTGAAATAGAAAATGTTTCATTCTCTAAGTGCGAGCTCTCTACTTTGCCTCACTATTAATGACCAAAATCTATCACTTAATATCATCCACTCAATAATATTTTTCTGGGGAGTCAGTCAAATTCAGCATGAGTTATTTAAAACAGCCTTACTTCATTAGGCCTGTTGCATTTTCCCCTGTCTAGTTTTGAATCTGACACTTGTCTCATCTAATCAATGAAGCAAATTTTGGCAAAGCTCTGTGATTCTTTATAGCTCAGCAGTTGTCTGTTTCTTGCACTGTGCTACATGGAAACAGCTGACAGCTTCAGTTCTTTTTCCTCTGGAACTCTTTGCTTATGAATTTTAGAAGCTGAAAGACTTTTAAATAGCATATAGTATCTTTGACCTTCTGACCCCAGCTCAAATACAGCTGAGGCTGGCAGTAACTGGATGTTATTAATGCTGTGCTGAGGTGTTCAGTTAGCTGTGTGCAGTAAGTTCATTTAGGTGGCTGTGATGCTGCTGCTCCCCTGGCTCAGGATACTGCATGCCATGGCAGAGAGAGAGTGTGTAGCACCCGTGGAGGATACAATGGCTCTTACCTGGTAGGGGTCTCAGGGCTGATGCACTTTTCTCCCTCTTTCTAAATGTGCTGTGGCTCAAGTGATGGTGTATGTGCTGCTCACTCTTAGTGCAAGAGGGATTTGAGATGCAGAAAGATGTTAATAAGGGTTACAAAGCTTGTGGGGTAGGAGGGGGAGCATGGATCCAACTGTCCCCAAGATAAGAGCTGTGCCTGTATGCTGAATTTCTTTGTACTCCCCTCCTGCATAGTTAGACTTGTTTGTTTGGAGCTGTTGTATCAATGATAAATTTATTCTTTACAACATAAAAAAGGCAAGCCTGAAATTTTCTGCTCAAGTATCCTAAACAAAGAAATGTTTCCATCATCTGTAAAAGAAGCTGCTAAGTGTCCTTCTTGCTTCCTCTTCCCTCGATCACTGCTGACTGGACAGTACAACTCTGGTTTTTATCCTCATGCCTCAGTTTTCATCCATCATGTCAAAGAGGAAGACAATTATTAATACTTTTTATTTCATTTAAAGGGTACAGAGAGGTGATGTGCCTTTGCTGTCATTTGCCTGATTAGTAGCAGTATCAGGAACAGGTTTATGATTCTCTGCACTCTTAGAAGGGCAGGGATTTTCCCAGAAACCTGTGCACCATACCTGAGAAAACACTGATGGTCAGCAACATGGAAACTCTTCTACTTGCCCTTACTTCAACACTTGCTTGCCTCTCCTGGCTGGGGTGGTTTGAGTTTGTTCAGTTTGTGAGCTTTATATCTGCACAGCATTCCTGAAAAGTAATGAAGTCATTTTTCTGAGGGGACTTCTGAAGCACGAGGTAGTTCAGGAAGTGTGAAAACAGGTCCAGCTTTTGCCCAGCAGAACCTCCATTCAGCCCAGGCATGGAAACTTGTATTTTCCTGTCTTTGAGAAGCAGCTTTTTAGAGTCTTTCCTCATGCTGTTCCCCTCAGTAGGGAAGCCTGCTACTGCAGAAGTGTATATTGGGCTTTAGACTCTCAAAATGACAGGGAAGCACGTGGGAGGGAGTGATAGCTGGGACAAGAAGAAGTGGGGTGAGAGAAGCACAGGTTTCTGGGCAAAACTTTCCTGATTTAAGCTAGAAAAGCATACTTTTTAATCTATTCTGCTTAAAATGAGCTTGTGAGAGACAGGAATAGTACTTGGGGGAGCAGACAAGTGATAAGTGGCATGTTAAGGAACCTATTCCTATTGAAAAGTATTTCTTGCTCCTTTCTGCAGCTGTCTTCAACACCTCTGTGGAATTTGCTCACCAAAGCCTCTATTGTGAGTGGAAAGAGTTGTATTTGTGGCACGAGTAGATGTTAAAACAGCTGCTTTATATAGCCAACACAGCTTAAAAGCTGTATAGTCAGCTTCAGAAATGTTTCTTTAACTTACTTAGTCTCAAGACAGAAATATTTTTAATACAAAGGAGCTCATAATGCAAGGGAGTTGATTTTCTCAGGCAAATTTCATCCATCTGTTAAGCTCTCTGGTTATTTTTAACTGAAATTTTGCATCCATATTTTTCCTTCATTAGGAAGTAACGCTTGCATTGTATGAGAAGAATGACCAGAGAACTTGTTCTTGCACTCTAACAGAATCATTACCATGCCATGAGCACAAAATAATTATGAAACTGAAGGCAGATCAGTTGAATGGCTGATGCTCTTGCAGCATGATTGTTTTGCCTTGCAAAGCCTGAAAACAGAAAATTTTCATACAGACTACTCCAGATCCGCATCCAAGCTTGAAATCTAATTGTTGTGAGAAATAAGTGTGGTGGTCTCAGCAATTTCTTTGTGAATATAGTCAACATCAAAGAAAATAAGAAACCCACACTGATTAAATATATCTTTAAGTCTGAGATAAAAATGACAGGTTTAGCTATTCAGCTAAATATAATATATAATATAGCCCTGGTTAAAAATATTTCCTTACTCATACTCTATAAATAAGCATGGTTAATACTTTCTCCAAACACCCATTTTTCACTTCTGTTCTAGACTGTTTGCACTCCTCATCTCTGACTGCACTGGGCCTGGAGAGGCATCCCTATTTCAATGAATCTCTTTTATTTGCTTTAGTAGCCAGTGAATGGTTCATGGACTGCAGAATGGAGAACCTTTAGTTCCTGGGGCCACATGAGCAGTGGATTTCTTAGTGCAAACCCATGTGTTGCACTTGGTCCTGTTGCACAGAGCCCTGTAGGACTGTGCAGGTCATAACTACAGTTTGGCAAATGCTCCTGCTCAGCTGGGAAAGGAGGTGGCAGGCAAGAACAAGGAAGAGAAGGATAGTGAGCATTCCTTCACTTTCCTTCCTTCCTTCCCTGTGTTTATGGACACTTAGAACAAAGTGATGGTAGCAGTCATGTGAGCCTTAATGTGTTCAGACTCCTGAAGCTGTCCTTATTAGTGAGCCACAAAAAAACCACTTAAAGAAAGTGTAAACTCGTGGAATGTTCTTTTGTGTTCTCTTGCATGCATTGCATTTTCTTTGAGAAAGAAAAAGAATTGCTTTACTGCCTTAAAAATCCTGGAAAGAAAAATAGTTTAGAATTGGGAACATTTGTAGTTGGCCATGAAAGTTAGATTTTGCATTGATGGTTCTTATGTTAGTCTTACCAACTTCAGTCTCTCTGTAACACAAAAGTTAGGTTCCTGCTAAGAATTACGGTTCAGTAGACCCTGATATTTATTTTCTGTTACTAGAAATAACAGTGTGTGACCAAAGTGGGCTTATTATACTGGCATATATTGAAATTTCTTAGAATTTGCATTTCATTATTTAATATTATTTTATTTATGCAATTCTATCTTCTGTTTGTTTTATTTGGAGATCAGTCTGTAGTGCCGTATTTTCCTTCTTAGGAGGAAGGCATGCTAGATTTGTTCCATGAATAGTAATATTTTTCCTGCATGTGTTTGAGTGTAGAGGTAGTGCAGAGCTTAGATGCTGTGTTATTACAGAATCTGTAGGAGGAATAAGACACAGTCTCCTTCTGGAGAAAACAAGATCAGTAATATAGAAATAATATTCCAAGTTACACATAGTTTTATCATCATGTTAAGGATTCCCCTTTTCATGCATGACATGAAGCTGAAGCATGTGCAATAAATTGTTTAAATCTTTTCAGCTTTGTTCTTTACCTTGCTTGTGAGAATTTCTGTCCTCCCTGTGAAGTAAAAATGAATAAGGAATGGATATAAAGAATTAAAACATTCACCACTGGATCTCCTTTATCTGTGAGGTTCAGATGAGATCATTTTGATATTTCTCCTGAATCTGTGGTAATAGATAGCTGTTAGTGAGCAAGGATTGGAGTAGTTAATAACTTCTGTGGATAAGAAGAGTTAAATAACCAAGTAGATTGATCCAAGGTACTTTCTGTGTGTTTCATACAAGTTTTTCTCAAGGTGGAAATGGCCAGGTTTGATGCCTATGAATGTAGATATCAGTGTATCTGTGAAGAAATTAGTATGAGGTACTGTTGAAAATAACTTTGGTTTCTCTGGGTGCTCTCCTGTTGGAATTTGGGAGCTCAGGCTGCAATGAATTTGCTTTGTGCTTCCAACTGCTTAAATGTTTTCATAAGTTACTGCACGTGAACTCACTGATGACTTTCTAAAAAGATCTGTATTGAATTCTCCCTGGGAGGAGAACAGAGGCATTGTTCAAGCGTGCAAAGATGGGGTTAGGACCCCCTAAGCCCACCTGTAGCTGAATCTAGCAAAGGCTGCAAAGGGGAACAAGAAGAGCTCCTACAACCATATCAGCAGCAAGAGCAAGGAGAATGAGGGCCTGCTGCTGAACAGGGGCAGAAAAAGCTGAGCTATGTAAAGCCACCTTCACCTCAGCCTTTACTGGTGAGATTTGCCTTCAGAAATCCCAGGCAAGGAAGACTCATTGCCAGGGCCATATTGTTCCCATTAATACCCAGTGACAGTAGTCACAGATTAAAATACAGGAAATTCCATTGAAACATCAGAACACTCTTTTCATGTAAGGGTGGTTGAACACTGGCACAGATTTCCCCAGGATACCCAAAACAATTCCTGAGCACCCTGGTCCAGCTGGCCCCACTCTGAGCAGGGCATTGGAGTGGACAAGAGGCTCTGCTGAGGTGCCTTTCTGCCCCACTGTGCAGTGGGGCTTTGTGACTGGGATCTCATGGCATGTGCTGTCCTTTTAGAAACTTGGTTAGGAGTAGCAGTGAAAAGTCAATTTCAGTGTAAAGGGTGGAAAAAATATCATGGACATGACAGACATGTTGCTAATTAGTAGTGGCAGTTCAAGGAACAGAGGTCCTAGTAATCAGTCTCAGTGTAAAGGAGATTGATATGACAAAATTGCATGTTGCATTTATGAATCACTTGTAAGACTTGAAGTTTTTTCCAGGACTCTGGAAAACCATTTTCCAGGAATTGATTAGTTAACATGCAAGAATATAATTTTTGTGTTGCAAAAGGAAAGGTAGACTACCTGACTGCTAACTGTAACTTTAGACACTATGAGTCTTACTTGCTAAGTAGTAAGCTAGAAGGTGGAATATGCTGCTGCACACTTTTGTTGATCATGGTGTCCCTTGTACAGGTTTCTTTTAGTGGCTGTGTGAAATCTACCTGTTATCTTGCATCATGTCATTCTCAAGCAAGGATATAGTGAGTGGCTAAAGAGAAAAATAAGTAGTGACTTTGGTGAAAAATCATGAGTTTGCTTTACACACAATTAAATATCCTGTTGGACTCGAGCCTAGGAATCAGGATAATTTATGCTTATAACATACTGTAGCTGAAAACATTTAGAAATAGTTTTATTAGAAAAACTGTTTTATTACTGTTTTTCCAAAAAAGAGTCTTGGATGATGTCTGACTGTGAGGGAGAAAACAAATGGATAGCTAATCTACGACAGAATTTTGTGTATGGTTGTGTTGGGAAGGGAATGCTTCTTTGCAGTGCTGGTTATCATTTACCACTTTTAGCACAATTGCTTTTTTCCCCTGTGTGGGATGTTTTCCCTCTTGGGTCAGTAGGAGAGCAGTTTCTTAGAAGAGGGAAGTAGTACAGTAAATCCATTGTGCCTCTAGGATGTATTAACTTCAAAAGATATGATGCCTCAGTCTCCTAGTGAAAGATAGGCAGAATCTAGCCTGCTTGTTTGTTGGGGTTTTTTCCCCTCTTAATGCAATGTGATTTTATCTTGCAAAGGCATGGTCTAATTCTTTCAAGTGAAAAATGTTGAAGCAGATTTGTTTCAATGAAATTGATACCTCTGGCAAGTTGGATCTAATTCAGATGGCTGTGCCAAGGATGGAAGTCCTGAAGCTTAAGGAGACAAAAGAAAACAACAAATCTTTTCAATTAGAGCTTAACTTTAAAAAAGATAGAGCTTAAAATTACATATGAATTGAGAGCTGTTGTGTTAATTTATTTACTAAGACGAGCAGCAATATTCTGAGATTTTTCTTCACACAAATGACATTCATATTTGGCAGTGGTAAGCATTCCTAGCTAAAGGAAATTTTCTTGGGTTTTGCAGCACTTCTCTTTGCTGGAGTGAAGGAAGAGCAATTTGAATACTTGTGCATTCCTTTTCCTACAGTCCCTCTGTAACTGTGTGTGTTAACTAGATCTTGTTAACTGGCAAAGAGATTCTGAGGAAGTTTTAAAGGAAACCTGTAAAGGATCAAGACTGAAAGTATCAGGGCAGGCTCTGATATCTTTGCAGACCTTAATGGATGTAGTGATGTTGCAAATTGAGAAAAAATTCAGTTGAATAATTTAAGATATAGAATTGAGGTATATAATTGCATGTAATTGAATTGTCTTAATTTTGCCCACTGTCTTTTCCTCAAGTATCTAAATAGATTATAGAAGTCTTACTTGTAATGGTCTTCCTGTAAGCAAATACCAAATACTTTTAAAAGGTAAAGACCTGGCTTTCTACTCTCTGTACCTCTCCCCACTGGGTTGCCTACTGATTGCCTAAACCTCTGAAAAAACTGAGTAGCAGGAAAAGGATGAACCAGCAAATACAGCCTTCTCTCCCTTTCACATGGAGCCTACTGTTGAATCACTGTTGGATAAGAGGTGAAGGAATTCTTAAAGAAATCAACAGCCCAAAACTAAGAAACAAAGGAAAATAAAAGGGACTGAATACTTAACAGGTGTCCTGTGACCTTACTGGAAAGGGTACCTGTCTGGTAAAATTTTAATCAAGTAGATTAAACAAGAGGGTAGCAATTCTCAGATAAGGTGCCTGCGTAATTTTCCTTTAAAACATTTTGCCACACGTGGGAGTGGGGATACTCCCTCATAGCTGCAGGCCATGCAAAATGTACATTTCCTTTAGTGGGGTACATTGTCCTACTTAAGAATGGAATTAGAAGTTTTTCTGCTTTTTTCACTCCCTTTGAGGCACACCTCAATTACATTAGAATGTGGTAGCACACATGCCAGGCCAAGAGGGTCTTCTTGAGAAGGAGGGGAACTGTGGCACTGCCCAGCAGCAGGTTAAAGCTGATGATTCTCTGCTCTAAAAATAAACAGTGGCAGTAAAGAGAGTTGGGAATAAAGATAAACACTGATACTGTAAAGAGAATATTAAACCCTGCTTTATATTGTAGACTTGTATGCAATTTTTACAAGGCTGTGCTTTGTTGCCCTGTGGAACTATACAGACTTTTGCAAGGAATAGGTAATTTTACTCAAGTAACCTTTGGGTAAGAGGAGTTCCTCAGCACTTTGACATGGCAGCTTTATGATACACTCATAATTATCCACTGTGTTTGCTTTTCTGTTCTAGCCTTTCTTGGGAAGGCAGGAGTGTAAGCAAGAGAATGAAGAATTTCTTCTGAAGGTGCTCAGAAAATTAAAAATTGGTCTACTTAATACATATAAAGTACCTTACACTCTGACTTAGTTTTACTATTTTGAAAAATGCTGATGAGACTTCTTGTTGTTACATGTAGGAGATTTTTTTTAAATTAGTTGTGCCAAAGTTGGATTGTATTTTCCTTACAAACTGAAGGGAGAAGTTTGAAGTTAAAAATCTAAATAATCAGAGCAATGTTGTAGAAGCAATGCTTACCTGAACTAATGCTAAAAACCTAGCACCAATATCCTAAAAAGAATGTTTAAGACCAGAAAGAGGAAAGAGTCCAGAGATAGTGTTCATAATTATTAGATACAAAGTAAACGTTGAAATGCAAACTTTGATTTTAGATAGACAAGAATTTACAGAGAAGGTTCCTTTTATAGCTGTAGAGAAGAGTGAGAAATTACTTGAGTTTTAAGCTCTATTCTGTCAGTGTGCTATTCCCTGCACCACATGAACAAGTATCTAGAGAAACAACTCTGAATCAAATGGTATTCCAAAAGGTTAGCAGTGTTTAAAGCTCCAAGGAGGAATGTTTGAAATTGTAGGAATTTTTGAATATCTTTTGCTGTTCTGCTAAAGAAATAATTTGAATCTTGGATCTTCATTTGAATCTGGCTTTCTGGAAGTAAATATCAATATGGTCTATTAACTTTGAAATATATTGATATTGTCATCACGTAGTTGACAGTGACTACTAACAGTTAAGAAAACCCCATGATCTAAAGAGAACAAATAACTACTGCTTACTGTTGGACTCTCATCAAAATCCTCCTCTCTCTCTCAAAAATGCAGCTGACTGTAGCTGCCAGCTAATGTACAAACAGAACCGAGAGAGGGAACAGCTGCGCTCTGAAAAACAGCATAGCTCAAAGGCAGCAGCACCCGCCTCGCCTCCTCTGGTATTTGGTTTCAGGCTAGAATTAGGTATTTCGGGGTACTTCCCTAGATGTGAGCAGGCTTTTCTAGGGGATCCGTGGGACTGCTCAAAATGGAAAAAAAAATTAACAGTATGTTGATTTTAAGAGTAACTTCTTCCCATTTTTTTCTTACCATTGTGCTTTTAACATTTCTTACAGATTTCTATAACAGTCAGTGTTTGTTGAATAGGGTTTGTGGGTCCAGTATTATGCAGACAGCATCTCTGAATCTACTTGGTGAGTGTGTGTTGGCCAAAAAGGTCCCATGCCTGGTTCAGCTGGACTTTGAGGAATACCAGCTGGAAATAGGTGGCAGTTAGCTAATAAAATATTTCTGCTTGGTGGGCTTCTATGGGAGGTGGGACCCCCTCATTAGAGAGCAAATGGTGTGTGCCATGTTTCAGGTGGAACTGGAGCTGAATCTGCATGTGGTAGATATAAAACAAGATAGCAAGTGGTGGCTTAGGTCAATTACAGTAACAGAAAAAAGTGAAAGTAGTGAGTATGGAGAGTGGTATGTATGAAGGTATGCATTCATGCAGCTTTTTGTGTGCATTGTGGTGTGCCAAATATCATCCTGTGTCTCACTGAAATGCACACAGAGCTTGTTATAGGGAAGGAAATTTGTTAGACACTAGAAACTTTTGACAAACTGTGTTCTAGTGGATGTAAATTCAATATTGCCATAAAATCTAACTCCAATGACTCTTTAAGTGGCTCTAGGTTTTTGTGTAGTTATGTGTTTCAGTTACTACTGAGAACAGAAGCATTTTGTCTCTATAGCTATTGTGTGTTTTGCTCCAGATGACACAGGATAGAGTATCTTATTTTTGAACTCCATAAAAATAAGCCTTATTGCTTTGTTTGCTTCAAGCCAGAAGAGCCTTTATTTCCTGTTCATTATGCTTTAGCAAATGGACTGTATTTTTGAAAAGGGTGTAACACTGGTATTTTCTAGGTAGTATGAATATAATTTTTAACTCAGGAAAAAAAAAAGTGTGTTGTTTTGATTTCCTAAGAGGTAACTTGTTTCTGGGTTCATGTTACAAAGTTTTGGTTTTCTGAGGGAGTAGGCTTTACTCTTCCTAGGGAGCATATGGTGTGTTGTTTTCTGCATAAAACCTGGTAATTTTCAAGGGCAAGACAATTGCAACTTGTTTGCTGTTTTTAGAAATTTGGGTGTTGCTGTTGCCACGCATACAAAGTAATGTTATACATTGTTTTTTCACAGGGACACTAACATGAAGCCAGAATCTGTCTGCTCCTTCACTGACATCTTGCTCCTGGGAAGTCTTTCCTTGCTGGGAGGGTGATAGGCAAAGTCAGTCCCCAGCCTTGCTGAACTGGGGCACCCTCTGGTCAGGATAGTGGACCTCATCACCAAGTGTAGTTTTAAGGACAATTTGTCTGACCTAAACATTAAAGTTCCCCCATAGATGGGCAAGTGGCATTAACTTGGTTGTTGATAATAAGTCTTTCAAGGGATGTGTAAAAAATAGGCATCTGGGTTTAGTAATGGATTCTGTGAACATTATGATGCGTGAGTAAACTTAATTGAAAGTGTATTTCAATTGATAGTGTCCTAAAGGAGTCTTTTGAGATCACAGTTACGGTAGTTTGGGACAAAATAAATACTTGAGGTAAACTTACTTTTAATTAGCACCATCGTTTATGCTTGCAATAACATTTGGTTTGCAACATTTGGCAGTTTAGGAAGAGAGGAGAAAAAAACAATTACAGAAGACTCAAAACTAGTAATTTGATTTTGGTGTTATACCTCATAGGAAATTTATATTTACTATATGACTATAGAAGGTGCTTCTCAGAAGAAAGAAAATGAGTACTTTTTTTCTTTGAATTCTGGTCATAAGGAGAAAAAAAAAAAGAACCTGACTCTACTGTCCAATTCTAGTTTTCTGTGAAAAGTATTTGAAAATGTTATAATGGCAGGTGTAGTGGTAAAAGTTACACTGAAGCAAAGTTGAAGAAAAGAAAAAGAGAAGGTTGGCAGTAGCAGGATAAAGGTTTTTTGAAGGTTTTTCAGAAATTACAGAATTTTGGCTTTATTCATCTTTTGGTTCAGATTCTTTTTTTCCTGTTACTTCAGTGTTCTGAAACTGTAGTGACTTGGGGATTTTGTCTGTTCTTGGGTTTTAGCATGCACTCAGCTGTGTTCTTCTGATATTCTGGAAACTGGATGGCTCCTGGGCTAGGTACATCTTGGACAAATTAGGAAGCTCTTTAGTTTTGTGAAATTATATCCATGACACATCATTGTATATCATACATACAGATTTTTGTAGTAAAGCTTCTAGTAATACTGAGCAGCTGGAAAAAATTAAGTATGTTTTAAAACCACAATAAACAGAGCAGAATATTGTTTTGGACATGCTGTGCTATGTCTTCTAGTAATTGTGGCATGTCCTGGTCGTGGTGGCTGGTGAACATCTCCTGTAGACCTGGAAGTGGAGTGATGGCTGCGAAGAAAAGCCAACTTCCCTTGGAGTATCCCAGTGGTGTGTTGGGCTGAGGTTGCCTGTCAGAGCTATAATTTTTCTGGTAGTGCCAATGACTTGCTTAGGAATAGTGTAATGAGTATTATCTGTTAAAATACTGAATTATGTTAGCTGAGTAATACTAGTTGGATGGGTGCTGAATAATTTTTGCTGACCACTGCAGAATGACAGGAGATGCCCTTGTAGGCTGTGTGTAGTTCTTCCACTGTTGAGTGCTGCCATGAACATTGACAGTGTCTTGAAGGCTGTGGAGGAAACACAAGGGCTTTGTAGGTGATTGACCAGAAGGTGTTTGTTCAGTCTTGCCAAGAGCAGACCTAAGCTACATGCAAAATCCTGGCCTCCCTGCAAAACAGCTCGTGCCTCTTCTGCAAGGCTCCCACTCTGCTCTGGGCTCTGAGTGAGAGGCTGCACAGCCATCCAGTGCCTCTCACAATGCCACCAACAGCACGTGGAACTGCACCCCATAGCTCTACATCAGCTTTTTTGGGGCATGTGACAATAAGTTGTTGTATATTGCAGTGAGTTTAGAAGCTGTTGACAAATCCTTGGGGTGTGAAGGCTGAAGGAAATGCTGTGTCATGCAACACCTGGATGCCTGCACCAGTCCTGAAACACACCAGGCATGTGTTCTTTCTTCCTGTCCTAAGTCATGGAGTTACCAGTTGAAGCAGCTGAACAGATTCTCTGGGTCACTTGGTGAGGTGTGGAATAAACCATGTGCTGGCTAAATACAAAATATGTAAACTGGATTTACTTACGTTTATCTTTCACTTTGGATTTAGATGCAGCTGTTGGGAGCCTGCACTGGTGAATTTTCTAAACAATTAATCTCCTGCCTGTCAAAAGGCAAGAGATTGGCCTTTAATATGATACCAGATCCTATGTGTCCTAGCTGTGGCTTCAAATTATGTTAACACCTAAATGCAAAAGTAAATGTTTGCTAGAGGGTTTTTTTTGTGATGATAATAAAACTGGGTATTTAAAATTCAAGAAATTTGTTCCATTGAATGACCAAGCTCATTTTACAAAAATTGAGAATGGCATTTACAAAAGTTGGAGGTGACAAACCGAATTTGAATTTTGGAGATGCTTTTTAGAGTGGTGAAACCTGATTGCAGCAAACTTCTTGATTTGAGTAGTGCAAAGTTCCCTTGGAGGGCTGTCTTTGTCTTTTCAACTTAACAGATGTCAGATTTTTTTTTAGTGCATTATATGGAAGCCTTGAAAATATATGCATCAAACAGCAGTTTTAAGCATTTGTAGCATACAGCTAAGAGTGAAAACAGAGTTCTGTCATATGCATCTGCCCCAAACGCCAAAAAGCCTTGGCAATACTGTGGTTAAGATGTTTTGTTTCAATTTTTTTCTTGTGTGTTGGGGCTGTTGACATTTTAGGAATTTTTGTGGCAGCAGTTGAGTGGAAGAAAACATGATTAGAGGCTTGGGATGGGGGAGACAGCCCACGTTCTATATATACCTCTACTGCTGGATATATTTGGTATGCTGTTTAAAATAACTTACCTTTATTTTCCCTTTCGATAAGCATATGGGCTGAGCTGTTTGTTTTTTGAATAGTAAGCCACACTGTGAGGGTTCTAGATCTGTAATTACTGGAAAGGCTCTGAACATAATCAAACCTACTCTTTTGGCATTGCCTGAATTGGACTGAAATAAGCAGCTTTTAATAGCACATATCAGCAAACCTGCCTGTTCAGAAGTTGTTGACTTTGTCTTCTTACACTTGAATTTTAAAATTCAGCTGAAGCTTCAAGATGATGTGGCATAATTTGATGGAAACATTTTCTGTTTGTTAGTTCTTGTATTGTCAAGAGTAGAAAGTTAGAAATAAGTAAAAGAAAAATCTGGTGCTGAACCAATGCCAAATTTGATTGGTATTTTCAATGGCATAAACGAGGTGCTGTGTTAGAAGAGACTTTCCACCCCTCTCATGGGGATGGTGGCCATCAGCAAGTATGGAAGCCACTGTTTGTCAGAAGTCTTGTAATGTTTTCTTGTTACAAGTGGGGTTTCTTTTTGTTTTTTGTTTAATTGCTGACCACCATACATTATCTGCAAATTGCAAATAATGAAGGAGAGAGCAAAAATTAAAGAGGAAAACTTGATGATAAATATTTTGGAAGTATCTGCAGTAGGTTTTATCAAAATGGAGATTAATGTCTGTAGCTCTGAGGCAGCTGTGGCTCTGGTGCATTTTGTACCAGTTGAGGCCTCTGTGTTGATTGAGCTGTAAGGTGAAGGACTGGATTTGTGTGGGTGATGGTCTTGTGCTGAGCCCCTACTCTGTCTGCTTAGGTAGAGGTGGAGCATTAAGCTGTGAACACTGGTGGCAGCAGTAATAGTGGTGAAATTTTTTGGGGTAGGTCTTTTAACTCCTGGTGTTACCTGAACAGCAGCATGAGATTATGGAGGGAATTGGATGGGGTGGGTGTAGCCCAGCAGCTGAAATCTTTGCCTTTGTGTTTTCTTCTAAAAATACTCATGAATCCATAAACAAACCACCACAAAATGCGAAAGATATTAAGATATTAGAGAGCTTCCAGAGGAAGACAGCAAAGGGCCTTGAGGGAAAGTTGAAGGAGGAGTGGCTGAGGTCACTTGATTTCTTCAGCCTGGAGGAGACTGAGGGGAGACCTCATCAAAGTCTACAACTTCCTCGTGAGGGGAAGAGGAGGGGCAGGCACTGATCTCTCCTCTGTGGTGCCTTGATGGAATGGCCTGAAGCTGAATCAGGAGGATTTAGGTTGGAGATACCAGGAAAAGGCTCTTCACCCAGAGGGTGGTTGGGCACTGGAACAGCTCCCCAGGGAAGTGGTCACAGCAGGAGCCTGACAGAGTTCAAGCAGTGTTCAGACAGTGCTCTCAGGCACCCGTGTGACCCTTGCGGGTGGTGCTGTGCAGGGCCAGGAGCTGGGCTCGATCCTGATGGGTGCCTTCCAACTCAGCATATTCTGTGAAATAAAGAGTACAGGTTTGTTCCTAAATGCTGTGTTCCAGGATATTTTTCTGGAGACCAGCTTACTGGGGAAAAAATAATCAGGTAGGTCGTCCAGCTGCCAAACTGCAAGGATGAAATTGTAGAATGCTATTTTAATCTTTTCCTTGAGTAGAGCTAGAGATAGGAGGGATGAAATACAAGAAATCCAAGCTAGGAATACAGGAGGGTAGGACCCTACAATCCAATCCCCTACTACTGAAAACAATTATATCCTATAGTCAATTTAATAACTATTTTTAAACTGGGTAGATTTGTTTACCTCTGCATTCTTACTGAAAACTTGTCACCAAACAACACTGCTCTGATGTTCAGAAAATTCCTCTCATATCCAACTGAAACTTTTTGCTCTGGCATCTTTATTCATCTTTGGTTTTGTGCCACAGTCTTTTTGTAGTTTAAATAATTCAACTCTTGTTTCTCTGAGTCTGTAAAAGCTAATATAGCTCTTTCTCATAAAAAACCCCAAAACACCACTTCTAGTTTCTGGCAGGACTTCCTTCTTTCCTCTGATGGTGCTGGTAAGGCTTCTTGCACCCATTAGAGTGAATTACTTTCTGGAAAAATGGACAACAATGTTACACAGAACTTTCATACCACTTTAGTTTTGCATGAGGTTATTTATACTTCTTCCTTCTTCCACTGGACATAACTTCCCTGAGGCACACTGTATGCCTGTATGCTTCTTTTAAACATTCATTATCGTCTAGATACGGACGTGTTGATCAATCCATTGTTCCCAGGTGGAAAGCTCATGTCCTCTTAGGGAGGGTTTCTCAGTGTGAGGTTTTGTAGTTAGCTGCATCTCATTTCTGTTAGTCTAATCCTCAGCATTACCACAGTTCTCCATAGATCAAGTTGTAATCCACCTCTGATGACAGTTCCTTCCAGCTTTGTGTCACCAGGGAGCATCATTATAGCTGTCCTAACCTTTGTTCCAAAGTAATTACCAAAATTATGCCATTTTGATTATAGACTGCAACATGTCCAAACTAAGGTGGTGCAACTTTTGGTTCTTACACAATTACAAACTTCTTTTCTCTCTTTCTCAGGTAGAAATGATTAAGTTCAGAGCAGAGGGCCAAATTCTGTTGTGTTTTGGTTTGGTATTGATTTACAGTAAATACATGAAACTGTAATAATTTTGTATTCCTTGAGTACCAGACTAAGATCAAACAAGTTCTTTCTTCTGAATTTGCTATTTCAGGTATAAATAACTGCAAATGTATTTCTAATATATGAACACACAAATGGAAATTGTGTAAGTCTGAGATGGATGACAGCAGAGGACACTCTTAAGATTACTAATTTGAGCAAGATAATTGCTGCTGTTGCTTTTCCCGTCTGTGTCATGTGTGTTTTCTGCCCTGTACCTGAAGATGCTCTTTTGTGGCCAGTGCATTCCTGCCACAACCCTGGGAGATCTTGCAGGAGGTTTGGAGTTAAAAGGATGACAAATTGGAGTTAAAAGGATGACTTTCATGCATGGGTGATTGCTCTGATTGGATCTTGAAAGATTTTTCAAGCCATTAATTATTTATTTCTCAAGCAGAAACATGAAATACTCAGTAATTCCCAACACTTCTTTTTTTAATTGGAAAAAATCTAGTATGTAACTGAACTACAGGTATTTAATTTTTTTTCTAGTTAATTTTAAAACATTGAAGTGATATTTTTGGTAAACCTCATTAAAGGAAGATTAGTTTTGTAATCCATAATCTTAGAACATCGTGATAAAGAGTAAGATACCTGAACTAAATGTGAGCAATATTTTTCTGGCCTGGCAATTTCTTTGTATGTTGTTTGAATTGCTTTTTGCCTTAGTGTGCTGAAAAGTCTTCTTGGTGGTATGAAGCCATTTCAATAGTTGCTATAAGATCTCTGAATTTGTTGATTTCATTTATGAATAAATACCACAAGTAAAGTATTAGTGTGTTAGGTGTAAACTGCTCATCTTTCCCTTTTCCTGTACGAAATATAATGCATCTGACTCTGGATATTATTGATTGCCTTCAGAAGGCTTTCAGAGAAACATATGGAGTCATTTATGTGAGATAGCAAAGTATCTATCTTTTCATCCCTGAAAAATGTGAGATAGATCTAACCAGTGACCTCTGTCTCCTCCTATTTTTGTATGTCTGCTGAATCAAATGAAGTATGCAGGAGAAGGATCAATGTTTCTACCTCATAAAACCCATGAGATCTGATCTGTTATGGAAAAGGACTGCACATGTGCAAGAGAAGCTTTGTGTAGGACTTTAACATGTGGGTGGTCTGTTTTCCCTCTTGGGGTTTTCCAAGGTTGCCAAAGTACCTGAGTGTTTTATTGCAAAGGAAAGCTTTCTGGTGTTTTCTTGTGCTGAAAATAGGAAGTGTTTCTCCCTGAATTTGGAGGTAGAGGGAGAGCTAGGATGAGTTTCATTCTGGGGGCAAGAAAGCCCTGCACAAGAGACTCGTAAGTATGCTTTGTGCAAGATTGGCCTAAATCACCCTAACTGGGATGTAGCCCTGGAATGGCTGTATCAGCTCCTGTTCTGCCTGTTGAATTAAGCAATGATAACATGGCAATTGGCTGCTTGGAAAATAACATCTGCTGTTAGAAAACTTTCTAAAATGCTTTAAGTGTATTGGATTTGCTTTCTTACAGCAGTTGTTTTTATCTGTTAAATGACAAAAAGTTGTTTAGATGCTGGTAGGTGCATTAAGTGTTTTGAAAGACTTAAGCAGTCTGCTCAGTACTGCTGAAACTGAGCTGCAGGTTTGTCCCATCAGGTGCTCTTGCTTTCATTCTGAACAGGAATTAGAGCAGCTGGCAGTGTCTTATCTGATACAGAGAATTTGTACTCCAGTAGGTAGAGAGTACAGTAGAGATTTAGTCCTTAACAGTCTTTAAAATGTTTGAGCATATGCAGCTTTGGCTTTTGCATACTTATGTGCTTCTCTTGCTTACTTGCATGGGGTGAGAATGATTCAAACAGCAGTGAATCTGGATCAGAGGTGATGCTTCTGTCAAACAGTTGAAGGTCTCCTCTCTTGAAACAAGATTTTTACTCTTTGCAACTTACATTTCTTTGTTATTAGTTTTTCTAGTTTTGCGTGGCAGAAAATGGGGGGAGTTTTGAGTACAGTTACTTTTACTGGTAAGTCTCTGGAAAATTACTAATGTGTGAAGGCAGCAGAGAGCTCTCCTGCTATTAGTGTGCTGGTTGCAGTTGCTTATGAAGTAGGTCAGAGGCGTCTGAAGATACACAAAAATATGAGACACATGTTGGGTTTTTCATAGTTTGGGGATTAGGTAAGAGAGTTACAATAGCAACAAAGAGGCAATAAACTGTGCCACTTGCTGGAATCCATAGGCTGTGGGATTTCATGGATGTGCCTAACGGTCTTGCTGTAGATTCAAATAATTTGCCTGCAACATAGGGACTGTAAAATAATTAAAGATACTACTTCTGTCAATGTTTCCCAGCAGGAAGAAAAAATTGAATCCTTTATTTAGGGAATACCTATTTCAATAAAAATTCTGTCACACTCTTGTACTCCAGAGGTGGGGGGAAGAGGTTGCTGAATTGCCTGTTGCAGGAGAGGGCTCACACAGATGCAAGAGGAGATGCTGGGAGACCAAGCTGCAGAGAATGTGACACTTGCCATTGTGGCAGGTCCTCTCAGGAGGTGTGATGCCTTCTTTCCCTTCCCTCATGCCCAGCTCACAGTCTTTGTTCACACAAGTGATTTTGCTCACACTGACAGACTTACTCTGAGGGCTGTGATGGTGGTTGTCTCATGGCTAATACTGTTCATGTATCATAGTTCTGGCTGGGCTTGAGTTCAGTTTTTCCTAGTAGTTGGTATAGTGCTGTGGGTTTGGGTTTAGTATGAGAATAATGTTGATAACACACTGATGTTTTAGTTGTGCTAAGTAGTGCTTAGAATAAGTCAAGGACTTCTCAGTTCCTTTTTAATGGGGATGATGACTGAAATGTAAATATAGGAAGGAAGGAAGAGGGGGGGATAAATCTGAAGAATGGTAAAATAATTAAATACAACAAATAAAGTTATTTGGTGTTTAAGACAATGTATCCTTTTTGGCTATGTCCAGTCAAGTATTTCCTCCATAAGAAAGGAAGACTTTCCATTAATCACGAAGGTAAGTTCTATGGAAATACATATATCTGTGTGTGAGGAAGACATATGCAGTTGTTCTGTAAAACAGGTTTTTTTCATGCAAAAGATGATGCCTGTATGATGACCAAAGATAAGATTTCATTAAAAGTCGTGCTTTGACTTCTGCTACTATAGACTGGATTTTTTAATGCAGATGTGCTATTTCACTTCAGAAATACTTAATGGCAGTGCCTGACATGTCAATATGGCTATTGACAAAATAGCAGTTTTGAATTATAGCTATTATTAACTTGCTACAGAGAATTGTCTAGTTGGAATCAGTCAGTACCTGCTATGTATTTCACTAAAATATTTGGTATTAAGTCTTGTGTCTGTAACCAAATGGAATTTAGTCGCAATCGATAAGTCAAAGGCAGAATATTTAAAGACTAATCCTGACACTTAGCTGGGCAAGTAATACTTGTAGACTCTAATACACAGCATGGCCCTGTTGAGGTTTTCTTGGCTACTACTTGAATGTCATTGCTGGTATCAAATATAGCAGTTTTAGGAGTAGAGCTTGATTTGCTTGTTTAAATGTGAAGAATCACCTCAGTCTTGCAGAGATAGATTGGTATTTTATATATTTAAATACCTATTTAAAGCTTTTGGGCTAAGCAGCAGTCACTATTTCACTAGTATGATTGTGCCATTCAGATTTAGAATTTTTGCAAATACTTAAATATATAAAATTATGCAATTGGGTAGGTCAATATTCAACATAAAGCTTGTATTATACATTACTGTCTTTTTCATGTATGTCACCAAGCCCCCAAGACTGATGCTGTGGTAACAGAGGAATGCTTTTCTCCTAATACATGTGAGATGTACCTCTCAACAGTGAAATGACACTTATCTCTCTGCATAGTGCAGTTTTGAAAGCCACATTTTTAAGAGAGTAAAACAAATTGCAAAAAGTAGTTGGGGAGAGGGGGGGGAAGCATAAAAATTATTTGAAGGCTGGAAAAAATACCTTGCAATGTGAAACTTGGTATTGATTTCCCATAAAGAAGACTGGGACATAACTGGTTCACAGTGTTCAAGAACCTTTGCAGGGAGAAAATTCCAAGGAAATTACAGTATGTGAGAAAGTAATAACAGGAAGCAATAGCTGGGAGCTGCAGTCAGATAAATTTGAATTGAAAATAGCAATGATAATGCGATTATGTGGAGAACTGGGGACAATCATAAGATATGTGACAAGAAAAATCTGTTGTGGAGAATCTGTCTGTAACAAGGTCACTATGAGTAGCATGTTCTTTGTAAAAAGTTACAAGAAATATTTTGGCTTTCATATCCTGTTTGCATAGAAGCTATGGAAAAAACCCCACATTTCTTAATTAAGGGAGGAGAAAATGTTCTGGGAGGTTATCAAAAATGCAGGACAAAAACATTTCTTGTGGCAAGGACTCAAAGATACATCTTTTCTAAAAAATAAAATGCAAATGTTCTGGCAAATGCTGGAGTTATAATGCTCAGCACTCAAAAAATCAGTCATTTTAATGCAACCTCATTGTAGCACTTTAGTTTTTAAATAAATCTGACTGTAATAATCTTTGTCAAAATAGTCTTAAGCTGTTTGAGAAGGATCAATGGCTTTGCTTTTGCCTCATAAATAGCAGCTCTTATGAAAGGAGTACTCTGTAAATGCTTTGAAATACTCTACAGGTGGGAGAACAGGGCAGTAATTTGGAGGTTAAAATTTCCTAACCTGTTGTATACAACTGTGATATGAGAATAACTTTTTCTGGCCTTTGGGATGGGACAGAAGTCTGATTTCAGGAAAGAATCTCAACTTTATGCAGTATTTTTGGCTTTGTTTGTTCACTCTATGTATTTTGCACAAGGGTTATTTATACTTGGTGTACTTAAGCTGGATACTTGTCCCTTTACAAAAATAAGGGTGCTGTGGGGCTTGGTATTATGAGCAACTGTGGTTGATAGCTTTCATAAAACAGCCTTGAAGAATTAGCTTGCATGGGAGTCAGAGCAGAGCTCCTGGGCTCTGGCAGACATTGTTACCATAAGATCTACAGAGATGTCATGGAAGAGTTCCCCAAGAGAGCTCTGAAAAAGCTGTGCAAGTACTCACTGAGCAAGTTTTTTTATGAGAGTGGTTTCCTATCTGTTTTTTCTTTGGCAAGATTCATCCCTTTTGACTGCAAGGGAGGAAAAAAAGTACTGCAGGCACAACGTGTCCAGGGAGAAATGTGGGCAAGGGATGGTGATTCGCTGAGCCTGAAGCTGATGGAGCGGAGTTGGGCTTTGCAGGTAAGGGCAGAGAGAGGAAGAGGGCTGGGGAGGAGGCAGCAAGAGCCAGGGAGGCTGGAGAGGTGCTGCAGAGCACAACCAGCACGTGAGGGCTGCCTTTAGTGGCACCAGGCAGCCAGGTCTTGCAGCTGACAGCAGCAGTGGAGCGGCACAGTCCCAGAAATGGAGCCAAGCGAACAGTGAAACAATCACAGCTGCTCCTGGGAAATTCTTGTGCATGCCAGGGCCAAGCTTTGCTTCTGCTTTTCTTGGAGCTCTGTCTTGAGCTTCTCATTGAAAACAGCAAGAGAGTTAGCATCACACTGAATTGGGAGTTTGACCTCCTGAAAAAGGGGAGTTGAAAATCCAAAAGCAAAGCATGTGAATTCTTGTGGTTGAAGAGCAGATGTCCAGTTTAACATTATACACCTCCCCAGAGAACTACATCTTTCCATCCAAATCTAAACCAGTGCCAAATACCAATGTCAGAGTTAGTGCCCTGTTTCTGAATTGGCCTTAATACTTGAGCTCTCTTCAGATGGATGGCAGTCATTCTTTTCTCATAATGGTAGCTGAGGCTTCTGTACTTCTGTTCTTAGAGTTTCAAATAACAGGAATAAAATTACTGAGTGATGATTGTTTTCTTCTATATTCCTTAGTCCAAGATAATGGGAAAAGTAGGAAAGTACCCTTCTTTCACAACTGAATAATCTGAGCTTCTCTTCCTCAGTATTGCAGTCAATTCTAGGGTTTCATGCTTCAGGAACAATATCTATGCCAGTGTTAGCTGGTAATCTGCCTGGAGATAGCTGTATTGCTTTAGCTTGGGCTCACCAAACAAGCTAATTTTGTATATATAGAGTGGTTTTGGAAAAGCAAACATACTTGTTCGTGTGAAAGTACTGTTGAGTCAGATGTGAGAGGTAACAATTTGGAAAGAAATGTTTTACCATTTGAAACTGTGTGTAACAAGGCAGAGAAATTATTTTCCCAAACTTAGAGATAATGGTTACTTCTCATAAAAACACCCTAAATGAAATGGTACAGTGTTTGTTCCCGGCTTTATATGGAAGTTAATGATGTTCTGTAGTGCTTGATCATCTCATTTGAATATGTGTGCTCTGATTACAGTGAGCATGAACTAGTTTTTCAAATTTTGAATCTGTTTATTTTGAAACTGACATTTGCGACTTTGGAGAAAAAACAATTTCTTAAAATTAGGGTTGGGTTTACCATGGATGTTAGATACTGTGATATTGTTGTGTCTGAGTATTTTGTTGTGCACTTTGTGATGTATTTACAGAGCAGTCACAGATCAAAAGGTGCAAATCCCACTCTTGTAACCCAGCCTTTATTTCCATAAAGCTGGAGATCTAATAGAATCACCAGTTTATTAGCCCAAGAAAATTTGCAAGAAAAAGCTGGAGGAAATAGAGGCATAAATGCCTGCATTTAAATAATGGGATACCACAAATGAGGCTGGTTTTAGTTACTTTTATTGGGCAGTGTAGAGACAACAAAAGAAGCTAATGGGCTCAGGCTGTTCAAAGGAAAGTATTTACATGGACAGTGCTGGAAGGCTTCTTGCTTTCACCCTTTTCTTGATGAGACCTGTACCTCTGTCTCAGCTCTTATTTGTGAGCAAGTACTTCTGGGAAAGAATGCATCTCTGGTGAAAAAAAATCTTTTGATATATTTTTTGTCATTAGAAAGGAGACTGGTAATTTATTTTTTTTTCTATGAAAAAATTAGGCATGGCTCCATGCTCCTGTGCAAGGCACAACAGCCTGAGACATCTCTGTAAGTGCAGCCTCTGGAAGCAGAAGGATTTCATGGTGCAGAATATTACACAGCCAGGTGTCAGTCAGGGTGGCACCCCCAAAAAGTCTGCTATGATCTGTTAATAAAGTAAGCAGTGTAGAAAATGTCTGAAATGGATATTTTATCACAGCTGGACTAGCTGATCATGAAGGTCTCTTCTGTATAGGGTGACTTGACTGCACCAGCAGCTAAAATCCACCACTGTTGAAGGAAGCCTCCTGTAGGTCAACTCCAGCCTCTAAGCTGCCTCTGAGACATACTTCAAATAAAAATTGGAAAGGTGACACGAGAGCTGGGCTTACAGAGAAAGCCAAATTGTCACGAGTGACATCAGAAGGAAACTTCAGACTATTTCTGTGTTGTTGCACCAGAACTTTCTGTGTATCCATGTGCTCGTGCCAGGTACGAAACAGTATGTGGAAATATTAGGCAAAAAAGAGCTCTTAATTACATGCATTTTTCAAGCTTATAGATTTACTTGAGTGGCCTTTATATTACCAAGGACAAAAAGAACTTTAATCTATCTTCTGAAGTAAAGTAATTAAATTTGGAACAAATTAGCACATCATCTGTATGCTCAAGACTTTGAGGATAAACAATTACCTAAATTCAGAGTATATGGAATAGTAACAGCATTACTCTCACTGCAGTATATCCATGTGATCACATTCCACTTTTATTTTGCACACATTTCCTAAGGACTTACACAAAACTTGGATTATAGTTTTAACATCCTGTGATTCTGACATTCAACAATGATGAGTTCACATAGTTAAATTTTCAGTACTTAAAATAACAAAACAAAACCACTAAAATAAAAAAAAAGCAACTCCCAAACCAAAACTTCAGTTAATTGAATTCAGATGTCTTGTTTAGAGAACATTCAATTAATCACAAAAATAGCATAATTTTCAGTTCAGCAAAAAGGTGAGGTTTTAAGTTTTAATTTCTTCTTATCGTATAATTGTGTTTATGTGTACTGACACTGTCTGGGTAGCACAGTATCACAGTATCAAAATTTTTTTTGTCTGTATTGTCTTGCTTTCCTTTTTTACTGCTCATTAAAAAAACCAGGTTAGATTTCCAGCTCTAATTTCTATGTCTAGCTTCAGAGTCAGTTTCAAAATAGGTGTTCTTTGTTTCTGCAAGTCTTCATAAATTATGAGATTTTTAGAAGGAAATTCTTCAATTGTTGCTGTCTTTAGATTGCAGAAGATGTCATTTATAAAAATTTACTTTGACCTTCTTTTTAACATTACTTGATGCCAGAAATGGTATTGGCATTATGAAAATCATGGTTTAGCTGGAGGTGAGCTGCAAGTGTTTAGTTGTAATAATGCCACGTGAAGCTGCAGACGCACAATAGTTGAAATATTGGTGATGTTTCCCTCACTGTTTTCTTGAAAAGTAGTCACTCTTCACAATTAGTTGTTCTGCTGTCAGCCTGGGAAGATCACTGGGAGCAGGAGATCTCCAGGCAGTCTCTGGGCAGTCTGATATGCCATCAGGACTACTGCCAAGGGCCAAGGGAGTAAAACCAGCAGAGAAGCTGGAGAGTGGGTGCAGGACTGTGTTGCATGAGTGATGCAGGCACCAGTGTGAGACCAGTCCCAAGAGAGGCTGGGAGAGGAAATCCTCCTGCTGGCAGCACCAGTGCCCCACTGGAGGCTGATACTCATTCTTACCTTTGCAGTGGGTGCTCTGGTGGGCAGCTTGGCTTTGTCAGCATTTTTGTAGGTGATTGCAAACTGAATGTTCCCTGTCTTCTGGACCTGGAAAGGAAGATGTCTGTCAGCTTTCTAGAGGCTTTAGGTGCCCAAATGGCACCAAGCTGCAGTTCAGACAGGATGTTTGTCTGCCCTGTGTCGTTGGAAGATTGTTTTATTGACTGTTCCATAGCCCCAGCCGCCACTGTGTGCATGGACTGCATGTGTCCTGATGCATCTGTATCTTGGCTTGCCCTGAAGAATCTTCCTTGGAATGATGGCTACTGTGGCTGCCCATGTGGCTGCTGCAAACTCAGGGTGGCAACAGGTCTGAGAGTTACTGTAGGATGACAGTGCCTGTGTGTGAGACAGAGATTGCTGCAGGGTGTCGGTGAGCATAGGGAACACAGTTTTCCATGGTGTCCTTGCAACACGGCTGTGGGACTGCCAGCCAGGGCTCGGTGGGATTTGGCTCATGCAGGCCCTCTGGAAGAGAGCATGACAGCTCAGCTGGAACTCCACTTCTTGTGTGAAGTAGAGAGGCAGGTGAAGTGCTGATGGGACTGAAAAGATGAATTTGATGCCCACTTGCCATGATGTGCAGCAAGAGGCTGTTTGGAGGTTTAGGTTTGATTTCTATTGCAGTTCAAGTGTGTCTGTAGTGCTTGACAGAAGGCTGTCAGATATCACGTGGTTGGAGTTGTGGTTTGGGGCTTTTCTTTGTTGTTATTTCATTAAAACAGCGTTCCTAGCAGTTGAAGAAGGTGCAAAATTGTCACGGTTAAAGTGTTCACTGGAAATGTAACTGGAGGATGGAGTATACTGAGAGATCAATTTAGCAGGCCTTCTGTTTAATTTGGCAAAATCTCAAATGCCATTGAGTGCTAGTGGGTTATTCAACTTTGGGTTATTCAACTTTGGCTTTGAATGTTTCCTCTCCCTGTACTGTTTCTTGCTGTTGTTGCTGGTCAGATGAATCACTGAATCAAGAAGTCTTTGGGAAGAAGCACAGCAGCAGCAGCAGCAGTAGCACAGCTCTCCCACTATATGGCACAGGATGCTCTTAACAGTCAAGAAATACTGTTTTTTAGAGTATTTTGCAGAGTAGGGATTTCTGCTAAAATGAAGGCAGGAGTTTAAATACAAGTGTGAATTTGAGTTGTTCTAAAAGCAGCAGTAGGAAGAGAAAGCAAACAGATTTCTATTTGTGTGAAAGGAAAGAAGGGAAAAAAGAAAATCTCAAAGCAGCTGTAATCCCTGTGTCTCCTTCACACTTCAAGACTTAAACACAAGTCTCTGAAGTAAGCAGCTTATCAGGATTCCTATTTTCAAAACGTGTTGTTTCAATTCAGAGCTGCTAGAGATGAAAATACAGTCAGGAACTGTATCTCAGTGAATGATTTCATATATGCCACATTGTAGTTTTGGACTGTGCAAAGCTACATTTGCTGATTGGGTCATCAATTCAAGTTTAAAACCAGCACTGTTTATAGTGCCCCACAGTTTGCTATCAGCCATAAAAACATTACTGTTCAAGTGCTTTACACAGTGCGTGGAGAAGCCAGAGGATGAATGCTGTGTCCTGGGAACAATGAACTTGATGCAGCTGTTCAGCACTCAGAGGTCGTGGTGAAAGCTGCTCATGCAGTGCAAGATGTGGCACCTCACAGTGGTGCTGCAGAATGGAAAGTGGCACTGCTGAGGTGCCTCTCTGGTGTGGTCACTGTGGCCAGGTGAGGTTGCTGCCAGGATCTCACCAGGGCTGCAGAGTGGCCCTGGCAGCTCAGTCATACAGGTGCCATGTTTGCAGCCAGGTGCAGGTTTGGAGAAGGCAGAGGGATGGCCATGTGCTGGTTGTGATGTGGTGCTGAGGGTGATGATGGTTTGGTATAGGGTCTGGTTGCTGGATGTGGGTGTGTTTCTTTCAGGGTGTGCTAGAGTGCAATACTGCAATTATAATCAGAAACCTGCTTGTGTTCTATAGAAGTCATTTTCCTTACTTTGTTTAACCTTCAGTCTCCATTAGGAGATATTCTTTGTTGATGAGAATACTAATAATGGGTATAGTGTTTTTCATCTACTATGGTGCTGCAGCTATTATGACATATGTACATGTTAAGGAAGATGTCTGTTAAGGATCAGTACTCTGGTTTTGTGCAATATCTGTTTTAATGCTTAGAAAGTGGAGATAACATTTAGATTACATTTGCAGATGATTCTGAAGTAAAGAAAGGGCAGAGACACATTTTAGAATGATGTAGAAATTATACATTAGTAATATAGTATATTACTAATATATTAGTATATTATATATAGTAATATAGTATAATACTAATAATATATTAGTAATAATACAGTACATAACAGGTCAGTTGTGTAAAAAACCCATGGAACTGTCATACATGCAGAAAAACAGTTAAAATGCCAAAATTGCATAATGTTCTGGATCCTAAATGGCACACTAAGAACGGAAGTCAAGTAAAAATCAGATTGCTTGCCAGTTTGCAAAGAAGTAAAAAAGACTGTAATTCTAACTGTGTGAAAACAGTGTTATGTTATATGTGAAGATACTCTTCCACTTGTAACAGCAAAAGAACTAATCACTGAAGACATCCTAACTGGGTTTCTGATATTTCTGTACTGCCTTTATGAGTTTCCTGAAAAGTGTGAACTGCCTTCACTCACTTCTGTACTGAAACAATTTCTGAGATTGTAAAATGCCTGTTTCTCTGTGATCGTTCTAACAGAAACTGTAGTTCATCCAGGATATTGCTCAGCAGCTGGGAGGAGTAAAACTGCTCTCCCCTTTGTGATCTTGGAGTGACTAAATTGTTCCTAGATTTTAGTTGTACAATGAAATCACATTTCCCAGCCTTCCCTAACTACTACTGACATACCTTGGTGTCCTTTTCTGTCTGGGTGAAGTCATTGCTGACTAGCGATGTAGTATAAAGTAATACAAACACGTTAAAGGTCTTGAAACTTCAGAGTTGTCTTTTGTTTGTGTGTTGTACACTTGCAGATGGATGCATGTTTTGGAAAGGGTGCCTTGACTGCCTGGTATTTTTGTGTTAATATTGTCAGAATATTGCACAAAAAGTGAAGTGTCAGAAAAGTCCATCTTCTAACAGCTCAGGTCTGTGCAGGAAATCCCTCTTTCCTTCTGAGGAGAAACTATTCTGTGTAACCAAAACTCAAGTAGCTGAAAGTTTCCAATGATTTCAGCACTGGCTTCCAGCAGAAATTATTCTGAATGTTCATTTGGCTTCTGACTGTTTGAGTATCTGTTTTGCAGAATGGCTGAGCAATTACCATCAGGAGTAAGTACCTAGGTAAATGGTGGGTTTAATTAGTTTTCTCTTTCTGGGTTGTGGGTGTTGTTTTGTGTGTTTGTTGGGGTTTTGTGGTTGTGTTGTTGTTGTTGTTTTTTGTTTTTTGTGGTTTGTGGCTAGAGGACCATTATCTAATGTGATGAACCTATTTTCTTCTGGTGCCTCATCTGCCTTAGCCCCAGCAGTGGTAACAGTGTTGGCCGATGAATAGGGTCGGCTCTGTTGAATCCACAACTTGGAGAGACAACTATGGAAGTCCAAAAACTTTAGCCACTGTTCATTTTAATATTTGTTTTCCAGTTCATTTGTGCTAAAAGAGGAAAGGGATCCACCTGATGTTGTAATGTTTCACTCCACGTTTCTTGGCACTAATGTGCACTGCCCTTTTTCTATGTTGGCTCCCACAGTAATTTTGAATGTGTTTACATTTAAATGTGTCCAAATTACACATCCAGAGAAAATGAACAAACCTGGGGAAAGGTCTAGAGAGAAAGTCCTATGAGGAGCATCTAAGGAAACTGGCATTGTTTAGCTTGGAGAAAAGGCGACTTGGAAATGACCCCATCACACTAAAACCACCTGAAAGAAGGTTGTAGCAAGCTGGTGGTATATTTCTTCTAAGTAACAAGTAATAGACCAAGAGGAAGTGGCCTTAAATGGTGCCAGGGGAGGTTTAGATTGGATATTAGAAAAAATTTCCCACTGAAACGGTGGCATTAGGACAGGCTGCCCAGGGCGGTGGTTGAGTCACCATCGCTGGCGGTATTTAGATGTGTAGATGTGGTGTTTAGGGACGTGGTTTAGTGGTGTACCTGGCAGTACTGAGTTAATGGCTAGACTTAATGATCTTAGAGGTCTTTTCCAACCAAATGATTCTGTGATTCTGCAGTCTGAACCAAGACCAGCCACTCCTGGGAGCTGTGGACTTTGGCAGTTGTGAACACCGTCTCAGACTCTGTAGATGTCGAATTTAAAGGAAGCTGTCCTGCTCTTGCTGGTAGCACTTCCAGATCCAGCAGTGGTGATGGAGGAGGTTGAGGACATGGCCCAGTCCCTTGAATAAGGCTGGCATTTTGCATGGAGTCTGGGCTTTTCCTGGGGTCTGTGTACCTTCAATAGTCCAGAAGGATGCAGCATAGGACAGACTTTGCAACATCAGTGATGAGGTGCTGATATCCATGTTTCTGCTTGTTTGGTTTTTTTCCTTTTCTTGGGGAGTTCATAAGGGATCAATTCTGTTAGTTAATAGCTTTCAGGCATGGTACTTAAAATTTGACTAAGCATTTAGCAAGTGCCATGAGAATACACGGTGAAAATGGATCCTGTCATTCAGCTGCATTATAAAAAGGGAGAATATCATCAACGCTATGGTTTGTTGAGTGCAGAAAGAAGCATAAGGCCCTGAAAGTTTTTCCTTAACTGAAGGTGGCAGGAGTATGCTTAGCCTGCTGGCATCTTTCCCAGGCCAAGCAGAAATGTAGTAGCTTAATATGACATGATGAATCAAGTGCAAAGTTGCTTTTTTTCCTGTCAAGATTGTACATAAAATATGACTTCATTACAATAAAGACACACTACTAAAATAGTGGGTGAGGTAGAAGGAGAGAAAGAATGAACAAACCAAAATCCAGAAAGGATATATGAGCACAAAACTGGTCTTCCTAGATCTGCTCTACTGTCAAGCTCTAGACTTTTTGGTTTTATTGAGGGGGTGAGGCAATGGTATGTGTGCACTGGTTTCATGCTGTGATTCATGTACCAGGCCATTTGTTTTAAAAAGAAAAAAAGATTTGTTTTTAAAAAGCAACATGGGATGGTATGTAGCGTTCCCTGTCTTGCTGTAAAATTGTGTAGTTTTGTATACTCCTTGCATAGCTGCCTATGCAAAATCCTGTTTGTGCACTGCATTTATGCCTCTCTCTTTAAATTTCCATGATCTAAAACGGCAGGATTTCTTAGGAGCTAAATGCATTGCTTGTTTACATGCCAACAAAAGAGTCAAAAGTGTAAGAGTTTATAAAGTCCAGGGCTTAAACAAATGAGTAGTAAACTTTCAGGGATGTTGGAAACCTGATGTGTTTTAGTTAATAGTGAAGTTAGTGCGTGCTGGGCCTTACATGAGTATAGCAGAAGGCTGTCTCCTCTTTCCAAAGAGGTGCTAATCTTAAGGCTCAGTCCTGCAAGTGTTGCTGGTGTAGACCTTATTGTAAAATATCACTTCCTCTCATGGCTTTCCAGGAACTATTGTATTAAAGTAACCCATCACAAGGCTTTTATAATGGTTCAGTTTTATTACTCTTACAAAATATGTCAACAATGATTTGCATTTACGGATGACTCTGAAGGCAAAATTGCTATTAGAGATGTTTGAGGTGATGACACTGTTTTGTCTAATTTAAGGGAGGATTGCAAAGAAGGCAGGAAAGCTGCCTGGCATGGGAGTAGGAGCTCTGGGCCCAGTCAAGTCATTTGAAGCACTTTATTGCTTGTGCCTTGGCTGCGAACTCACATCTCAGCCTGAGTAAATACACTGGTGTCTTCTGACATACAAGTATTGGTAATCCCAATGCCATAGTATTTTGTCAAGTCTTCTACCTCAGTTTTTATCTTCTTAAGGTCCCATTTGCAGCTTTCTAATTTTCACTAATTTATGCTGGTACATTTTCAGACAGAAATATGTCTAGGGCTGGGTTTTCTTTTTTTTCTTACCTGTTTGTTTCAATTTGATTAAAAAATAATGTGCTATTTTTGAGAAGGCAGTTAAGGGAATTACATCATTTCTTAGAGTTTGACAAAAATAAATTCTGGAGGACTCTTGATTGTTAAATAATGTAATACAGTGGAAACTGCTGTGGGAAACAAGAAGAAAACAGTGGAGACCTCTTAAACAGCTTGTGTGAAGCTGCAGCAGCAGCAGAGAGGAGGTATTTTCACAGCTGTATTTTGTTTGGAGTTAGGGGAGCTGAGGAGCTGACACTGGCTGACCATAGCATGAGAGCTGCTGATAGCGGATCCATAAGGATGTCAAGACTTGGAACAAAATGACTTGTGGTAAGAAGTCTGAGATGAATTTTTGAGGTCTAAAGAGGAAAGTAATGCCACAAAAGTCCTGATATGTGTCCCAAAGCCTAGAGCATTGTCAGGCCAAAAGACACAGAAGCCCAGAGCAAACTGCTACAACTTTGGTGAAAGGTTATTTTACATTCATATCAAGGTAGCAAATTGCTCTGGCAGTGCAGTCCACTGAATGTGCTCCTTTCAAGTGTGCAGATTGTGATCAGATTGAAGCAAGTTTAGTGTTGGCATTATACTGATTTGTGAGTGTTTGTTTGGAAAATAATCTCTTTCTCACAGGAGTCCATTCAAAAGGAAGAATTCTGTATTCTTCAGAAAGTAGCCCTCATCTTTGGATCAGAGGACAGAATAATTTACAGAAGTGTTAAGTTCTCCATGAATAACTAATGTCAGTACTGCAGGCACCATCCACATAGCTGTTTGTGTGTCCTGATAATTTTTACACTGCACACCATTGTTTCTGTGTCTGGAGATGCTAGGTTCCTTAATTTTTAAGTACCTGGCTTTAAAACACAAGCATTCAAAAACCCCAGACCAACAAAGAGCCCAGTAAACAACCAAAAACACCCACCAAAAAAAACCTGTTGAGCAATGAACACTTGAATACATGGAATGAGATCTGATTTTGTTTCTGTAGTGCTTGTTTCAACATGTTTCCTAAGTGGAGACTGCATCCTAGATGGGGCTCACTTAGGAGGAGTTTTGCAATCTGTTGTTGCCTGGGGAACTCAATAATTTAACTTCAGAATTACTTGTTACCCAACCAGTGAAGCAAAGCAGAGGTTGTTGCTTATAGATATATAGATCTATATATAGATAGATATATAGTAGTAGTAGCATAGATACATATAGATATATATGTAGTAAAAAAATTCCCTTAATCCATGTGTACATTGAGAAGTTGGATTTAGATAATGGCTACTATATTGCCATAGTCTACATGGCACAGATGTTTTTCATATATTTTAAGATGTCTCTTACAAGAAACATTGTCTGCAGGAGGGCTGGTGAGTGGCAGTTAGAGGTCTATTAAACTGCCACATCTTAGTGGTGACATCCTGATGTGGTTCTCCAAGCTAAATAAAACACAGGAAAATGATATAAAAAGAAAGAGCACGCCTAGGTAATTGTTACCAGTAGTGAATGTTTGCAACTCAGAGTTCATGAGTGCGGTCAAAGCATCCAAGAGCAGTCCTAAGTAAACAGTTATCCCAGTAAGTCAAAATACATTTTAGACCTTCTTAGTTGCCTTTGTCATATTTGAGCTCCTTGCCAGTTAGGTTAGTAGTAGATATATAAAGTAGATATATCTTTCTAGGTATAGAAAGGTAGGGAGCACAAGAGAAATAATGCCAATTTGAAGGCTTTTGCTGAGGCTGATGACACCTGGTCTGCTTGAGTGGTTGGATGGCACTGCCACAGTGGAGTTACCTTTTCCACATAAAGATGTTCATGCAGAACCCAACAGTTTTAGGACACTGTTTTAGTCACTGGAGAGCTTAAGGCAGCAAGAATTAATCCATCCAAAAACTTGTCTTCTAAAGGTTTTCACTCAAACTTTTGAAAATTGAAAGAATACAAAATGTTTCTCAAAAAATCAGTAGCCAAATTTTTGCTGTTCCAAATGGGTACATGTTCATATTTACAGCTGGATATGCTTGAGTTGATGAAACTCATGAGGGCTGTGTAGTGTCTTTCACACAGGTAAGCCTGGTTTATGCATTGCAGGTCCTTGGCTTCAGTGATGAGGACAGCATTAGATTTGGAAGAGCAAAATTTTTATAACGATACATTCTTTTTTTTTTCAAAGGGCATCCTACTGAATGTTTGCACATCAATCTAACAAATCAGGCACTCATACATAAATGGGTACAAATCTTATTTACAATCATGAGAAATGAGGCAAAAGGCAGAAAAAGTTACATTTCTAGAAATCATAAGGTTTGTGCTAGACATTTGTGTTTTGTAGAGGAAGTAAATACTCTCAGAAACATTGACTTTTAAGTTATCTGTTACATGTACCAAAATGAGTCTCTTCTCCATAAAGGCTGAAATCTGAAGCAGAAGTTAAGTATTACAAGGGTTTGGAATGACAGGAATGGGGTTAATCCTGTACTTTTACGGTTGCAGGAGATGAAAGGGTGCTGAAATAGAAAGGCAGGTTTAAGTCTAGTGCAATGCTCTGTTTGCTAAATCTTGCCTCTTATTTTTGAATATGCAGTTTCTATATAGAAGTTCTTAAAATGCAAAGCTCCTGCACTGAGAAGTCTTTGTGTCACTCAAATGAATCCATTTGAGACTAGGGTAGAGAGGGGTTAAAATGTCTTCATGAATAGAAGCTGGATAGTGTGAAAAATAAGCAGTTTGGCCAAAGCATTTATAGTAATGGAAAATATTTCTATTAAATCATGTTGAAGTCTCAAAAGCCATCTGAAGCTGTAGTAGTATTTTTTGTAGTAAAGATTAATAAAATTTTATGCTAATGTGTCATAAAGAAGAAATAGCTCATTTAGGTACAGTATGTTCCTTATCTGACCTACTTATATGCTCCATTTTGCAGTTATAGACTTCTAACAGACTTGGCAAGAAATACTACTTCTAATTTTGTGTCTGTTAAGACCTTGGAGGATGGGAAGCTAATAATGATTAAACAATTTGTATCTCTTTTTTTTTAAATTCTGTGTTCGGAAAAGAAAGCAATACAAAGATAACTGCTTCTTACATAGAGTGCTCTTGCTTTTCAGGAGGCAACTATATAAGTATGTATAAGTACTTATATATTATATAAGTATAGGGAAGAGTTTTACAGTGATTCTCCTGTGCACAAAACACTGGGAAAGAGGAAAAGGAGACAGACTTGTAAAAAGGCTCTTTTTAAAAATTTTCATTTGTGCTTTTTAAAATCAGATATTAGGAGAACCTGAACTATGGAGGAAGTGAAAAATAGACATACAGTCTTGCAGGCTACCTTGTATGGGGGGTCCATTATCCTAAATGCAGCTGCCTCTGTAAAGGCGTGCGACAAAATCATAGCAACCATATGACTCAGATGTTGTGAGAAGCACATGCAAGGAAAACTCATTTGGCTTCAGCACAATAAAAATATGAATAATTCTTTAGAGATGTATGTGACCAATTTTCTGTGAAGCGTGTTCATTTTTTCTCTGCTAGGAAGGTGCCGCTGGGGTCAGACCACAGACCTAGGCAGCTTCTCGGAAATGTGCCTCCAGGGACAGGAACTTCAAACCAAACGCCCAGCAAACAACTCCTTCTGGATAGCATTCGCAGTGTAGTACTTAATAATACTAATAATAGTAATAAAAGTCTTCCTTGAATAACTGGTGACTTGCCAGCTGGGTGTTTTCCAAAATTCATTGACTTGCTGTTTGCCAAGTTTGCCTGTGCAGGGGGAAAAGAGAGAAATATATCTGCATAAATGCAGCAGACAGGAATAAAGATTGCAAGTTGGGTTAAGCTTAAATAATAAAACCCTTGTTTCTGGAAAAACATCATGTGAAAGAGCAGAGCTGATGTCTGGCACTGATGTAAGAGGAAACTCTTGAGACTGGTATCATCTGAGAAGGTATCTGGTCAGATACAGATTCCCTGGAGTTTGTAGCCTGAATGGGAGAGTGAAGCGAGACTGAGGCCTTGCACTTGACAAGGTCTTCATTGAAGCTTCATCATTATGTCCTTTGTCCAACCCTCAGCCTCACTGTCATCACTTTGGCAAGGGGAGCCTTGTAAAGACAAGGTTCATCTGAGGAGTTGCAGTCCTGTACTTCAGCTGTGCAGAGGGAGGGAAGTCTCCTGTGTTGGCTGTGCAGTTCCCTGTGTGGCAGAGTGTGTGCATGGAAAGGGAAAGTACCGTGGCCCTGTCACCATCACTCCCATAGAGTTTCTTCCTCTGCATCATTCATTCTGCAGGGTAGAGGGGAAAAATGTTTTCTCTGAAGAAGTCAAATGGCTTGCAAATATTCTTGCAGTTATCTCTCACTTAGGAGGAAAAGGGGAAAGGGAGTAATCATAAGTGTTAAGAAGTTTCTTCATATGATAGTTAAAACAAGCTTCTTGCCAAGTTAGTGAAACTATCTCTGTACCTTCAGTGGGAGTGGAATGATCTTCCTGAAGAGGTTTCATAGAGTGCTCAAAGAGATCCAAACGAAGGGGAACTGATTTTCACCTCCCATCGTGGCTCTTTTCTGCAATTTCCACTTTGATTCCATTCTGATTTTATGAAGATGTTGCCCTTATCCAAGCTGAAATTTGTATGCTTGTTTTTACTGGATTGTATCTTGTATTTTCAGATCGTTTCTTTAACTGATCAGTATCTTTCTGTTCTCTTCAGAGTTTCAGCAGATTTTAAGTCCCTTCATTTGTATTGTTATCAAATTTGATACCAATGCTCTTAAATGCATCTTTCAAGTAATGAATGAGAATATCGAGTGATAGGATCCAGAACAACACCCAAGGGAAGTTTGCCTGATTAAAAAAGAAGAGAGAAAAAAAAAGAAGAGAGAATCATTAAAAAGAAATATTGCTGGAATAGGACCTGGTTTAGTTTGCCCATTGGTTCTAAAGCAGCATGATAACACCTGGGTCATTGCTGGCAGATGCTTGACTAATTTCCTCTTGGATATCTCCAGTGCAGTCAAGTCCTCATCCCCTGATGTTGCAACATTTTTCTGTTTCCAGTTTAAGAGTGCTGGGTTTTGATAGCTACTTTCAGAGAATTTTCTTTCAGCCATATTTTCGCTCAGTCATTCCCTGTTGATTCTCAGATACAGTTGTTACTGCAGCCTTCCTTCCACAGGCAGATTCCCAACTATGCTACATGAATGTCATGGAGTCAAGCTCATTTCCAACTGTCAGCTGTTTCTAACTACTCTCTAACTTGCTAGTTTCTGTGCTCCTCTGATCATTATTGTATTCAGCCACAGTAATTTGATACAGTGCCCACTATTACTCTCATGTTATACCAGTTAAGAAATGAAGTCAGAGACCAGTGTTCGCCTGTGTTATTTCAGTGGGTGGCAGTTCAGCTGTTGAGCTGTGAGCTTTTCCCAACTTGCCCCTTTAGATTTTGAACACTTTCATTGGTAGCTGCCTAGCTGTAGGTATTACTTGACCACACATCTTGAGAGATTTTTTTTTCCCTCAGGAACACCTGTGTGTATTAATAGAACTGACTCTGCATTTTGTCCTCTTGCTGCGGAAGTTAAGAAAAGAATAGAAGTCATTACAAAATATTTGGCACACTTTTTGACAGAAGGTAAGATAAAAATCTTTGAGGAGAAGAAAAAGGACACCATATTTAATCTGTGTCCACTTGCTGGGTGATACCAGAATGCTGAACTTAAGAACTATCTGAAAAGTAGAGTGACGTTAACAACAGATTAATGGGGTTTTGAAGTGCATTTAATAAAGAGCTACCTGGCCACAAATATAGGTCTTTGTTTTCTTAGCAAACTGAATTAAAATAAAATTGCAGTTGTTTGGTTTGATGGCACCTTATTTCTTTTGGTCATTAGGTTTTCTCTACAGTGTCTCAATAGAGCTATATATGTGCCTTTCCTTTGTGTGCAGGAAAGTACCTGGTGGGGCTGGTTTTATTTCTTGATTAAATATTAATTTTTTTCCCCTCTCCCTTCCCCTAGTATTAATAAAGAAGTTTGTTGACAAAACAATATTGACAAACCTGTCTGTACATTCTTAAATGCTCACAATTCAGAGAGGATCTGTGATTTTGGAGTAGCTTTGCCTTTTCAGTCTCTTCTCTTTGCAAGAGGAGGGCCATCTGATGTATATCATATTCTACGTTGATTTAGAACCTCCTGTTACTCAAACCCTTCGTGTCTGTATTCCAGTGGTACTTTCATCTATTTTGTATATGCAGAATTGCCAGTAAGTTTTCAAAAACTCTCCTTAAATGTGCCGGTTTCTCTCCTAATTGTGTTAGAAGAATGAAACTTGTAGGTATACAAATCTGAATTATATTATGATGTTTATATGGCTCCGTTCATTGGCTAATAAAGCAAAAAAATCCATACTTTTGTGACATACCAGCTTTTTTCCTTCATTGTGTGCAGTGATGTAGAGTGAATTGAATATGGGGGGGTTGTTACTGGTTTATTTTTGAGTTTTTGGCTGTAGGTTTGCTATTATTGTTGATTTTATTGCATATATGATATTAAAAATTAAGAATAATGAAAACTATTTTAAAGGCAGGAAAAGGAAGAAAAAAGTCCTTTGTGGACTGTTTCTAAAAAGTAATGTTTACTTTACATTTTTTTTGTGGTCAGAAATGAAAATTTTGATAGGATGTTAGTCTTGCACAGAGGAAACCAATTGTAAGTACACAGCTTTTTACATACGACAGAAGAAATGGCAATAAGTCACTTTTTATTCCAGTGCAGTGGGTTTTGCTATGTTTTGCTCTTCTCTGTAGACATCTGTGAAAACTTTCCTCTGTGAAAGCTGGCATGGCTGTGCTGACCTCAGCAATGGTAGGGTTTTTTCCTTTTATGTTCAGTTTGAGCTGTGGGCAACATCATTCTGCTAATCTGCTAGTTTTCAAGTTGTAGTTCCTAACCCCCTTCCTGCCTTTGGACCACAAAGGGCTCCAAGATACGGTGACTAAGAACATCCTATTATTTCAGATGTGTAAATACCTATGAAATGTCTAAGGATGTCCACTGCTTAATTGGGAGGGAAAAAAATAAAGAAAGCAGAGCAGAATTTATCCTCTTTTGATAACTCACTGGCACTTCAGTTTATTTTGAAGGTGCAGCTCTTAACAATTAGAGGTGCTTGGTGGGGAAATTGTTCTTCAAAGTCTGATTTCCAGACCAGAAGACTCCTCAGACAACCATTAAACACTTCCTTTCCTTTAAACTTTAGAAGGTCTAAGGAATTGTTTGCCAGTACAGGTTGTATTGGCGCCTGGAAGTTTGAGATGGTGACCGAATGAGAAAAACAAAGAAGAATTTTCACAACACAATTTAATTTGGCATTAGCTGGATCCCAGCTCCCTCAGATTGCTGCTTGTGATTCTCTACAAGGAAAACCCTGCTCCAGAAAAATAGTTAAAACTCCACATTTTCAGTGTTGGCTTTCTCTCCCTATCTTTACACAATTCTTTCCATGGGATATCTGAATTGTTCAAATAGATTTACGCTGTTTCAGTTGCTATCAAAGGGTCTTCATTTCACACATCAGTCAATTTACTTCCTATTCCTGTACTCCCCAGTCATTTTTGGGAAGGTTTTTTTCCAGAATTGCAGTTACTTTTGTTATCTGTGGTTCCGAGCCGTACACAGCAATATTTGTCCTTAATCCTGGTTGACTGACCATCTTTCTCTGTTTAAACTTGGCTTGCTTCAAGCAAAACCCCCACACATCAGTGATTCCAAGAAAAAAAGGAACATAACCACAAGGTTTCCCCAAAGATTTTGCATACAGCTGATTCACTTAACCTCAAAGATAATAAATTATGGAAAAATTTGGACTGCCTCCATGTATTCACCATTTTCTATAATAAAGCTGACTTTTTTTTTTTTT
>VZRX01016267.1:104432-235445 GCA_013398075.1 Notiomystis cincta | reverse complement strand
TTTTTTTTTTTTTTTTTTTTTTTTTTTTTAAATTTCAGTATCTGCTGCTCCTCTTTTCCAGGAGCACAGCAGGCTGCATGAAGTAAAGAATTATGTTTGTCATGTCTCTGCAGTGAGCGCTCTACTTGGAAGAATAAAGCTATGCTTATTCCAAACCTGTATTTCTCATGCTTGCATTAGCATTCAGAAATGCCAAGCTGCTCTAGCAAGGAAAAGGCTGTTATCTAGATTAAAGTTTTTAACCTTGAGAACTTTATTCAGATCTTGGTACTTTTTCTTCAGGAATTTTACTTTACAATTAATGGTGCTGTGGATGGGATCCATACTCTAGTGGGCAGTAGCAATTGGACAGATTTATCCAACCCAGACACTTTTCTGTTTACATTGTGAAAATATCTTTTGCCTGTCTAAAACATGTAATTTTGAGCCATGTTCACACAGCCTCATCTGGCTGCAGCTCAGTTGCCTGTAGAAAGGCCAGCTGCATAGCTATGTACAGGATTGATTGGTTGGGTAGCTACTTACAGTCAGTAAAGTTTGTAGGCTTCCTCTAATCATCCTCACTCCTCAAAGCTTGGTGAAAAGCTCAACAGAATAACAGGCTATATAGCCTTGTGTAAGTTAAAAGTATTTTGCTTTTTGAAGTATTTACCTGTGTTTCAAAAACATTGATAAAATATGGATCATTTCAATCATCCCTTGGACAAACCTGTTTATTCCTTAGTGGTTTGGGGTTTTTTGTTTTGTTTTTGATTCCTCTAATCAAAATATGGGTGGGGATTGATAGATCCCCAGATAATTCCTGGTATTTGCTTGGGGTCATCTTTTGAACTAAGATGCTCTTGTTTTGGTAAATCTCATGCACTGCATTTGTGTCTAAGTGCAGTTATTTACCCTCTTACAGCTTCACATCTGAACTGTGAACTCTGTGGGTGTGAGTGAAATTCACTGTAATTGTCATTATCTTTTAAGTAAGCCTCCATTCACATGACTTGATAGCTGCCTTTGTTTAAACTAACAGATGGTTAAGCTCTATGCATGCTTTAATTCAACATAAAAACACCTCAGAAGAAATCAACAATTAAACAATTAACTCCAACAATTAAAATACTTCATTATAAAATGCTTAAAAGCCAGAAGTGGAGATAATGAATGACAGTGCATTGCCTGGGGTTGAAATGACTGGTATCTAATATGGGCAGTGTGTAGTTAGCTGTAGGGGAAGGCCACCAGCCATTGATATGCACTGGACCAGAGCTATTTTGCAGAGTGCATTCCAGTGTTTGTTGGAAATCGTATTAGTTTTGGCTCTTTGTCATGGCTAGGTGCCAGAGCTTTGGATTTTTTTCAACACCCATGTGGGTTTTTTTCCCCTGTGGAAGAACTGAAAATAGCACTTGTTCTCTGAAAAAGGGCTTAGCATCATCACATTTCAGGAGTTCAGGTTTTTTTTCAAATAAAGGTGGCAGCAGCAATTTTCTCAGTTCAAGCAAAGAACAAAAGCCTGCCTCACTTCTGTACCTGAGCATTGCTGGTGTGGTTCTGGTTCTTCCTTGAAGACCAGGTGAGCCAGCTTTTAAGGTGTTCCCCCAGTAAAGGTTTACTTGACTGCAGAAGATTAGCAGTGGTTACCCTGGCAGTGATACGAAGGTAATATGTCTAGGTGTGGTGGTTTGGTCTTGGCTGGAGGCCAGGCACCCACCAAAGCCTCTCTATTTTCCCATCCTCAACTAGACAGGAGAGGGAAAATGTAGCAGAAGGCTCATGAGTTAAGGACAAGCAGAGATCACTCACCAATTACAGTCACAGGCAAAACAGATTCAACTTCGAGAAATTAATTGAATTTACTGCCAATCAAAATCAGAGCAGGATAATGAAAAGTAAAAAAAAACCTTAAAACACCTTTCTCCCACCTCTTCTTCCTTCCATGCTTAACTTTATTCCCAATTCTCTACCTCCTCCCCACCAGCAGCACAGGGAAAGAGCAAATGGGGATTACTCATCACATGTTGTTTGTGCCGCTGCTTCCTCCTCAGGGAGAGGAGGCCTTCCCCCTCTCCAGTGCAGGATCCCTCCTACAGGAGACAGTTCTCCACCAACTTCTCCCATGTGAGCCCTTGCCACAGGTTTTAGTTCTTCATGAACTGCTCCAATGTGGAACAGACTGATCCAGCTAGCATGGGTCCCCATGGAGTCTCTGAGTCCTGCTGGGAAACCTGCTCTGGTGTGGGCTCTTCTGTCCATGAGTCAACATGTCCTTCCAGGAGCCTGCTCCTCCATGGGCTACAGGTGGATCTGTGCTCCTCTGTGGACCTGCATGAGCTGCAGGGGCACAGCTGCCTCTCCCTGGTCTCCACAATGGACTGCAGGGCAATCTCATCTTGAGCACCAGGAGCACTCCTACCCCTCTTTCTTCACTCACCTGGGTATCTCTGGGGCTGTTCCTCTCACATATTCTCATGCCTCTTTTCTCTGGCCGCAATAACTTTATTCCTTCTTAAAAATATGTGTATCTCAGAAGCAGTACTACCATTCCTGACTGGCTTGGCCTTGGCCAGCAGTGGGTCTGTCTAGGAGCCAGCTGGANTTAACTTTATTCCCAATTCTCTACCTCCTCCCCACCAGCAGCACAGGGAAAGAGCAAATGGGGATTACTCATCACATGTTGTTTGTGCCGCTGCTTCCTCCTCAGGGAGAGGAGGCCTTCCCCCTCTCCAGTGCAGGATCCCTCCTACAGGAGACAGTTCTCCACCAACTTCTCCCATGTGAGCCCTTGCCACAGGTTTTAGTTCTTCATGAACTGCTCCAATGTGGAACAGACTGATCCAGCTAGCATGGGTCCCCATGGAGTCTCTGAGTCCTGCTGGGAAACCTGCTCTGGTGTGGGCTCTTCTGTCCATGAGTCAACATGTCCTTCCAGGAGCCTGCTCCTCCATGGGCTACAGGTGGATCTGTGCTCCTCTGTGGACCTGCATGAGCTGCAGGGGCACAGCTGCCTCTCCCTGGTCTCCACAATGGACTGCAGGGCAATCTCATCTTGAGCACCAGGAGCACTCCTACCCCTCTTTCTTCACTCACCTGGGTATCTCTGCAGGGCTGTTCCTCTCACATATTCTCATGCCTCTTTTCTCTGGCCGCAATAACTTTATTCCTTCTTAAAAATATGTGTATCTCAGAAGCAGTACTACCATTCCTGACTGGCTTGGCCTTGGCCAGCAGTGGGTCTGTCTAGGAGCCAGCTGGACATGGAGGAAACTTCTGGCAGCTTCTCACAGGAGAGACTCCTGTAATCCCTTCCACACTGGCAGAGCTTTGCCATGCAAACCCAACACACAAACATAGGCCACTCTTCTTTGGTCCTTAGGCACCAAAGACTTCACAAGGCTGACTAATCCTAGATTCTTCATGTGTTCTATGACAGGTCTGTGTGTGCTTCTCTGCAGGTAGATGCAACTTCCAGTAGCCCTAGCACATCTGTAGTGTTTCTGATGTAAGTATGTGACAGATAAAAAAGGAATACAATTGAGCAAAGCAACCACTGCCAGTGGTTCTACACTGCCAGTGAAAGTTGACTTTTTCCTATTTCAAATCTCTATCTCACTACCTCCTGGCTTTTTTTTTTTTTAAATAAGTATCTGAAAATGTACATTTTAAAAGATTTGCAAAGTGATCATTTGTTTATCCTTTTTCTGTAGATTGGTGTTTAAGTGATTCTTAATGCTAGCTTGGCTTCTAAAAACACCTTTGAAATGAATGTTTATTAATCACTGATGGTGTTCACTTGATATTATTTTGTGTCTGAGCATTTCTGCAAATAGTGAGTGCATTGTGTTTGAGTATTTGGTCCAGCTATTTCCTTATCTTATCTTCCCAAGTGTTTTTTTGCTCTATCCAATGGTGAAACTGGCCTTTGAGGACAAATGATATGAACTAACTTTATCAGACCTGCTGTTGTTATTGATGGAAAGCTTTTCCCTGAGAACTTGGCAAGAGCATCAGGATATGTCCCTCTTTCAGTAGAGATGGCATATGTATATGTGAGGGAGCTGTGCACCTAGCTTACAGATAAATTATACTGAAGTAGTCTATTCTTTTTTTCTTGATGGTTTTCCCTAGGGATGCCTGTCATGGACCCAGTGGCTTTTGGCAGCTGTTTAGGTGTCAGCAAGACACTATGCTTAGCATGTGTGACAGTGCTTCAAAGCTTTTAAATGAATGCAAAAATGCATGGGGGTCAGGATCAGGTCATAATGAATAGAAATAAAAGGCATACACAAAATAAACTTCATCTGATTTTATTGGTGTAAAGCTGGAGAGTGGATAAATACTCTTTTCACCATTCTTTCAGTTCTTACCTAGTAATTGCAGGCTAATTGTTCATGTTTTTCTTATGGAGCAAGACTACCATAGCATAATGGAATCATTTGGAAAATACCTAAGATCATTGAGTCCAATCCTTAACATAGCCAGCACCATGTTCACCACTGTGGGAAAAGGTAGCAGAATCCTTGAGTGGTCTTTGGTGTGTATATACTGTACCCAGTCCTAGTCACTCTCCACTGTCAACTAGTTTATTTATGCTTTTTTATTTGACTTTAAATCTTACTAAAAGATTATTTCAGCATTGCCCCCTTTATAAACTGAATTTTTATGTTCATCAGGTTTGTCAGTTTTATTTTTCCAAGTATTTTGATAGCAGTATTAAGATAACAGCCAAGAGCTGTGTATTTTTTTAGTTTTGATTATTTATTTTTAGTGGATACTTTGTTTCATTTGAACTAGTGTTTTAGTTCTAGCCATCCCTTATGAGAACATGTTTTTAACCCTTCAGCCCTCTACAGTCTTAAGTGAATGATTTGCTATGGGTGAAGTGCTTGATTTAAAACCAATCAACCAGCCAAAAAACCCAATTGAAAAAAACCCAAAACAAAACCAAACAAACCCCACAACACTTAGAAGCAAGCAAGATTTGTTTCCTTTTAGGTATATGCTCACTAGGGATTTTAAGAGCATGAATAGTATGATAGAGTTGAAACTCTGTTTAGCTTTAATTGAAAGATTGGTGGATAATCTTTAAAGCAGTCCTTCCAGGGTAGGTTGGGAAAGATTTCAGTGATTTAAAAAATATTCTATCCTGCTTATAAAATATAGAGTTGGGATTATCGTGCAGTTTACAAATTTTCAGCTAGCAAAAATTGTCAGAGTTTAGCAACACTAAAATAGAGTAATTTCCTATGGTTACCAGACTCAGTACCTGGCTGATAAAATACTAAGAGAGAATTCACTAAGTGCCTTAATCACAAAGATCCCCTTTATAGTTTGAAGCACTGTTTTACAGTAAAACTGAGCTTTTAAGCCTAATACAGTCAATAAAATACTATGATTTAAAACAAAAACATAAAGTATTTCTCTATTTCCCTCAGTTTACTAGAAGCAATGTGTTGTGGTTTAATCCAGAGAGCAACCCAGACCCACACAGCCAGCCAGCCACTCCCTCCCTCCCTCCCTCCCTCACCAGCAGCATTGGAGAGAAAATGGGAAGAGTTAAAGGTAGAAAACTCATGAGCTGAGATAAAGACAGTTTAATAGGGAAATCAAAAGACACACACACACGAGCAAAAGCAAAACAAGGAGTTAATTCACTGCTTCCCATGGGCAGACAGGTGTTCAGCCACCTCCAGGAGATCAGGGCCCCATCACGTGGCAGCAACTTAGGAAGACAAACCCCATCACTCCAAACAGCTCCCCTTCCTCCTTCTTCTCCCCACTTTATATATTGAGCATGATGTCAAATTGTCTGGAACATCCCTGTGGATATCCCAGTTGGGCTCAGCTATCCCAGCTGTATCTCCTCCCAATTTTCCAGGCATCTCCAATCTACTTGCTAGAAGAAAAGCACAAAAGACCTTGCTTCTGTGTAAACCCTGCTCAGCAATAACAAAAAAATCTCCATATTATAACAGAATAACTCTATATTTGTACTGTGTTCAGCACAAATCCAAAACAGTCCCATAATAGCCACTCTAAAGAAAATTAACTCTACCTAAAACCAGCACACAGTATAAAACATTTGTAGAATAGTTGGTTTATGTTCTTTTAAAACTGTGTTTTCATTCCTTCTTAATGACAGTATCTCAAGGGAAGAAAAATCTGGTTTTTACAGAGGATTTTCCCATTGTCTGTTATTCATAGTTCTTTGCAATCCTACTGAAGCAGGTGGTGAATGATATAGCACAATAGTAATATGGAGATATATCCACAAGCTAGAATTGAATCTGTACTGTTGAGTGTGAATTGGATCATAAAAATATATGGATTGTACTGGAGCACTAATTTGTTTGTTTTGTTCATATTTATTGCTCAAGAACCTTAAGGATAAAACAATCACTTGATTCCATGATTTACCAAAATATAGATGATTACTTACTTTTTAATACTTCTTCAGTTTATAGTATATCAGAAAGGTGTTGATATGGGGAGGCTGACTAATCGTAAATGAAAGTACAGAGAGACTTGGGAAATTAAAGCCAGATTGCCTGTCACAAGAAGATAAATCTGTGAAGGATACTGTGCATGCTGATGTCCTGTAAAGATTTAAACAGCAGTGAGCTGCATTTTCAGTAAGCCTCACATTTGCAGCCTTTAAATTTTGAAAGACTCAGAGAGACAGGAGGTATGCAGGTTTTGTGACTACTACAATAGTCTGTAGTTTTCATCTGATTTCAAAGATGCTTGGAAAATATTTTGCCTTTTGGTTGGTACTTGAATTGCCACACTGTGTGCATGGTTAAAGGTGACTCTTGCCTGCCTCTGGTATTGACACAGCAGCCTACCCACTGTTACCCAAAATTGAAAAATTCTAATATCACCAATTTTGTAACCTGTAGATTTTGTTCTACATCACACACTGCAGCTAAAAAAGAACACAAGGCATAATCATCACCATTTCTGAAGCTACTAAAGCTCTGAGCTTTCACTGAAATTTAGAACATAATCCATTCTGAGTTGATCTTTGTTCATCTGTGGGTAATCTGTGCAGATTATTACACAGCACATGAATATCCCTTAGATTACAACTCTAGATTTACAGTTGTCTAGTACATTCCTCTCTTCTTTTCCTTCTTTCCATGATAGGAAGGTATTCACAAACTAGCATAACATACAAGAAGGTCATGGTAACTCAGTCATAGGAACCTTCATGATCTTTTTATTGTGAAGTGCTGGATTATAATACCAAACTCCAATTGCAGCTGGGTCTGGATGACCTAAACCTTCAATGGAAAAGCAAAATTCTACCATTCTGCATAGGGTTAACATGATGGAGTATCTTTTGAAAGTGACCAGTTGATTTGGTTAATCTTGCTAAGCCTTCAGACTTGAGTGAGTACCACTCAGGTTTCTACCAGCAGTCTTATACTTGTTAATGGTATTCTTAAACCCTGAACTCAAAGGATTTTCTTAGCTCTGATGTTTGAAGAAAAAGAATCTGGAATTTAGGATGCTGTGGAGTCTTAAAAAACTGAAATAAAAGACCAAAGAAGAATTCTAGTATAGTTTTGAAAGCCTCATGATTTTTAAGATAGGCAGGTATGTCCTGACAGTCTTCTACTAGGGCTCTAAGAAAGGATAAAGTTTAGTTCAGGAAACCATAAATAGCAGTGAAGTATCCGATAAGGGCTGTGAGCTTTAATCAGACATGAGATTGTGAACGTGCCTACACGTGATCAGAAGTAGAGTCAGAACACGAGGCCAGGAGGACAGGGTTTCATGACTGGGCTGAAGAAGTCTGTGTGGGAGCAGCAGTGCCATGGTGATTCAGGTGAAGGAGGAGGGGTTGGGGCCACTGTGCTTATGGAAAGGTGGTTCTCAGGACAGCACCACAGCATCCTGATGTCCTGGGGGAGTGTGGAGTGTGGCTGACAATACTGGGGATTTTCAGTAGAGGCAAGGAGAAGCCCCCTCCATTGAAATGGAAAGAAGTCATGCCCTGGTCAGCAGGAATGAGGATTGGTTTGCCTCTGAGCAGGTCAGATTCATAATTTCAAAGTGCAGAAGAGTGGAGTGGGAGCACTTGCTGCTGGGCCTCCTCTGGTGTTGAGTCTGATGCGTCATCTTCAACACCACAAGATCCATTTGTGGCTCAAGACATGGATTGTGGTCTGTAAGGGAAAGTATTCTGGGCATTTGAGTAATTCTAGTGATTTCTGCTGAGCTCTGGTTCTACTGGAAGAGTTGGCTAGCAGTATATTGTCCTTCCTGTAGGTGCTTCTTGGTGTTGTTCCTTCCAGGTGAAGAGACCATGCCATGAACTGGATTTGAATTTGTTGCCTGCAGGACCTCCCTCTGAGTTCCTGCAAGCACGCAGAGCACGAGCACCACAGAAACAGCTCATTGGTAATGAGCATGTGGGTTACAGTCCAGCAGAACTGGCCTGTTTTACAAAATTAAAATCCAGTTATGGCTATAAACAGCCTTTATTTCATACTGTGATTGACTTATGAAGTGTCTGTGCAAAGTTCAGTGGAAAAGACAAGCACGTTAGAGACTATAAAACAGAATGTGGAGTTACTGAAAGGGAGCCCAAAGTAAAGGGCAAACTGAAATGCAGCATGACAGATCCTTGGCAATGGTGAAACCAAGTTGCTGCACTAGCTGCAGCCCAATCCATAGTCAACCACAACAGCTACCAAAGAGTTAAACCTTAATGTGAGGAAAGACAAGTGCATACGGAGGAATAAATTACTCAGTCTACCACTCACCACATTCAAATCCAGTATTATTGGCTCCCAGGGTGAATTTGTGAATACTGCATTGGAAGGATGGAAACAGAGGTTCAGAGGTACAGAGGTTACTTAAGGGAATGACAGTGCTGTGAAGTATTACAAAAAGTTTTAAAACCAGACTTAGTTACTTAATATCTCTAATTTTGCAAGTATCCAATATAAACATGTGGGTTGGATGTGATAGGATTTACTACTTAAACAGAGAAAAACTGTGCCAGTGTGTTCTGAGCACATCACAGAATGTACAAAACCCGGGGCTCTGAAGGAAAAACAGCAGTTTTAAACTTTACAGTTCCAAGATACATATAACGTGATGCTGCTTTGGAGTTAAAATCAGTCTTGCACAAATTCTGCAGCTTAAGGGTTTTTTGATATTACCTGGTGAACCTTCCAGTGGAAAATGGGGTAATTAAAGTGACACTAAAATTCTTAACCTACCTGAACTCATGCTAGTTCTCTCAACAAATACCAGTATCAGTGAACCACGTTCTTAGATAATTCATCTCCTTTATCTTCTTATCAGGCAGGTGCATACCAGAAAGATAATTTCAACATTGTGATTAATTTAAAAAGTAAGAGATAAATAATACTGCTTTTCATAAGAAAGCTAATGAGGGTCTTCCAGTTCTTTCTCTGTTGTAATCTGCATACACTCATGTAGGGTAAAGAAGAAAAAGAGCAATAGCTTTGCTCTGCATCCCTTTCTATAGTAGTGACAGTACCATATTCTTTGATTCTTCTAAATTCTATCCTGAGATGTATTAAAAAGAGATGTCTCCAAGACATGAACAATAACTGTTCAGTTCTTCTTGGCACCAGGAAGACAAGATACAGCTCTATCTGCTTTTGGTCCCAAAAGAGGTGAACAAGTTGCAAACTGCAGAGGAAAGCAAGAAGAATGAAGAAGAGGTTGAAAAGCATGCTATGTTAAGGGCCAAAAGCAAAAGATTGGATTAATCTAGAGGTGGTGATTGTACCCCATTCCCAAGTAATTATCCATTGGGTAGGGTGATTCCCTGTCACCTGCTTCATCCCTGAAAGGAGCTGGAACTGAGCTGCCATCACTTAAGTACAAGTGACTGTTGCTGAGTGATGAAAGCCAGGAGTGCTACTCCCACTTCCAGAGGCAGTCTAGCATCAGTGGGTACCTGAAACTACTGAGTGAACAGAAAATCTGCTCTCTACCCATCTGCCTGACTTTGTGTACATGTGCCAGTTTTGAATGTTTCTGTGTTGGTGTAATTTCACATGCCTAAAATAAACCTGGTTCTGCACTCCCTGTGGTGTGGGGTCTTGTGCAGAGGAGACTGGAGGTGAGATGAGGGAGCAGATTGGAGGTGCAGAGGTTTTGTTCTGCTGCAGCCTGCTGCTGTAGATGAGTAAATCAGGTGTAAGATGAGTGAACCCAAATGTGTTGACAGGATGCACCCGAACATTAGAACTGGATCTTTGACCTTTACTTTGTAATTTTCCCAGGTTGTTACTGATGTTATTGTAGCTTCTATAGCCACAGTATCTTGTAATAGGATCTGATCTGAGACTTAATGGGAATACTTTACTATGCTTTGAACAGAGATTTTTTTTAGGTTTGTAAGTGTGCAGTACTTATTCATAGAAAAATTACTGCAAGTTTTGATTTTGGCTATAGAGATCTGTCTTGTGGGACACATCAGGGACCATAGGCTTTGGCAGGCACTTCATAGTAATGCTTTTCTGTAGTCTTAATAAACTCAAGGACTGTCTACAACCAAGTTTCCTTTTGCTGCTTGTGCTCCATTCTTATGTTTTCAATTTATCTTGTTACTTAAGGATGTTGAACCATTAGAGAACACATTTTAATGTAGTCTTCCAAATATGTCATCTGTCTAACAGATGAAATGCATTGTTTGTGGTGGCATAGGGAGGAAGTCATCCTTTTTCAATTAAATTAGTTTCTTAATGAAAATGCAACAGAAGAATATTCTGTTTCTTCTTCTGCCTTATTTTTAATGCTCCGCTGCAGCTATATGGCATTTAAACTTTGAAAACAAACAAATTTAATCCTTAACTTTTCTTGTGGTTTCTGGTGTATTTTCAGTGACCCGTAGAGATGACATTGCTGTCTGGTCTGCTTAAGAGTTGATTAATTCAAAAAGTTTGTCTCTGTCTAGCATCACTACACACTACAGGTGAATGTTGACATAACTGGAGCTGTGTGGTTAAGATGAGGAAGGGGAATGCTAGCTTGTAATTTATTTTGTTTACTTGTTCATTTTTCAGTCACGTTTTCTGCTGACATAACTTTGTGTTAGCAACTTTTCATTGTGATTGCTTTAAAAGTGAGCAAGTTGGTACTTGTTTGGAATGAGATTTTGAGCAGCAATTCCTGAACTTAAGTTTGGAAGGCTGTCTCTTAGTGGCCCTTGAGTTTGTCTTGAAGGACCATGGCAGGCTTGTGAAAAACCTCAGTTAAAAAGAGGCATCCAATGTATCTAAGAAGATCTCAAACCTGATGCCTGATTACCTGACCTGTCTTCATGAAATTTAGAATGTGAGAACAGACATTCTCTGGAAATGGTAGAAGATGAACTAAAAATTAAATGCATGGTGGGTAACAAAATTCTGGAAAGTTGTGTAAGAAACCCTTCAGGCAGCATGCAAGGATGTGCCTTCTAACACGCCATATATAATCTTTGGGGACACTGGAGGAGGAGGAGGAGAGACACTGGAGAGAAATGGACTGCTGACAACTCTCAGGTTTGTAGTTACCTTACGAGTATCATCTGCTCATGAGTCAAATGGGCCATTCCTTTGACCAATTAGGCCATTTTTAAAATTCTTATAATTCTGTCTCAGTTGGACAGGAAAAGAATATGAAGAGGTTGGACTGGGAAGGTGTCATGCTATATAAAGATGCATAGTGCAAGTGTTTCATTGTTTCCACAATCTTATCAGTACTTTCTGTGTTGGTTGGCTTTATTCACCTGATAAACCTGACCACAAGTTAGTGTCTGCTCAGAAAGTTCTGGCATTTGCTTCTGGCCCTACTTGTTTGTAAGGACACAGGTCACTCACTTGCAGAATTTGTGAATATAATGGATTGCTTTCTGAGAGCACATCTCTGACATGAGTCAGAGACTGACATCTGGGCAGCTTGTACCCAGATTGAGAAATATTTGGCAAATGGGCAAAACTGTACTTGATTTGTCTCAGTAAAAGTGGAATGATTTAGGCCTGTAAGTGAACCCCTACATCGTTGACACTCAAGTAGTTATCCAGCCTATTTTTTTTTAAATTGTGCAAAGATTTATCTGTAGACAAAGCCCCCACTGAAGATGAAAGCCTGGGCTTTTGTCAGGTTATCTGTTGAATGGCTCCCTTTCTGAGACTGGCAGACCTCTCTGCAGAGGTACCTGACAGTCGTTTTCTGTCATGCGAGTTCATTTGGGGTTAACTTGCTTTTTCGTCTTGATTTCATTCACTACGGTTCTTGACATCTTCTTTACCTGTGGAACCAAAGGAAAAAAACTGTTTGAACTGACAAGTAAATTGTCATATAACTTTCCAAACCCTTGGAGAGAGATGTTGTAATTATACCGTGGGTTTTACATTTTTATGGCTGTAAGTGCTAATTCTTACAACTCCAAAGTGAATTACATGTTTGAATTGTTTATATTACCTCTGGGCTTTGCTGCAGTGCTCAATAAAGTCACTCTGCAATGATTTTGAAGTTATATATAGTTACATGGATATCAAGTTGCCAGAGCATCATCTCAGCAGTTAGTCAGTCTATATGATACCTACTGATATTGTAATAAAATGTAATCCAATTAGCATTTTGTAAATGTCCAGCTGCTGTTTTCCACCTTGTTTCTGCTAATTCAGTCGGAGCCCTCTTTCCAAGTGCCTTCTCTGCCACCTTCTCTTGTATTGTCTGAGCATCTTGTGAGTATCATAAAGGGGAAAACAAAGTTCCTCTCTGGAGAAGTTTTCCATTTCTTGCATTTTTAGTTTTGCCTGATACAAACTCATATTTCTGGAAGAGGTATTTCTTCTCCTCAGAAAAACTTTGACATTTTGTAAATGCAGAAAGCAGACTTGCAGCAGCCTAAGGGAACTGATCACATTAAACAAATGCTTGCTTGTACACCAAGAGCCTGTGCACTGCATGGCTTTGTGCACTGGGGACACCCTTTGGGGCATTTGGGTGCGATAAGTGCAATGGTGACGTAAACAGATGAAACCTGAGCAGAACATCAGGGTGCACCCCTATAGCCAGCCACATTCAGCAGTGCCCCAAGGGGAGCTTTGGTTACCACTGATGATTGTTCTTCTGCAGTGAGCTTTGAGCTGTAGTGTTTATCTTGAATCTTGTCCGCTTTGACCTAAGTGCATTCACTGTGTACTGAACCAAGGCATTGATACATCGGTCTCCTTTAAGCTAAACAAGTGTCTGAAAATAATAGTCCTTTATTTCAGGTTCCTTTATATGCAGTGAGTATTTGCTGTGGCTTCTTTTTGGGGGTTACCATGGTTATTGTTTGTGTGCAGAACAGAATTGTGCTACCAAGGAAGGTGAATTTCAGAAGCAAATGTGAAAACTGGCCAAACTTGGTAACTACTGTCAGTTTTTCAAGCTGATAAAGTTGTCTGCACTTAGAATAGAGAATTTACAAAGCCCTGTTTTAATTTTGTCTAGTTTTTAAAGAATTATATTCATAAGATTCACCCAAAGTTACTGGATAATCCAGTCAAGGATTTAATTAGAAGTTGAGCGTAATCTCTATGCAGCAAAAATATACTTGACTGAAGTACCAATAAAGAAAAAATACTGCCTAGTCCAAACTGCTAGGAAAATCAAAGCAGTTAATAATTATGAAGCATTTAAAAATATTTCCATAACTCTACAAACTCTCATCATTCATCTAATTTCTGGGATGCTATGCAAGCATAATAGTGCATGTGCTCTTGCTCCTTCACTGGCACTTGTCAGCATCTACTTAGAGTTTCTCTTGAAGGCTTCATTTACACAGCAAAGTATTCCAAAAGCATATGTCTGAGCAGAGGAGTAATTCCCATTCCACAAGTTACAGGGAGGTATGGATGGTGCTGCAGGGCTGTGACAAGTGGTGCTGTTAGTGCTTGTTATGGAAAGAAATGAACCAAAAAGGGGACAATCCAGCACAGGGCTCGTGTTTGTTTTCATTACGGTGTGATAATCAGCATAATAAAACATGTTCAAATGTTAACCTTTCAGATGCCATTAACAATAGTTTTGGGAAAGGTTAGTACAGCTGTAGCACAGAGATGTTAAATTCATCACCCTTGGAGTTCTCTAATAATTGAGACTCAGATTTTGCATTTCATAGGAAGCAAGGCTTCTGAAGGAAATATTGATAAAGAAATCTGGGGACTCTCTTTCTCACAGAAAACCCTATACAAGTGTTTCAAAATAGTAAGACTTGGTGCATTGTATGGGCCTTTGCTTGCTGAATCAGCAGATGCAATGTTCTGCAACTTGGAAAGCTTAACTGAGGCTATGATCACCCAGTACCTCCTCCTTCCCAAGGTAATTTGGAGAAAAATGGTCTCCACATTTATGTTGCAGTACAGGATATCCTAAACATTGCAACCAGTAACAGCAGTAATGTTCATTTGGTCATGAAATGTAGCATTGAGAGCAAAGTGCCAGTAGGTTCCCATTAAATATAAGAGAATACAGATTTTTTTCCTTTTTTTTTCTTTCTAGTTGGCAGTTCTCTTTGAAAATAGTCTGAAGGGTTGCCTGAGGAATCATTTTGCTTCCCTGATGAAGATCTATTAGCAGTTCAAATGCAGTGAAGAAGTACTCTGCACTGAAAAGTGCCACATGCCTTATCTGACTGCTTTTGTGTCAGAAATCCTTCTGCTGGGAGAATGTGATTGCATCAACAGCAGAAGTAACTGTATGCTGAGACACACCATCACTTTGGCCATTCCTTGTGCTGAACACAGGTTACCTGGAAACCAGGTGCAGGCCCTGTGTCAGGAAACATTTTGTGCCATTGTCTTAATAGAAAAATGATCTTTCCTTATGTGCTGTATATGCACCACTGTGGTGAAACTGTGAGCTCCTGACTCTGTTACCCGACTTAAAGGCTTGGAAACAGTTTCCTCTGGGCCTGTATTACCATATGCTGCTATATGCCATACAGCAAATAATTGTCTAGTGCAGAAGTGTGACTTCAGAATGCCTTTTGCTGAAAAAATAGCCCATGGACATCATCCAGGAACAAAATAAGGCTGCATCTGTCATACTGTGAGACACTTACTTTTCGCTTGTTCTGCTTCCCTGGGGAGCAGAGCAGGGTGCAAGAGTTAGTGTGGGCTGGACACCATTCCCAGTGGCCAGGTTGGATGTGGCTGTTCTGTTTTGAGGTTTAAAGAACATTACCTGGGCAGGGGTGATCAGACTGTGCCAGTTGGCCTCAGGCCCCCTGTGGCCCTGTGTTGCTAATTCCACACATAGATCCTGGGCCAGTGGCATGATTTGTTCTCTGAGTCTGTTTGAAAGATTCATGTTTATATTTGAAATTAAAAGAGTTGATTAATATTATCTTTGTGCAACTGGTTGTTGTTTGGTTTCTTTTGTTTCTTTTTAAGCTGAAGTTTTGCAATTCAAGCATTCTGCTTGCATTATGTCAGCTTGACTTTGAGTTGCCAAACTGTAGTGCAATTTCACTCCTTTTGATTCTTTTTATGGGAGATAATCAACTAAGGATGACCATTTGCTTTGAGATACAAGCAGTAAGATGAAGATCATTACCAACAGTTATACAGTATTTCTGGAGTGGTTCCCACTCTTTTATATTTAACTGCATAGCAAGGGGGAAATCTCACCTTGCCCCCCTCTGAGCCAGGTTGTTTCTCTTCTGAAGAGCTTCTAGCTTACTAGAGAAAGTGAGTGCTTCTGACCTGGGCAGGGCCCTAGAAATTGTCCTCTATGTGTCTATTGGCTTAAGGTCAAAACATGGGGTTCAGAGGTACACAGAAACAAAAATATCAATATACTGACTCATTTTTTTTCAATCTTTATTTAGGTACTTCCTTTCCCCAGTCAGGTGGTCTACAACAGAGTTGGAAAGTGTGGGAGTCGAACTGTGGTTTTGCTTTTGAGAATTTTATCAGAGAAACATGGATTCAACCTTGTTACATCTGACATACATAACAAAACAAGACTGACCAAAAATGAACAGGTAAGTTGCTCTGCTCTTAGATCCTGTTTTCTTAATATGCTTATGAAACTGAGAAACAAAGGCATATGTTTGCAGAAATCCTATTGAAAAGATGTATTGCTACTTTGTCCTGAGTAATCATGTGGAATTCATCATTCACTAAATGATTTCAGTTAATAAGAGAAATAAATGGCAGAGCCAAGAAAAACATGATGTGGCAGCTAACCAGGAAAACTTAACTTCCAATGAGACAGCTCTTGAATTTAGTCAGCATAGCAGTTAGACTACCAGCGAGGCAAGAAAAGTTAGTACAGTGAAGTTAAGTGCTAACAGCATCTGGGACATGGGTTAATGTATCTGCAGGGCACAGCCGTGTTCTGTATAACCAGGACAGCTTATTCAGACCTAGCTTGGGTCTTAAGCACAGCTGGAGTAAATAGTAGTCAAAAGGGTCTTTTTTGACCCTTTGACCTTTTGACTTTCTTAGTTCACTTCTAGCAATCAGTTGCCTCAGAAAGTTGTTTCCCAGGGCCATGCTAACCCATGTTGCTATAATAGGACATACCCTTGATCCTATCTCAGTTTCTTGCTTATCTGTCTTTTTCATGTTTACTGCACAACCCTCATTAAGGGAAGTGAAAATACCACACAAAACCTCTTTACCCAGACACTCTTCTTCATGTTCCCCTAAAGTTGTAGAAAGATGATTTTTGCAGCTTTATTTCTGTGAAAGATCCAGTTATTTAAATTTTCTCTTCAGAGTGAGCAGTGTACCCACTGTAAGTATCACTTCTGTTAGTAGATTGATACAAGTAGTGCAGAAAACCTCAGACTCAAAGCACACCTCTGTAGTTGGATGCTGCACACGTTGCCCAGTGCTGCTATTTTGAGCTGCTGATCAGGTAAAGGCAGCAATTGCTGCCTGTGTGACTTCTAGAAATAGCAGCCTGCACACCACAAAAGGATGTGTGTGATGATGTATGTGGGCCTGCCAGTGACATTGTGCTGTGATTGGGGGTCATTTACTTGCAGCCTGTTCATGAGCACAGGTTTGTTATTTTAGACACAGCAGCTCACTGTAAATGAATAATTTAGGAGCTGATATTGTTCTGCAGGTCCCACCTTGTTCCCTTCAAGGTGTCCTTTGGGGTCCCACCACAGCTGGCTGACCTAACACTCCATAAGCCGAGCCAGAGGTGGGGTCCAGCTGGGCAGGACTGCCACTCCAGCCCAAATGTGGCTGCAATGCACAGTTGGGTGTGACACACCAGTGACAGGCTGTGGAGGGGACAGTGTCCCCTCACTGCCCTGCTTGTGGCCCAGGGAAGGCCTGCTCTGCACCTGCTGCAACATCTCTCTGTGTATCCTACCAGCAGCACCACAGAGCCTGGGAAGGTTGTGATATGTTCCCAAAAGAAAGAGGTCATACTATCCCATGTCTGGTTAGTTTTTCTGCTGGGAGAGGGGGTTTCTGTGAGTATGGCTGCTTTTGTGTTTTGGGCTGTTTGAGCTTTGTCTGTATCTTTGATCAATTTTCGTTGCTGATTGGGAGATGTACCGTAAATCCCAAAAATCTTTCAGGTGTTAGTAATCACCAGCTTTCACTGTGATCACCTTCTTCCTTTCAGTTCTGTTCTGTCTTTCTCTGGTGGGTGGATTTTCCTCTGTTAAAATATGATAGAAGATCACTTCTTCACAGTCTTCTGTGCTTTAGTCCAGCATGTGGAGATTTGAGAGAGGCCCAGACTTAATTTTCATGCAACCAAGACACTGAGAGATAATTATCTGCACTACCTTTTGCACTCCCTAAGCAGTTAAGTTCCTAGACAACAAATGTGCTGGAAGTATTGCTACAGAGATGATGATTTACTCTATAGATTGCCCTGCCATAATTTGAGTCTCTTTATTTTCATTTATGGTTTATTTCCATAGTTACAATAGGCTCGTAATTTAATGAGTACTTTTGCTGAAAAGTGCCTTTGATCACCAGAAAACATGCTTGGAGACAGTAACTATTCTGTTGTTCAGGGCAGTTTTAGTTGTCTTCTCAAATTTTAAGAGCAGAATATGAAAAAATAAATTATGTTTTCCACCTTTAATGTGGTATACACAAGAGGAAGTTAAGGGAATGAATGATCTCAGGCTCCAGGCATTGGAACAAGAAAAAAGAGAGCTGGGCTGGGCTGTAGGCTTCCAGCTTGAGCATGGGCTTCTCACTTGAGATGATATGTCTCTCTTCCTTCTGTCATTTCTCTGTCTTGTGTTTGGTTAAAGCCCTGATCCAGCCAAGACTTTTCTGTAAATATTTAGCTTATGCAGTCTGCTGTTGTTAAATAAAGTTAAGCATGTAGGTGTTTTTAATGACTGTGGGGATTGCACATAATTGGAATCCATATTCTCATTGTCTTTTCCAGTCTCCTTCCTACTAAGAGATTTTCCCAAATTATGTGTGTCTGCCAGCAATTAGAAGTACAGCCTTTGAACATCTGTGGGCATAAGGGAGTGATTTCTGGAAACAGATGTATTAATATGTGTCTTGCCATTTGCTGTAATATTTTCAAGTAAATTAAATACAGGAAATAACACATAATATTAAAGTTAATCTAATCGGTGTGGCTTTAAAATGCCACATGAACTGCTGCAAAATGAAGTCTTTCCCTGCTCTTTGTCCCCCACTCCCATTTTATTACATTTGGGGAAGTAAGAATGAGTATGCTTATGGATATACAAATACCAGTCACATACAAGAATAATTGGTAGTTTATCCTCAAATGGTTTCCTTCTACCACCCATCATTACAGCAATGCAGCCAACTTAATATGTAATTCCAGTTCAACACACTAGAAATCCATCACTAGTTTTTCTTAAGTGCTTTTAAACACAGAAAATTGGTCGTACCAGCTTGGGGAGGTGAAGAAATTTTTGAAACCATTCCAAGCTTTTGAGAGCTGAAAATGAAGATCTAGTCTCATTCCTGGGAGTTGTGAGTTGTTTATGGAAATGAGTATTGAGATGAAAGTGATATACCAAAATTCTTGTAGGTACTTGTGCCACTTGAGCCCTACCTGCTTTCAGTAGAGACTGAAAGCAGTAGAAGGTAAAGAGCTCACAAGAAAGATAGATACAGAGATTTTTTTTGTCCTTTTTGTTTCAATGTTAGTGGACAACATAGTGTGATCCAGCAGACTGCACTTGGAAAATCCCAGTTGCCTCACCCTTTTTATACGTTTTGACCTCGGATTCTCACACTGAAATACAGCATCTCAAAAAAAATAGTAACATTTTTTGGCTGTCATCTGGGTGGGTTTGTTCCCAGTAGAATTTACTTATTGCAGATCTCAGAGTGGGGCTGCTCTGAGCACAGATACTGGACTAGCCATCTCCAGAAGAGGGAAAGGTGCCGGAGCTGAGTTTTTAATGCAGGCTAGAGAAAATCCATCCCTCTCAGGGAGGGTCCCATCCAGCCGTCTTGGAGTCACTTCACGGTGCCATCTGCTGGAGCATTATTTGCAATGCAACACCAGCATTGTCACAAGGACTCAGTCACAGCTTGATTTCTTCTGTATGGCCACCATGAGATCCTGCAGTGGTAGTGTAGGACAGCAGATGAAAGGAAAACCTTTCAAGGTTTCCAAGTATTGCCTCTTGGTGTTCCTTCTCAGGTGGGCTTTAAGATTCAAAAATAGTTTCTGATTTACAGGACTGCCTCTGTGGACCTGGTCTTCTTTAAAGGGCCCTATTAAAATTGAGTGCAGAAAATGAATTAAGGAAAAAAAAAAAAAAACTAGAATAAAAGATAAAGCAAGGAGTCACAATGGTAGAAAGATGTTATTCTAGCAAAGACACTGTTCTTTAAGATTAATTGGTGTTTGAGGGGGATGAATAGAATGACCACAAATGTGTTGATCACACCACAGAGATCTTGGCAGCTGCTTGCTGTGGCTTAGCATCTGTGCAGACTCCAGCCATGCAGTGTGATGCTCCCCATTCCTTGGGGAGCACAGCACACCCACTGCTGTGGTTCGCTTACACACACTCATGTTTTGGCACTTCCCTCTCTCTGGATCCTTCTTTAGCAGCGTTAACTCCATGCTGCTATTTAGTTAATTTCAAGATCAAATTAGTGTATTTTCCAGCAGTGTTTCACTGAAGCTGCCTAAGTCCTGCAAGAGAGCTCTGGGCAGCAGTGAGAGAAAGAAATGGCTCTTTATGGGCCCTAATCCTAGCAGGGACATGCTCCTTTCAACATTCTCCAGATATTTTTACAGCTTCTCCCTCCAACCATGGATGTGTTCTGATTCATCTCTTCCCTAAGAGAGTTTTCCAGGGTTTTTTATCTTCTACTGCTTGTACCTTTTTATATCTTTTCAAACTTAGGATGGCTTGACCTTCTGTACTTGTATGTCATTCTCCTTCATCACTGATTCCATCCAAAAGTACTTGTTTTCTTCAGCCCTCATCCTCTGCTCACTGTTCCTCTCCATGGGTCCTCTACACCTTATTTTCTTTCTTTCTTGTTGCATCTTATAGAAACAAACAAGCAAAATCTAACAACTAGAATTAACCAATGAAACTTACTCTTCTGGGAGACTGGAAGGTTTTTCTTTTTGTTGTGTTTCTTTTTCTTTAACATAATCTTAGAGGGAGGGAGGGATCACTGTGTCTTTCTGAGCAATACATTTGGGTTGTTAGACTGAAATCAGTTCAGGACAGCATGATTAGAGAGAGAGAGGCCCATGGGAAATATGGCCACAATTCACATGTGGCCACGAGCCATTACAGTTATTTATTTTTCCCTCCTGACATCTGTGTGTTATTTCAGTTGAGTCTTACTTACCCTTTTGGCAGGGTTTTTAGAAGAATGGATTTTGCTTGTTTGTTCTTAGGCACATTGTAGCTTTATCCACATCTGCTTACAAGTCCAGTTGATCATTAAGTGTCTGAATATGAAGATGCTCTGAGTCAAAACAAAATTCTGTTTCTGCTCTGGAGCAAGCTGTTGCCTTAGCTCGAGAGATTGAGTTTGGTAGCAAGAGAGAAAAAATAAGCCAGGAGCCAGATGCTGTGCTGCTCTGTGTGCCTCTTTCCAGCCTCCCTTTGCTCCTGAGGCCAAAGTGCCTGTGCTTGTGCAGCAGCAGGTTCATGAGACACTGACATCAGGTGAGAGGGAGTGAGAAACGTGGCAGTGCTGTGATGTGAATCTGCTTCCTGACAGCAGGTTGGTGCCAGCCCTGGGAGCCAAGGGAAGCTCACGTGGTGCTTTGTACACTGACATATACCCCCAGTTGTTTATCTAGCCAGATTCTGCTAGAGCTGCCTGTGGTTTTAGATTTAGTGTGATTACTTTGTATGGGTATAGTATCTTTATATCTCCATATTTATGCTCTAGTAAGGTTTTTTCATTTATTCCAAGATGAATTACAATGATGACTATGGGAGTGTGAATAGAGTTTTTATACCAGATCAGTAACTTCCTTGTGCCATCTTCCTTCCTTACTTCATGCAGATAGAGCAACAGAAGTAAAATGCAAAATAGAACATAAAGCTTCATACAGTTCTGAGAATTTCACTTCTCCTGTAACTTCTCTGTAAAAAAAAAAATCAAAACCAAAAAAGGAATCCAACTGAGATATCTGATACACAGGCTCCTGGGTCTTCTATTGTTTGATTCTGCAAGGTGAATGAAGAATATAATTTTTTTGCAGAGAGAGTTACCAGTTCTAAAGAAATGCTGATGTGTTGGTTTGCTAGGAAAGCCTTTGTCTCTTCAGAGCATGAACAAACAATACTCAGTTCCTTTGTGCTAAGTATTGCAAAGCTTCCTGGGCTTTCTAATTCTGATCTGGACAAGTTTTGCTCTTCAGGTTTATAAATTTCATGCCCAATGCATTTATATTGGACTGCAGAAGCTGTGCAAAGACCTGTTTGTGCTTGAATCAAGCAGTCCAGACTCCACATATGACTAACTGAAGAAGGGATGCTACTTCTTCCTGACTCTTTTTTCTCAATTTCTTTTTAAATTCTTTTTTAATTGCACATCTTCTCTCCATATTCTCTTATTTCTCTTTTCCTTTTATATTGTCTTTCTTTTGGTGGTCTCATCTCATGTTCCATTTCTTTGGATTTACAGCCTTTTTCAGATACAATATACCTTGCTATACTTTCTCACACCTAATATGTCATATAAGGTCTGTACCTAATTTGCCTCAATGTACTCAAACTAGTTGGACAGAAAAAGGTCCATCCTGAGAAGATGAACAAGCTGAATGTTTGCTTCAGTGGTCATCATACATATATGTGTATAAAATTGTTAAAGACAAAGGGAAAGTAAAGAAAATCTATAAGGGTGTGCACCTCTTTATTCATTCCTGTCAGTTAAATGGCTGTAGCTTGTGTTGGCTGAAAGGAGAATGCAGGGTATGTGCTTCAGGAAAAAGTGGGGAATGAAAGATGGATAAGGAGCAGTAAGATGTGACACACATTGTAAAAAACATGGGAAAATATCAGTATATTGAAAATGGACAACAGAAGGGGAAATAATTTGGCAATTGCTGCCTCTTAAATGTGGATTGGTATTTGCTATTGCATGGGCAGAATTTTTTACCGTGCTCTTTTTGCTGCTAATAACTCCACACATGCCAGTCCCTTTATTTTGACCACACAACAGGCTGGACTCGATGTTTTTGCTTATTTTATCTATGTCAACTGTAGCATTCAAGTTTTAAGAAATACATTTTTTAAATTAATGTCTCCTTAATGGTGTTTAAATTCAGTGCATAATTTAATATCATTGAAACCTGAATGTGTGGTTCACAGAGTTACCTTTTTTTTCCCCAGTGTATGAATTGCTTTCTACTGTCCAGTTTGTAAAATCAATAAACTTGTCACTTCAAGTGCATTTGTGTTTAGTGTCCATAGCATAGCCTGTGTTTGAACACAGAACAGAAAACTGGAAAATAAATCTTAGGAAATTAATAAGAAGGAAACAAAATTAATTGAAACATTGACTCTCTAGCATGATGCTTCACTAGACACTTTCAGTTTCCTATAAGTCATAGCTAGAGCTCAGCTTACATAAAATAGATGATTATATCAATGTTTTTTACATTATTCCATTATGTGAATGGGCCTGAACTAGAATTTAGCATCATCTTTCTAAAAGTGCCTATTTAATTTGTACTCCTAATTTGTTGTAATAGGAAAAGGAATGGCAAGTGCTGATTTCTATATTTAAACAAGGGAATCAGGTGGTGTCTTGGCTGTGTTGGCAGCGTTTATTGTTGCATGAAAATGGCCATTGGCTCAGCTCCCACTTTCTGTTACAGTTTCAGACATTTTACATTTTTGGCATTGGGGTGAATAGAGCTAGTGTCTTTAGAGGGCAGCTGCCATTTGGAAAGCTCTTGCAGATTTAGAAAGAGTTTAGATTTTTCCTTTAGTTTATGCCTTTCTTTAAACTGATACCCACTTCTGGAAGTATTTTGGAAGTACATAACCTCCATGGTAGTAGAATGATGTCTGCAGCTCAACCTCTCTTGCTTAGACATAAAATATTTATCATGCTATCTTGATGACAGTGTTGGGAGGGATAGTGGGGAAGGAGGTCCTGAGTAATTCAGACTTGAAAATTATATCATCATGTGTTGTTTGAAAGTTTTATGTTTGTCTCAAATTGTGCGTTGATGTAATGTGGAAAATTTGATTTGTTAATTCTTTTTAGATGGAATTGATTAAAAACATAAGCACTGCTGAGCAGCCCTATTTATTCACTAGACATGTTCATTTCCTCAACTTTTCAAGGTAAGGCATTTTTTTGGTCAAAAATCTTTTTCATTGATTTCTATTAATTGTAATACATACAACATTTTCCTTCTTTACTCGTAAAAAATAAAATGCATTTTTTTCCTTCCTTCTGGCACTAGAATTCACATTCAGAAATTGTTGGGGTTTCTTCCCCACACTCACTTTTCTGTAGCATGATTATGTACAGTGTGTTTGTGAAAAGCCAGGATGCTGTCATATGCTTTTGCCTCCTGAGATTATTGTGATTTACAGTGTTTCCAGTCAACATGCAAGAGATGGTAACCTAGGTCTTTAAACTGTGCACTGGTATTTTAAAAGTGGCAGAACACTTCTGTTATGTTTCATCTCTGGATAGCCAGATATTAATAGGAGATTGAAAACTGCACTGGGTTCGTTAATTTTGTGCCTGGAATGACTCTTCACCAATATAACCAGTTTAATTTTGTTCTGACAAAATAGTCCCCGTTCCACAGGCTATGAAAGTATTTTTAAACCATGCAAACAGATTATGCTCTGTATCATGGGAGTGCAGTTTCTTCTGGCAGATATTTAAAAGCATGCAGTAAGACTCTAGAGACTTTTATAGCACGGAATGTGAAGAAAATTGAATTTGGATGAAACTTCTAAGGAATTTTTGGAAGGACTTGAATGAGTGATGCCAGTTAGCATTTAGCCAGGATACAGAGGTTAAAGCTGACTGCAAATGGTTATTGCCCAGGCTGTGAATTTAGTCTGGAAATTATATTAAGGAACCATGCTATCTGTGCCACCAGATTGGATGCCTTGCATTTAGATTTTAAAAACTTCTGTAGAATTATGAATGTACTGCAGATCTTTGCAAGAGCTTGCCTAAATACTCAGCATTTGGTTTGCATGGTAATGTGAGTGCATGACTTCAGTAGACAGTGTAGTAAGAAATGATAAAACTGGGGGAGGGGTGTCTTTAGTTTTGTTTTCTCAGAAAATAAAATATTTTGAGCAATTGGAAATTCATTTGATACAGAACTTTGGGCATAATTTTTTTACATGGAAACAAGAAGAGTTAAACTAAATTTTGATGGCTTGTGTTCTCTCTTCTGATTCCATGAGAGTTTCATTTCTAATGTATTACTTTTAAGAAATAAAAATCATTAGGACGTCACACTTCTGGTAAATGATCTCTTTCCTCTTCCAAACGGCAAGATCAAAACAGTAGCCACACATGAAGGGTCAAAAGGATGTTTCCTGATCAGACTGATTTTTCAGAGATGGTACTCAACATTAGGTGTGTGAGAAAAAGATCAACAGTCTGAACCTCTTGCTCCTCCCTATGGATCCAATTTTCTGTACCATCCTTGCCACATAGGTATCACATTCTTCTGTAGTGTATACATGAGGTATCTACAATGTATTTACCTTTTTCTTACAATACAAATCTGCAAAAATACAAAACAGTTGTATAAGATGTATAAAATTATTTGTACTGTTACATAAGATGTATAAAATTATTTGTAGCTTCAGTTTTGGCTCTTCCTTGCAAACCTGAAAACATATATTTTGTTTTATTGAGAGTATGCTTGGTTTAACTAATAGGTGTGAAGCAGTGAAAAGGCTGATGAGTCTTCTAAATCAGACAGCATTGAATTGCATCAACATTGCTTAGTAGTGGTTTAGCATTTCTTAGTGTTTTCTGATAAATTAAACATTTTTGGAAGTTTTAGTTCCTAGTTTCAAAATGTATTAGCAGCTAACAGTGAATTAGCATGTTTTGTATTTTCTCGGTTATTTAATTCTAGGATGATTTTTTTAAAAATTGATTTCATTAGGAAATGGATTGTCAAGCATTGCATTTACAGAAATTTCAGGATGTGATTTAAATACACATTATAGATATGATAATAATGTGAACATGTTCTGGTTTTGCCTGATTTCTTTAAACTATTCATTTACAGAATCCTTCCAATCTGTAGTGGTTAGCTGGACACAGATTGTCTATGGAACACTATTCTTCCAGTTTGCCCCAGCTTTTCTGCCAACTCGGCATAAAACTCATGCAAAACTCCTCAGACTAAAAGAATGGGGCTCAGAAAATTGATGTGGTGTTTTCTGGCTGACAGCTGAAGACCTCAGACAATAGCTTGGCACGAGCAGCCAGCACAGTGGGGAGCAGGAGAGATGCACATGGATGGGTAGGAGACAACAGTTGACTCCTGACTGCAGGTTTAGATCCATGAAAGGCTCAAAGATCAGTTTGAAGATTAAGGATCTTGGTGAAACTTCATGTTCCCTCCCAGGAAAAGGCAGGAGGCTTTCTACATGCCATTGCAGCAGTGCCTTACTGGAATCTGTGAATTTTTGCAGGAGCAGCTGTTTTGGACATCAATCCAGTGACTCACTTCTCTTGTTCAGCATTTTATACTTCTGAAACCAAGCTTTTGTTCACAGGAAGGGATAAGAAGACAGGTAGGAGTTAGAAGGCATGTTACTTTGCTACCCTTTTGGTAGGTCGCATTTGGAACAAAAGAAGTCTCTTCTGCTTGCCTTGCACCTTTCTGCTTCTGTTTTCAAGATCTGTAGGGGTTGCATTAAGCCATTTAGAGCATATCACCAAAGTACTAGAGAAGCAGAGAAAATGTAAGCAGAGTCATGAAAAATGTGAATCTGATTTGCTTTGACTTAAAATAGAGATGTAGAATCATTTAGGGTGGAAAGGATCCTTAAGATCATCAAGTCCAATTGTTAACACAGCACTGCCAAATCTGCTACTAAATCATGTCCCTGAGTGCCACATCTGCATGTCTTTTAAATACCTCCAGGGATATGGACTCAGTCTCTTTCCAGACAGCTTGTTCCAATGCCTGACAACACTTTCCATGAAAAAAAAAATTCTGAATATCCAATCTAAACCTCCCTGGTTCAACTTGAGGCTGTTTCCTCTTGCCTGGTCACTTGTTACTTGGCTGAAGAGACCACCTCCCACCTACTTGGCTACAAACCTCCTTTCAGATAGTTGTAGAGAGCAGTAAGGTTTTCCCTGAACCTCCTTTTCTCTAGGTTAAACAACCCCAGCTCCCTCAGCCACTTCTCATATGACTTACTATTTAGACCCTTCACCAGCTCTGCTGCCTTTCTCTGGACACACTCCAGTACCTAAATGTCCTTCTTGTAGTGAGGGGCCCAACACTGAACCTGTGCTGAATAGAGGGGAAGATCAGTGCCCTGGTCCTGCTGGTCGCACTATTGCTGACACAGGCCAGGATGCCACTGTCCTTCCTGGGCACACCCTGGCTCGTGTTTGGCCACTGTTGCCCAGCACCCCTAGGTCCTTTTCTAACAAGCAGCTTTCCAGCCACTCTGCCCCCAGCCTGTAATGCTGCCTGGGGTTGTTGTGATGCAAGGGCAGGACCCAGCACCTGGCCTTGCTGAGCCTTATACAATTGCCCATCAATTCAGCCTGCCCAGATCTCTCTGCAGAGCCTTTCTGCCCTCCAGCAGATCAACTCTCCTGCCCAACTTGGTGTTGTCTGAGGGTGCACTTGATCCCCTCATCCAGATCATTATTAAAGCTGTTAAACAGAACTGGCCCCATAGTGAGCCCTGGATAGCACCAGCTGCCAAGCTGGATGTAATTCCATTCACCCCTATTCCTGAGCTCAGCTGTCCAGACAGTTTTTCACCCAGCAAACAGTGCACCCATCCAAGCCATGAGCAGCCAGCTTGTCTGGGAGAATGCTGTGGGAAGCTGTCCAAGGCTTTACTGAAGTCCAGGCAGACAACATCCACAGCCTTGCCCTCATCCAGTGAGCAGGTCATCTTGTCGTAGGAGTAGGTCAGGTTGGCCAAGCAGGACCTGCCTTTGGCAAACCAAGGTGGCTGGGCCTGATCCTCAGGTTGTTGTGCCACGTGATGGCACTCAGCATCATCTGCAACCTTTCCCTTGCCCTGAGGTCCAGCAGGCTGACAGACCTGTGCTTCCCTGGAATCTCCTTCCAGCCCTTCTTGTAGAGGGGCCTTCCAATAGGAGGGACCTACCTGGTTATCCAGTACTGTTGGTAAGTGAGGCAAGGTGGCTCAGTGAGCACTTCTGCCATCTCCTTCTGCAGCCTTGGGTGGATCCCATCTGGCCTGATAGACTTGTGTGTAGTTTAATGGTGTAGCTGCTCACTGACCATTTCCCCTTGAATTAGGGGAAATTCTGCTCCCTGTCTCTGTCTTCCAATTTGGGGTAGGGTACCCCAGAAATAACTACTCTTTTTGTTAAAGCCTGAGGCAAAAGAAGGTGTTAAATACCTCAGCCTTTTTCTCATCCTTGTTGGTGCTTCTCAGCTTCCCAAACAGTAGTAAAACAATAAACTTGATTTTTTTTTTAACATTGCTGATGTGAGTAGCAATAATGACAAATCAGTTGAATTTTCTGCCTTTTTGCCTTGTACCCACTTATAAACCTGTCAGCACTTAAAGCTCTCTGATTATTCAGAAAAGCATCACAGCATTTACTTATGATTGTTTCCAAGTGAAAACAAAAAAGGTTATATCTTCTTTCCAGAAAAAATCTCCAGTGGAAGTGATCTAAGCCTTCAGTAGTGAGTTAGAGTACATGCATGTTTCTGAAGCACCATTAGTTTTCCTGAACAAAGTTCTAAAACCTTGAAAATCTCATCCTGACCTGAATGCTTGCCAAGGTCATTTTCTCCTCATTCTTGAACAGTTTTTTAAGAGTAACTGTTGGTTCAGCTGAGTAAATGAATCCCCCTTTACTCTACTGCATCTTCATCTTTTGATTCAGTACTACTTTTTCCCAATCTGAAGTAGTGCAAAGAGGCAGACAAAAAGATAAATCTTAAAAGGACACATGAAAGCAAATCTTATGTGAATTTTTACAGACATAACTCTAATTAATTCCAGCTTCAAACAGAAGATAAAAAACTTTCTTGTTCTTCTTTCATGTTAGTGAATTTCTACATAGCTCTTGTCACAGAAAAAGCTTTTATTCAAAGTATTTTGCAGCTTCTGTTCCCAGTGTATCCAGTGCAGTTAGGGCTAGCTTTAGGAGATGACCCCATGCTTCTGGAGACTGGCTACTCCATCCAATCCGTTTCAAGACTGTTTCCTTTGTAGAAGGCGGGGCTGGGTTTTTGTGGTTTTGTTTTTTTTTATTGTCTTTTTCTAATTTGAAGTTGCTGGGAAAAACATCCAAAGCATTAATAATGTCTCTAAGCTGGTAAAGATGTATATGTTGATACATTTGCTGAAATTCCAGGTATTGTTGGTAGATCCAGGCAGGAAGAAGCTTCAAGTTCATGGAAAAGCCCTACTTGATTTCTCAGTAATGTGCTGAATTAACTGTAACAGTCATTGGGCAGTGACTCAAGACACTTGGTGTGTGCTCCAAGTGTCACAGATTCCAGAGAAGAACACTTGCAGGAATGCAGAGGGGGGTGGCAAGGCCGTGGTTTTGGGTAAGGATGAGTCAGGGATATGGAGAATTGCACAACTCCTGTTTTGGTCACGGGAAGGCAGCATGTCTCTCTCCAACATCCAACTCTTATCTTCTGAGCATGCACTTACAGACCCCAGTTGGGGGAGAGCAGGAAGCCTGGCCATTCCTTCCTGTCCTGGGGTAAGTGGATGTTGCAGGTGAGTGTGTAAAAACACAATGACATGCCTCTGCCAGTGACTGGTGAGTTCTGCTTGTTTAAAGGCTGGCTGGTCAGGTCAGCATGAAGTCAGAGGAGGGAGAAGTGAAATTGGCTTTTTCATGTCTCACTGGAGCTGTGAATTTTACTTTCTGCAGTAGCTACAGGCCACTGAGGAATTAGCTCCTTTAAAATTTCTTATGGTGTGCTAAGGAGATGCAGAGATAAAGTACCAATTCTATTTAATTTTACAGTTTAATTAGCCCTTGTAATTCAGTTCAGTATATCTTATTTGTTTGGAGCCAGGGTGAATTATCACCCAGCACTGGTGTGTGTCAGGAGTCATCCTTCCTGCAATGTCAGGCTGCTGCCCTCTTCTTCCTTTCAGCTGCAGTTTTTAATATCTTAGGTGTGTATTTAGCATCTGTGTGCATGTGCTTGAGGGAAGGGGACAACACTTCACTTTTGCCATAAGTTTCTAAAGACATAAGAACCATTCAGCAGTTCCAGGTGTTCTGCCTGTCTCTTCATCCCCTCCCCAATTCCCAAATAATTTCTGAACATGTTGACCACTTTGACACCATATTGAGCAGGTCACTAGAAGACTTTGAGACAACCACATTGCAGGTACATCTGCTGAAGGGAAGGCCATGCAAAACAGAGCTGGTGGACTTTCTGCTGGGCCACAGCCAGCAGTCACCTCCCTGCTGCCTGCTTGGATGTCAGCCCCAGCTCTGTTTTGTCCTTCTTGCTCAGTGTGAGAGATGTGGGAGACAGGATTTGGGAAGGAGAGAAAGATCTATTGGGTCTTTCTGTTTTTCATTAGCAGAGTTCATGTGTAAAGTTCTGGTTTTTCTTGAAAAAAGCCTTTTTCGGTACATAGTCTGTATCAGCATTACTGATTTTTTTTAATTACTATTTTGCACAGATACAATGGCCAACACTAACTAATAAAAATTAATAAATTGAGCTGCTGTAGCAGCAGACAGTGTCACATACAGCAGTGCTGGTCAGTTTGGCCATTTTCCTTCAACTCTGACCTGAATTCTGACTTATGGGTAGCAATAAATCACATGCTATATGAATGCACAGATGGAGAAAGAGAAGTTCAGTCTGGATAAGCCCAAAACTAAATTTGATTTCTGAATGTTACTAAGATTTTTTGTTAGTCGTTGGTTCTGTGTTTTTTCTCATGAAGAGGCAACTCTAAAAATTGCACTTTAATGTTACACCATTCCCTTGTTCTTGAAAAATGTGTCTATAGCTAACAAACAAAAAGGAGGTAAATCTTGATGAATTAACTTTGTCATGTGAATAAGCTGTGTGTTAGAAAGCTGAAGCACACTCTGTGCTGGCAGCTTGTTTGGAAGCCTTGCATGTTAGCTTGTTAATAATTTGGAAGGATTGGATGATCCAGTTACAATTTTATTATTTTTTATGGCAGATAAACATCTTGCTTTGCAATTACTTAACCTGTGTACGTATATCTTTGGTCCATTGATTTGGAAATAGAATTTCACTTTTTTTATAGACTGGCTGGAGGTCAGTAAAACCAGAGTGATTCTGTGATGCCATTTTCATTGTCTTGAAACAGACTCGTGAAATTTTTGTCACAACACCCAGATTTTTTAGTAATTTGAGGATGATTGTTTCCTCTTTTCTCCAGAACAAGCAATGCCACACAGCGTGTTCGTGTTTTACAGAACATGCCTATTATGTGTGTTAACCACACTCCACCAGCATTTGGAAAGAGGGTGTTGGGCAAATGCTTGGAGCTGGCATAGCACAGTACTGAATATCCATGACCCTTTAAATCCAAACTCTTTCCAAACCAGTTCTCAATCCAAAAGTTCATATATTTTGTACGAAGAGCAGTAGCTGAGTCAACTTGCACTGACTCTATACAGCTCAACTGTGGGAGGCTCTTTGAAAGCCTCCTTGGATCAACATCTTGAAACAATGATTGCAGCCTAAGGTTATCTACTAAAGTAGTTTTATGTTGTGGGATTTTTTTCTCCTTTAAAAAAAATACGTACTTAGGGAAATGTCATTAAAAGTATGGTAACCAAAAAGAGAAAAAAATTACCCACTGGGTAGGCTCTTAGAAGTAGGGAACTGTCAGCTAAGCTTATGTGCATGGCCTTAACACTGTGTCTTTATGTGTGTTCATTATAATCTGTATTTTTTGCTAACACGTCATGAAACACTTTCTACCATCATGTGAGGTCTGCCTTGTAAAGTACACATTCCATGAATGGCCACATGGTGCAGTAATCCCTCCTACTTTTTTTTTCCTTTTTTATACTACATTTTTTTAATTATGTGAGTGTGTAATGATGCTTTTTAACTGTGACTTGATGGAAGGCTAAGCACAAATCTCATGTGCAGTTTGACCTTTGTATGATCTAAGCAGAGGGTTTTTGGGGTTTATTTTTTTAAAAAGCATTGCTTTATGGTGAGTTTTTCCACAGATTTTGAGATTATTTAATTTCGACTTTACTTCCCTAGTTTTCCTGTGTTCTTTGCATGATGGACTTTTTATCTTTTGTTCAGCTCATAACATGATATTCTCAGAACAGAGATTGTTGCTTGAAATCCAGTTACTGAAGGTGGAGTCAGGCATAACTCCTCAATTATCCTTTTTTTACTGTTGTTCAGCTTCCATGCTCACATTCACACTGCAGGTTACCAGTTTGGGAGTAACTTGATTTAAGAAGGATGATGATTAGTCCAGAGGGTTCCAAACAAGAGTAAGAAGAGGGATCAGAGATTTAAAAATTTACTTAAAATCATAGGAAAAGAAAAAACAAATAGAGAAGACAGGAAAAGAGGGGACTGTCATAACACTTCTAATTTTTTTTTTTATTTAAAAGGTTCTGCAGAGATAAGGGGACTATGCAGTTCTTAATGAGTAATGATGACACAAGTGGTGGACTTTAATTCTATTGAGTTCTAGATCAGACACTTGAGAAAAAAGTTTGAACAACAAGGACAGCAAAGCAACAGAATAGATTATACTTCAGAATTTTGAAGCTGGTAGTGGCAATTGCATAGCTGATCCTGCTTTCAGGCAGAAAGATGGACAGTGAGAGTTCCAAGTAATTTTGAGTCTTTTTTTACCCTTGATGAGTAGGGTTAAACCTAAATCACTCATCAAGGAAATAGAAGTCTTCATTCTAAATCACCAGTAATGGAAGATCTGCTGCACTTGATAAATTCTTTCAATAGTGAATTAACTCAAATAGTAAATTATGAGTTATTTTTCCTCCTAATTTTTCTGAGAAGTCCAGTTGACTCCTTTTTCTTGGATCTCAGAGTGCATTTGTCCTCTATGTAAAGACTCATCAAATTTTCCTCCTGTGTAAATTTCCATGTGTAATTTCTTACACACCGTCATGCAGTCAACTCTCAGCCTTCTCTGTATTTTTTTCCTTCTAATTCTCATTTCAAGCTGAAGGCTTTTTATTTTTTTCATCATCCTTGAGATGCTGCATTGAACTTTGTTCATGGTTTGCTGAAAATGATCTCTGTGCATGGTCACATGAGTGCTGTGACAGGTCTTTGCTCCCTTCTCCTCCTGCTTCTCAGAAAAAGGGAAACTAGAATTATTCTGGCCTGTAAGGTCTCCCACACTGATGATAATATGTGGAAATATGCATGTCCTTGCCAGAACTACTCCTTCCCTCTGAATATGCTCTGCTTCAGATTCTAGATGCTTTGGGTTTCATTTGCCATAATACAGTGCAAAATGTCTTTCTTGCCTGGTGGCTCAAGGAAAACAGTCCTTTCATTATTCTCTGCTTTTGCAACTTTGTTTTCTGAAAACATTATTAGTTTGCACATAGCTTGTGAATCACAGCTTATCATGTTAAACTGTGCAGATTCAAATCCTCAAGCAGAGTGATGTCCACAGTCCCTTTTGACGGTAGATTTTCACATCTGTGGCAGGGCAGCCATGTTATAACTTTCATTTATGCTGATTTTTATATTCTATGCATGATATATACTGCCAAGTTACAATGATTCTTTTTTTTGTTATACACACTTCACTGTATTTCCATATGGTCACTCCTAACATTATCCTGAGTTGCTCTCTGCAACAGCCATTTCCACAGGGCAGCTGGAGTCACTCATACTGCCCTTGATAAATGTATTCACACAGGAAGCTGAATAGGCAGTGCTGAGTGCATTACAGCATCTTCTGCATCAAACCTTCCTAAGAAGTTGAGCCCCAGGATTTTATGGGAATGTAACTACCTCAGCCAAATCTGTGGTCCCATTCAATTTTGAAAATATATCTCTTCGACCTATCATGTTTGTTGATTTAATACTTTCCAAAAAGCCGTATCAGCTATTCTACTATTTGTGGGAAATTTATTGCAATATTTTGTAATTAGTTTTTCTGTTCTTCTATATAACACAACAACATTTGCATCTCTGAATTACAGTGGAACATTAATCAGAGGTCTAGAGACATCCTAAGCCAGACCTTTGGAAGAAAGTCTTAAATATAGGGTATCTGGAATTAGGTGATTTTAATTAATGCAGAGATTAGCTGCTGTTAGTCTTTTATGGGGAGTTAGTGTTTACTCTCTTACTTTGCATTATGTAAATGAAAACATAGTATTTCCTTTACTTGGGACCCATGCAGGATAATTATCCATGTTGGTGCTGTTCATTGTGAATTTATATACTAAACTACTTTGATATCCTCAGGAGAATGAAAAAATACGGGATGAAAAAAGACCCTCATTGTTTAGCATGCATGAATGACTGACAAAATACAGCCTAAAATATTCTGTTAGATTTACAGGATAGTGAAATAGAGAAATACAACAATGTTGTCTTTTAGTTATTCACTGGTCTGAGGCAGCTTACTAAAAAATTCCTAGAGGACTCAGTTGTAATTTTACAATGATGTGACCCAGACACATCACTTCAGAAGCTGAAATCTCTACTACTGAAATCTCAGGTCCAGAAAGGGTGATTGATGAGGGGCATTGCTAGTGTGCACTATTTCACTGTTCACCTTGAACCACTGGACATTTTATATCCCTGCACACGCCTCCTATTGAGGGCCAGGCCAGGCAAAGATGGAGTTTTGAAATGAAAATACTTTTCATAGAATCACAGATACATTAAGGTTGGAAAAGACTTCTAAGGTCATCAAGTCCAACTGTTAACCTACACTGCCAAGTTCACCACTAAACCACGTCCCTAAGTGCTGCATCTCCATGTTTTTTGAACACTTCCAGGGATGGTAATTCCATCACCTCCGTACATTGCTTGTTTTGTGTTTGGGATAAACTAGAGAGCAGTAACAAAAAAGCAGACTGGCATAACTTTTATTTCAGCTTGCTGGAGAGAGGCAGCCTAGTCAGTCAGTACCCTGCAAGAAAGGAAAAAGGCTTCATGAAGCCAAAGTTTTTAACTGAAGTCTGCTCTACATATCAGCTGTAGCAGTGCTATTATGACTGAAATAACTGTATAGGTGGCACAGGTGCATCAGTAGAGAAATGCCCTATATGAGCTCTCCCAGTTCTAAAAGGAAAGGCTGAAAACATGATCACAGTTTGAGGCTGAAGGCTACAAGAGAAGCACTACAGACAAAAGCAGGAAGATCAACCAACTCCTTGATTATGGAGACTGGCAATACCACATAGTCCCAGGCAGGCAGCACCTCAGCCCACTGCTCTTCACAGATCATCCTTCTTGAGGAGGATCACTGGAGCATCCCTGAAGTGCCTGGTGTGCAGGGGATTGCTTTGCCTCAAGTTCATGCTAATGCAAGATGCTACAAAAACTTGATTTCAGAATATCTTTTTCAGAAGAGAAATGTTGAAGTAACTGCCTCTTATTTATGTCCTAAAAAGGTGAAAGTTCTTTGTTAGTGCCTTTACATGACCTCCCTGTGAAGCTGTGGCACAGGGCAGGTAATGGATCTGTAACATAATTGATAGGTAAAGATTGCTGGGCAATTTTACTCTCAGCATGTGATTCTCAGTTGTATGGCACTGTAATAGGAAATTGTACTTCCTTTATAAAAAGGACACAATATGCCTGTCCCTATTAATATTAGGTGGCTGTTGGTTCTTGTTTGCTTCCATTATACTGAATTTCTAGGAACCACCCCTTTTGTTTAAGGGGAAACAGTATATGTTGAAAGAGTAAGAGGCAAAGTTCTTACAGAGAATAGGTTGGAAGTCATCTTTTCTTTGAGGAGTTGTGCTTTGCCTGCAAGGATGAAGAAACCATCTTCTGCTTGTGTGTAGAGTTTTGTATTAAATGCAAAGGCAGCAACCTCCTGAAGTGAAACGAAAAATTATAGGAGCTAAGAGAGCCTCAATTTTAAAGCCAAGCAAATCACTTTGGCTGATTTTTTTCCCCCTAACTTGCAAGGGGTTTGTAAATGGTTTTAAATGAGGATTTTGCCCATGTAAATGATAAAACTAGAATTCATCAGAAATGTGAAGGGGCAAGCTCACATACTTCTCAGGCTGTATTTTTTTAAATTTTGCTTTTATTAAAAATGACATAGGAGAATATATTATTAATGAAGCTAAGTATCATTGATTGAAGCTTGCAAATAGTTTTGGGGGTTTTTTTGATAAAGACTCCAAAAACACATCTTCAACAACAAATCAGTTAAAACTAATGGGATTTACTAGTATATATAAAATAAATCAGGAGACACTAAGTACAGGAAGAGCATTGTGGGGTTTGGTGTATCCCTTTGCAGTGTTCTGCTGGAGATGAGAATATTCGTGCAACTTCCTCATGTGGGATCCAATCATGATCCCACACAGAGAAGGTAAGTCTGCTGCTCAGGCCTAGAAAATATGATCCTGTCCCATTTTGAATCCTTCACAATAGGTGTTTGAGTGCAAATAAGGTGATGTGATGTATAATGAGAGCACGTCTATTTTTTTGCAAGAGCACTTTCACGTGGGTGTTGTTAATCTGAAAAGTTTCACTCAGGAGAGCAGTTAATATGTTGTGATTGATAGGTATCTAAAAATAGGCAGAACATACTTGAACAAATGGAGCATTGATTTGCCCTTTTCTTCTCTAAATAGCTTAAGGTAATTGATTTTTTTTTTAACTGTTAGGATTTTTTATGCTATGTGAGTGCTGCGTAGCTTCCATAAATGACTCTGAGTATAGTCCATAGGAAAAAAATGGTTGGAATCTGAAGTATTATAAACTATGTTTTTAAAAAATTCACATTTGAATAAGGACCAGAACAGACTTGATTTTTCTAATAATTCCTTGCTTGTTGCCTGGTAGAGCAACCCACAGCTGTGTGTATAGCAGCTGGTTGCATTGTGCAGAAAGTCAGAAATTCGAGCTGTGCTGTGTTTGGGGAGGTGGGGAGCATGCACACTCTCCATTTCAGAAATGGAAGTTCCTCTGTAGTATTTGTGTGAGAGTGACCTCCCATCTCAGCTGTCCTCTTGGGATGAATGAGCTTGTGTGAGTCTCTTTGCTCAGGGCTTTTGGTCCTGAATTTACTGTTCTCGTGTTCAGAGACCTTTCCAACAAAAGGATGGGCTCTGGTGGGTTGGTTATGCAATCTCACCCCTCCTTTTCCTTCAGAAAAGACAGTATGTATTGAAAACTTCTATCAAGACAGCTAATAATCATTTTTCTCTCTTCTGATGAGCATTTAGGCTTATCCTCTACAAAGCCTGGGGCAGGACAGCCCTGCTCTCTTGCTTCTATGAATCTTGTGATCTTTTTGTCTTTATCCTAAAACAACTTGCTCCTGTCACTTCTTACTGTCTCTCCTGCTTCCCCTTTTCTTTGCTCTCCTCCACTCACCTCTGTCTTTTGATTATTGCTATCTGCATCAAGCAGCCAGAAGATAATGTGTTCAGTAATTTAGATGCAATCTATTCTTGCAATTTCAATTGAAAAGTTTAGTTTTCAAAACTACCAGGCCAAGGCATCCATTCAAAGCTTTCTATTTGAGTAAATATTGTTGAAGCTTTATGCCAACATTGTGGTATTTGCAGAAATGCTTTTTTTTTTATATATATATAGGGTTTATTTCTGTATAAAGATACAAAGCAGCAAAGATAAGCTTAGAGAAGAATTCAGGATACTAAATTCAGGATATTTTGCTTGCACATCCATGTCCAAACTGGGTTGTGCACTAATCAGGAAGCAAGGAGCATCTGCCTTTTTAATTGGATTGTTTTAAAATTCTATGCTGTCTGTGCAATTTCAAATTATGGCAGTGATCCTGCAACACTGAGGTCAATGAGATTAGTGATAGGCATAGTTACTCATGAGATAAACCTTTGCAGACTGTATTTAGTAGTCTGGGGAATCATGCAGTATAAAAATCAGGTTTAAACTCTATGAGATTTTTCTCTTGTCTTTTACTAGAATTCATAATTTTAAACATTTTTGCTGCCTCTTTAATATTTATGAGAAGCCCTGATCTTTTATTATACCAATTCAATTATTCATTGACTCAAAAGATGAGGGGAAACTAAAAGGGGTTTTTTAATTTAAAGGGTGTCTTCAGTTTTCTCTCTTTTAAACTAGTATTTTACATTTTAGAATAAATTATGTAAATTGTGACTCAGAAAATCATCGGAATAGCATTTAAATATTTAAATATGGCTATGTCCTCAAGCTCCTAAAAATGAAGCATCAGCTAGTGCTTAAGTGAGAATTGTTCACCTAAATTGGGGAAACAGAAGGGAGAAGCAAAATCCATGTTCTCAGATGAGGAAGATTCCAAGTTGAATTTATTCTATGAACTTCTCAATCCAGGAAGGTTTTATTTTATTCTTTGTCTCACAGAATTTGTAGTCCAGAAGTCTGTTCCATAAATGCCCATTTTTAAGTTTTGACCATGGAACAGTGTAAGCAGCTTCCCCTTCTTTCTTCCAATTAGGCCTGCTCTCCTCATGCTGTGTGTTGATCTAAAATGTGCAGTCAGTATTTTAATGTTCTGAAAATACAGTGTAATCACAGACCTTCCCAAGCTTCTTTTTCTTCCTTTCCTCTTTTGGTTTCCCACCTGTTGAACTGAAGATGTTTGTCATTAAGCACCAGCAGGAGACATCAAAGAGTGCCAAGTCAAGGTGATGAAGTCGCTCTGGTTTATCTTTTCATCTCTAAGTTGCAGATGTCTATTCTATGTTTTGCTTATGTGTAAGCCTGGTCACAGCTGGTTTTACTCTTTCCTTTTCCTTGGACTTGCATGTACTTGAGATTGATACTCAGTTTCTTTTTTGAAGCAGGAATTTTCATATTGACTTTAAAAAAAAATGTCCATGAAGTGCAGTACAGGGATAAGGTATTGCATAACCATGAAATAACCTCAAATCCAGCCAGTAGTGCAAGCTGGGGGTGAAGGGAAGAGCTTCTGCACAAGTTCCAGCAAAGTAAAAAGTTGGAAATACCATGCATATCTGTCAGTTCATCCAGAGGAAGCTTTTGGAAAAGGCTTTCAGAGTAAGCTGAAAATCCTTTGCACATTACTACACTTGCTGTACAGGCGAAGGTGATCCAAGGCTGCCTTACAGCAGTCACTGCTGGGTGGTGCCTGCTCTGACATGACTGCCCAGATGGGAAATGTGTTGAGAAGAAGAAATGCTCATTCCCTTACTCATCTGCAGAAGGTTCTTCGTCTGAAAACAACAAGGAGAGAACTCAAGAAGCAAAACTGTTGATACAGTGTAAAAAATGGTTTTCAACTAAAATGTTTGTTGTAGGCATATAGCTTAATGTGATGCCATATTTACTGTTCACCCTAAAGACATCTTACATGCATTTACAAAGGTTTAGAAACTGGTTGTAAGATTCTCAATTTCTCTTCTCACGTTGTAAAAGCTCTGAATTTCTGTAGGAAGTAATTTGAAAGCATTCAGATGAGACATAACAGATCTGTGTCTGTGTGGAGCCTTGTGATGGGACTCACCTGCTTTTCTTCCCACCAGGTTTGGAGGAGACCAGCCAGTGTACATCAATATTATTAGAGATCCTGTCAACCGATTCCTGTCCAATTACTTTTTTCGCCGTTTTGGAGACTGGAGAGGAGAACAGAATCACATGATCCGTACCCCCAACATGAGGCAGGAGGAAAGATATCTGGTATGTTTGAATAAAAGGTTTTGATTACCAGTTTCCCATCATTGTTATGGAATACTGTTATTCAAACTGGATGCTTGAAAAGTAGGAGACTGAGGCATCTTCCATCCTGTGTTTTTCCTCAGTCTTTTCTTGCCTGGTCCTTAGTTTCTCAGCTTTACAGCACAGAGTTGCCAATGAATTCAGTTTGATCTGGAATAAGCTGACAGCAAGTTTCAGATTGTCACCCTTGAATGATGGTCCTTTCACTCAGTTGGATTTGTACTGTATAGTAATATAATAATTCTGCCTATATTTATCACTGTGAATATTCAGACAGATTTTTAGGTGCAGACTATGTAACTGTGCAGCCTCAGAGGAAAATTGAGAAACAGAGCAATTCAGGGAGATCAAGTCTCTAATGTTCTTGCTGCTAAGTTGTTTTGTAATGTTCGTTATACCAGGGCTCTAATCTCAGTTCTTGCTTTGGTTTTGTTGCCTTTGGTCTTTTTTGGGTTAAGATGGCAGTAATGGTGAATAAGCTACTCAAAATAAGTCTTAAATTTGTACGACTGCTGAACTGTCTAACACCTGCCAGCTTTTGTTGCATACCAAGGTCCCATAGCAGCAGGTGTTTAATGAATGCTAAATAAGAAACACAGAAGCTAGGGAGGTGGTTGGTTTGTTTTATATTGATCTTTTTGCATGTACACAGACACCTCTCAGAAAAGGCAAAATGGTGGAATTACTTCTTGCTCTCTCTCTATTGGAGATGGAGTTGGATGAGACTTGGCCTTCAGCCATGCTTGAACTTGCAGAGAGTTTGGTGAAACAGTAGTGAGTGACAGGACAGCTTGATGGTCTGCTGTGAGATATTGCAGGCCAGACATAATATCGAAACAAGAGATGTCTGTGGCTTTTGGAGGAGAAAGAGAGAATGTTTTTGTGATATTTTGAAGAGACAGTAGAGAGTACAAGGTGTGTGATGAGCCACAGAGAACATAGGTCTGAACAACTGCCACACAACGCCTTTCAGTCCTAGCTGAAGTCAGATGAATCCAAGGAGGCCTGGGTTTTTTCCATGTTACAGGGCTGCTTTGATTTATTTTGTCCTTACTCCTGTTGTCATGCAGAGCCCTGTGAACAGACAAGCTTATAAATTATGAGTAATTGAATGGAGAGGTATCAGTGTAACTGTGTAGTAGCCTTAAATTTAATGACATCTGCTATACAGATATAAACTGCAAAGGGTTTCTTATTTGCTATGTGCCTCAAGATCCCAAAGAGGTCCCTGTGTCAGCTGAACAGGTCTTGACCTCGTGGTGTGGAGAGTTGGAAGGCTTGCATGTGTGTGCATGGATTTCTGCTTCATCATCTCTGATTGGGACAAGAGGGTTGAGGAAATTAGTGAGGGGTGAGGGTTTTACTACAACTTTATTTTTTTTAAGACTATTACATTTTCTCTTTTGAAAATGTTAAAAGTGAGTAATAGAGTCTGTACATTACTTTGAGTGCCTTCTCATTTGAAGTGCTGTGATTGGCACCTCTTAAACTGACTCTGTGAAACCTGGTATTATTTCAGTACTGACTGTGCAGCTTAAGACATGATATGTATAGCCAGTGAAATTTTACTTCAAGCAGAACTGAAACAAATAGATCGAATTTGTGTTGTGTTGGTTTAAAAACTAATAGAAATTACCTTGCATTTTCATTGTCATTGGTATGTTCTTAAAGAAGTCAATTATTTATATGCATATGCAGGTATCTGTGCATATGTAGATCAGTACAAAAGCTATAATGAAAAAGAAAAGTGTCTGACTGAGGTCTGTAATCATTTTGTTCAAAGGGCAGTTTGTTGATCTGAGGCACCACTAGTATCTTTGATAAAGACTATTTTTGCATTTTCATTTTGATTTTCTCTCTTGGTAAGTCAGTGCTAGAATTCTGGAAACATTTCTAGAACTGATTTTCCATCCCTCCATGGCAGACTTTGGTGGTCACTTGCACTGCTCAAAGAGAATGACAGTAAGGTATAGGCCACTTGCCAGTGAAATTAAGTTTCATGAAAGCCACTCATTCTGAATGTTCAGCATTTTTAATGCTTGAGCTGTCCAACCACATCATATATTGCATGCCTGCATTTTAACCTTTTCCTCAGTGGTGCAAGAAAATCTGCTGGCATATTTCTTAAAATGCATGTATTGGAGATTTTGAATCCTAGCTTCAGAAATCTGCAAAATCAATTGTCTGACCTAGCTGTGAAAAAAGTAAGCAGCTTGTTTTACCTCTGAGCATGAGCCATTATGCCACTTTAGCACAGGGCTGATGACTGGCCTAGTTGCAGATCTCATAACTTTTGAAATTCTTCCCTAATATTTTTTTTAAATGCAAAACTCACCATGAAATATTACTCTTTTTTATGGGGGCCTATTTAAGGATAAGCTTAGATTTAGCATATTAAATAGTTTCAACAATGATCACAATATTAAACTTGAGTTGTTTTGGATGAGGTGTGCCTGACCATGAGCAGATAGATAAAAGCAAGGGGAGGATATGAGCTTTTACATTTCTTCTTCCATCATGCCTCAGATCAACAGCTAGGAAAATACATAACTGCTGATTGATCCCTGACACTGAGCTCACTGCTGGAGTACTTGAGTGGCCTTGTTTTGGTAGCAGTTACAGACTTAAAAAATGGACTGGAGAAGCTGTAAATATAACTTTTCTGTTTTACCAGAAGAGACAGGTTTGCAGGCAGCAGATGTGTATCTTTTGAAACTGGATCTTAGAGGCTAACTGTGCTTTTTATCAACCACAATGTTCTTGGCTTCTGTCTCTTGGGAGTGCTGTGGGCAACTGGGAACCTTCCCAGGCCATCTTGGCATCTTCATCAACAGCTGCCAACACTGGCCTTCCTTCTCCCTTGAGAAGCTGAGAGTGGTATCCAAACTCCAGGTGTGGGAGCTCAGCCGCTCTAGAAAGGAGGCTCTTCAGGGAGGAAAAGCATTTTAAAATCAGGTCTTGTGTCTCCTGATTGGGATGTCCTTGATGGAAGCATTCCCTCCCTGAATGCTGATCCTTAAGAAAAAAAGGGAGTTGAAAAAAAACCCAAACTATCTTGAAGTATTGTAGTACCTTGCATGCTGGTCTTTTAACATTGATAATCTGAACTGTTGGCATTGCAAAGGTCAGAAATGGAGATGGAAATTTCCACCGTTCACTGATCATTTGAAATTTTCTCTGAATAGAGCTTCAGGCTTTGACTCTGTTCCAGGAAACACAACCATTCATTCAGGAGTCAGATAAATTGTTCTAAACATTTCAGTAAGTGTCTGTGTTTACCAAAATTTAATTGAAAGTCAGGACAAAACCCAAGCCTTTTAATCATGAGTCTCATAGGTCAGAGGCAGCTGCTGCAATGTGAGACTTTTTTAACCCAGATCTGCCCTCTCCTTACCCTGACCTGGCATTTTCTCTGCTGGAATGAGTTCTTGTTAGTCACCTGAAGAAATTACTTCCAAGCTTCCCCAAAATAAGTAGTGGCAGTGTGGTAATGTGGATTATGGCAGAGGAGTAGTTAACAGTGAGCACTTTGAGTCAAGTCTCAAGCACACTGATTTGTCTGTCAACCCAACATTATGGTCCTGTAAGATGAGATAAATTCACAAAAGTTAATTTAAATTCATTGTAGTTAATGTGTTTCAGGTTAAACTAGAGTTCTTAGAGTAAATATGCTTCAATAAAGCAAGCAAATCCTTATCAGTGGAGCAGTGAGTGCTGCAGGTACCAAGCAAAAGAAAAATATGCATGAGATATGATTTAGTTTAGGGTTTGGGAGTGCAGAAGGTCGGAAGCACCCCTGATGAAGAGGGTCTACTATTAATATTTTAAAACTTTATATAAAAATTGTTCATTCCAGAAGACTTGTTTGTAATTATCTAGTATTTATTACAACTTCAGTGTGAGACATCAAATATAAAAAAAGGGATGTTTAGGGTTTTCATCTTTTCTTAATACTTGGTAAAGCTTTGATCTAAGACTACTAAGGCTGAATGAGTGTGTGAAGCAGCATGGGCTGTGTGTTGTTGCCTGAATTGCAGGAAATCTATTTAAATGGGATCCTGATCTCTGTTAGGCTCATGAGTTCTGCATGAATGCTTCTGGTGCACTCCAGTGGCTTCTGGTGCACTCCAGTAGATCTTTCAGCTAATATGTCAGAAATAAGAAGTTCTGTATTTAAAAAAATCATTCAGTAAGGTAAGAACTTGTCACCTTCCTACTGGATGTTTCACATTTTACTCATAATTAGCAGTTACGTTTGCACGGCATCTCTGTGTGGCTCTGCATAGTCTTCCAACTTCATCTCTGAAAATAAGTATGCCTTTCTCAGCAAAAATTAAAAATATTCTAACAATATTCAGCCTCATTTATGTTAAAGATTATTCATACAAGTATCCCATAAAGGCGCATCTGTCCTTTTGTCTTTTAAATGAACTGTTAAAATAATTGTTAAAAGTGTATTAGGATTACTGCAAAGGAGGGAAGTAAAATTCAAGTGATATCAGGGATCTTTCACATTAAATTTCTTATAATAGTGTAAAAAACATTCCTTTTACAATGTTAGTTTTTATGGCTATCTATTTAAACTAATGTTTAGGTTATTTCATAAATTTCAAACAAGATTATGGAAAAAGCTGAATGGGTAAATGCCATAGAACAATTTTTTTTTTATTCCTGAGTCTTGAGAATTTTCTTTTATGATTTCCATGGTTTTCATTAATATAAGAATATTCACAAAATATAATTAGCTAGTTTTATTATTTATATCCTCAAATTTCTATCTATAGTGAAAAATACTCTTTTACCAATTGCACTGGTTTTTGGACAGCAGCTGGTTGTCTTATTTCCTGTGTTCATCTGCATAATACTTTGGGCAATTATATGATAAATTGTCATCATTGAGCTTTCTTTTTCATGACTCCAGATAAGTTTCTTGAAGCTTTTCAGTTGCCAGAGACGTGGCCTCCAGGAGAGACCATGGTATGGAGCCCATGCCCTCATCTTCTGAGTGTCACTCCCATGAGTGTGTTTCCCTATTCAAAAAAAGACTGGGAGAGAGTTGCCTGCCTGCAGGTTTGGTGTGGTGAGGGAGTGAGGGTTCCTGACTCTGATTTTACTGTTGAGGACCTCACAAGAGGGGCTACAAATGTCTTTTGATTGAACCTGGGAAACTCTGGGGAGGCTCTGAGAACTTGGTTAACATTGTTTAAACTGGAAATCTGAGGCATGCAGAGGTTAAAATTATTTGCCTTTGTCTGTGCAATGCATACCAGGTATTAGGGAGTTAAATATATAAATTAGAAAGAACATTTTTCACTTGCTGGGTTCCGAGGTGCAGTTAAGAGGCTAAACATCCTGTGCACTGTCAGTGTTTTCCCTGACGTGCCCCCTGCACACAGAAGTCATTCCCCTGGCTGTGCTCTGTGCTTGCTGAGGTGGCTGGTGCTGGTCACTGAAGCGCTGCAGCCTTGCAGCTTTGCAGCCTTGCAGCCTTGCAGCCTTGCAGCTGCAGCTCTGCTCCGGGGCTCGCACGGTAGCGCCAATACCTCCGCCTGGGACGGGGCTGCCGCGAGAGCTCTGCTGAAGCACAGCCACCTGTCAGCTGACCCAATTAGAACAGTTTGCTGCTTCTTCCCTCTAATGAGTGCTTTTAATAGTCTCCAGCTGTTCCCTTTTGCTGCATTACCTCTTCACAGCAAAATTTCTGGCCCATTTTTGCACTCTTCATCTTTTGTGTGTGCTCTAAAGCACCATTTTCCCCCTTAGATTCACCCATTTTGTATTAATAATTTATTGAACCACAAAGTTAATGGTAATTCAGACCTCAGCTGGAGGAGGGACTGATTAAACAACTTATAAAACATAATATTAAAGGAAATATTTTCATGGCTGGCATTTACTTTTCAGTGACTTTAATTTACAAACCAATATTTTTTTTAATGTTCCCCTGTGGAGTTTGCATTCCAAACATTGCAGCATTATGCATTTATACAAGAGCAAGAAAATGTGCCTTCCTAATCTGTTTTCATTCAGTAGTCTGAGTCAATTGCACATAGTAAATAAGCAATACAGCATTGGTTAAGATTGCAACACTAAAAACTTCCATGTAAACTTTTATGTTCATATCAAATATAAGATTAATACCATGCTTTTATTTTAATGATACCATTCTGTATTGCCATTCTGCTTTTTGTGGAAACAGGATACAGGATAATAACAATATATTGCTTCAGAATGTAAAAAGGTGAAGGCTTTTTTCTTGCAGTGTTGCAGTGGTCTGAAAATTGCTGGCTGTTGCAAATTTTAAGGAGCTGCACAGGAAACCAGAAACCAAGTAGCAGTAGAGGTCCAAGCACTAAGTACCCACAATCTTATTTAAAAGTAACATTATTAAAAGGTCTTAGCATATACTGTGTCCCAGTAGCGCTTTTTTAAGACATTTATATACATAAGAACTTACAATCTTTTATTAAAAGACCTTTCTGTATTAAGTTTAAAGTGATGAACCTTTGTTTTTATGGTGATTTTGCCAAGTTTTTTATTTGTGCCTTTTTGAGCATGAATACAGGACAGCTCTTGATGTTCTTCTCTCTTGTGTTCTTTTTTAGGTTTCATGTGTTGTGGTAGCTTGGGGAACTAGTTTTCTCTAGCTTCTCTATAGGAAGATCTTGTTTGTAGAGTGGAAAATCCCAACCACAGAACAAAGATTCTAATATATTGATGCCAGCTTTTTAAGGCCATGTAAGCTGTATAAGAGAGGAGGGTATGTCTGTGTTATATTTTCAAGAGATATATTTTTGGATCATTGAACAAGAACAGAAAAGAGCATTCTTGTGCAGCCCAGGGGTAAAAGACAGCCTTGCCTTCAGTGAAGGCAGGAAAGCAGTTTGCTGGGGATAATCCTTATTTCAATTAGAAACTGATGGACACTCACAAGCCTTTTGCTGGGTTAGGAATGATATCTTCTGTGTATGTTGGGTGGTTCTACCAGGGCATCTGCTTGGTTCTCAGTAGCAGTCAAAAAAGGCAAACCAAAAGCAATAGAGAGCAATACAGAGAACTTCATTGTGTATAAATCTCCAGTGTGTCTGCACTTGACTACTTTCATTTGACATTTGTGACATCCCATTCCCCAAAACAGGATTGAAAGAACCAGAAAATACTCACAAACGGGTAGGAGCAATGATGAAATAATTTCCATGTGAGGAATGACAAAGGTTAGGACTCCTCAAATGAGGAAGAAGTAAACAAGGGAAGGGATACAAAAAGACAGATTTTTCAGGAGGCATGAAAAAGTGGCCTCAAGGATTTGCTTGTGACCTGTTTCAGTGTAATAGAAGGTCACAACTGGGAATGGGGAGTTGCTGGATCCAATGAAAAATGCAAAGATGTGATGGTTTGGAAAACATGTCATTAAGCTGTGGAAGTCCTTGTCGGTCATGGTTGTGAATAAGTTTATATGTATTCAAAAAGGAAGTATTTTAGGAAATATTTCTTTACAGAGAGAGTGGCCAAGCACTGGAACAGGATTCTTAGGGAGGTGGTCGATGCTCAAGGCACATCAACATTTAAAAGTGATTTAGACAATGCCCTTAACAACGTGCTTTAACTTTGGGTCAGCTCTGAATAGGTCAGGCACTTGGTCTAGATGATCTCTGTTGGTCCCTTCCAACTGAAATATTCTACTCTACTCTATTTTTAAAAGTGCAACTACGTAGCCCTCAAGGGCTGTTAATTACCACAGCAACACCTCTGCATCAGAAAATATCTGATCAATACAAATGTAAAGCCTTAGGGGTACCCACAAAAAGGTCCTGTGTGTGTGGTAAATGTTCCTCGTAGCCAGTACTGATTTTCTCAAATTGGTTTCTGCTCTGGGTGACTCAAAAGCAAGAATTTATAATTACATGCTTACAAGTGAATTCTACTACTAGGTGATTTATATAAGATAGTTACAATTATAGACATCTCCAGTTGAATGTGTTGCTTGTTGACTTTAAAGTAGTTGAGTGTTCTTGGGTATATGCCATAGTGGCTAAGACTTTGCTGTCTTACATCTCTGCCAATCAAATTAATTTTTGTGAGTTCCAAATTGATGCTGAAGTTATTAATTGCTAACACTGTCATGACTATTCTCAAATTTATCTTTAAAACCTAATACAAATGCATTTAAAGTATGGGCTGCATCCACAATTCTACATTGTCCATTGTAATAGTAAAGATACCAGAAGAGAAGATGTAAAAATCCTTAAAATAGTGGGCTTAAACATTTGTTTCAATGCATGCTTTTCAGAAATGTGAAGTCTCTCTATTTTGATTTACTGTAGTTTCAGTATGGGTGTATTTCAGGTATCAATTTTTGTAAGCCTCAAGTTGAGTATTTGCATTTTCAATTCTCATGTACTTTGTTAATGTGAAAGTAACAGGAAGACACATCTAAGGAAATAACACTCACAGGATTCCCAGCAAGGGATGACTTAACAATGATAATTAGCTGATAAATAATTATTTCAGGTAAATGAAAACAAGAGGATCTGTGTGTGATATGAATATTACCTTCGGTGCATAGTCTAGCATTTTGGGCATTATGAACCCAAAAGCAGTGTTTAGTATTTGTCCAGTGAAACTAATTAATGATTGATACTTTGTTTGTCTTAAGTTGGAATACAATGGTTTTTAGAACTGGAACATTTTCTTATTCAGAAAAAGATAACGCTTTCAATTTCTGTTAGCACAAATTTTAAAATTAATATTTTTTAAAAGTTACAGTTTATACATAGCATAAATAACAGAGATAGGGCATTGACCAGCAAACAGTCTGTCTTAAATATATGATGTAATAACATGTATATGTGAGAGTGTGTGTGTGTGTGTTTAGGAGTAGGAGTCAGACTTTTTGAAATTATGTTTAAATAACAATTTTTTGGAAGATTTGTCTAAAGAAATCATGGTAGCTGTCCCTAAAAAACCATACCAGAAAGCCTCCTAAGTACTCCACTTGCTAGGAGTAGGCCTGTTTTCTTTTCCTTCTTGTGTTATGCTTTACCCACCTTAAATGAAAACTGTTTTATTGGCCGTAGGATGGGGAAGGAAACTGCAGAACCTTTTACTCCTCCTGACAGAGGAAGGGCAGAAAGAGACAGCCCTGCTCTTACTGCCAGCATATTGAGTGTGTTCAGGCTGTGGCATGATAATGTAATTTCAAGCAGTCAGATACTCACTTCACTCCCTAAGTGTCAAAACCTGCAGGAGCTGACAACTCATGAAAATAAAACTGAATTTATTAGCCCGTTTTATTCCTTGTCTGTCATTCTCCTTCCTCTTTCCTTTTTGTGGTTCATACCTAAGTTTTCTGGCTGTCAGAGCTGCCAGCAAAGTGAAATAAGCAGAGATCCTGATCTCTAAAACTTCCTAGCTAAAGCAGAGCTGAAGCTTTGAGGTGGTGGATGGCAAGGAGAGTGCAGGGCGGTAGAATTAGGAGAACTGCCCGCCCATGGTGCATGGCTGACGTGCTGAGGGATAGACAAGTCTTTATACAAGCATCCAAGGCTGTCCTGAGCCTCAGGTGTTTGTTGACAAGAAAATATTTTCCTATCGTGTAATTTTTTGGTGGTGTTGTGGACTGTCCTGTTGACTGCAGGATGGCTGGGTCACACTTGTGAATTCTGTATTTTTAAGGCTGAAGTAGTTTATGTTGAAACCATATGGAAGCAGAGATGGCATTTTGTGGAAAAAAGGGACATCAGTGCCCAGACATACTCAAGACTCGTTATTCTGAAGTTTTTAAGGTTTATTATACCCTACAGAGTAAAATGCTGTGCCTTATCCTGGTCCCAGCTCACAGGGACCCCAGGGCCTGCTGGAGCACCGTGTGCTTGCTCCTTTCTGGTTGGCACCAAGGCTCATGTCTGTGGAGCCAGGGCACACATGGGGTGCCTGAATATCCTGTTGGACACAGCTGGGCTGCTTGTCCCACTGAGGAGGTGGGAGGTTCTTCCCAGCCAGCCCACCCAGCAGGGTAAGAACCTTTATTACAGCAGTGAAGATGAAGGACAGAGGTGCAAATTTAGGTTTTGTTTCTGTGTCATTACAGAATGAACAGATCTGAACTGGGGAGTAGTCTGTCTAAAAATCAAATGCTGTCTGTCTATTCTTGCTCTGTTTGCTTCAGTTTGCTCCTATGATGGAGAGATGGGTGTTTGTGTTTCTCCAAAAACAAGCAAATGCCATAGGTTTGTGTTGGCAGATGGAATGTAATGCTCTCTCTGGCTCTCTCTTGGCCCTGCCTGGCAAATGGCTGCTGTGCTTTCCTTCAGGAGTGCTCTTCAGGTGTCACATATTCCAGAAATCAGATTTTCCTTCTTGGCCTAAAAGGTATTGCTACAGTTGCTTTTCTTTTCTTTTTCTTTTTCATAAAGACTTTCTTTGCAAGGGTGGATTGTGTTGAGAGGATCTCAGCATACTAGTAGCTTCTCTTAGAGTAACAGCTTTAGTATGGAGGCTCCAGACTAATTTTTGGTATCCTCCCTTCTCTTCTTGAACTGAGGAGATATGAAAGGATGAGGGACTTCAGACAGTGAGATTGGCTCACAAAGACTGGCTTCTTTGCCAGACAGATAAGCAACTGCAGTCGAAAGAGTGGGCAAGTTTTGCTGCATGGTACAATGGAAGGGCTAATGGCTTCTGTTCCCTGAAACAAGGATGGATTCAAACCACATGCTCTAAGGCATCTTGGCACCTTAATGAACTGGAAACTCAATAGAAATAACCCCAGACATCTGAGGGATACTGATGGTCAGAGGGAGTCCTTCAGAAAGCTGATTCCTTCAGCCTTTTTGTGGTGGATTTTACTCAAAAGAAAAAATAAAAGCAGTTTTTCATAGCTTGGTGAGATAACATTGCCAAGAGAAAATGTGAGGGAACACGGAGTGTGATAAACTGTAAAACTGTATTTGTTGTCACTGAGTTGGGGTTCAGGGCATTTTGCCATTTTTTCCTCAATAGTCAAGTAAGGAAGAATGCTGCTGCCAGGAAATAATTTTTTATTGTCTTCCTTGTAATTCCACATTATTTAAGGAAAGAAATGTGGGGGGAAAGAAAGAAAAGCCCCAAAAAACAGGCATCAGGTGTTTCAAGTGTGCTTTTGGTTTTTGCCTTAAGATGGCTATTTGAAGTCGAATTACCTTTTTCAAAAATGCATGTCCCTCACCAGTTTGCTGATGTTACATGGCTGTGAGTTATCACAGGGATGGTGGGTGCATGTCTTGAATGAAAAGGCAATTTCATCTTTCAGGATAAGCAGTAGACCTCCTGTGTCAGCTGAGAAAATGCATTCTCTATGTAACAAGGTAGTGAAATTCTGCTTTGACATAAAAGCAGTGTTCATTTTTTCTGACTATTATTCTAAGCATTGCTTTCTTTTTTTTCTTGTTTGCTAAAATTTTCAAAGCTCCTCTATCCCTTGTAAATATAGTTGCTTTACATAAAATCAAATCCAAACCATCCAAAAACACCAACAAAGGGTGTTAAGCTGATTGCTTCTTGTTCCAGACTCTGGAAAATGGACTGCCATTGTTTCAGCAAAGCTGGCTACTGCTCAGTGAATTATTGAAACACAGTCTAGTCAGGTTACCTTGAACACAACTTTTTCCTATGAACTCTGATCCAAGCTAAGCCAGCCACTATTCATAACTGAGCTTGTCAAGAGTAATTTCCTTTTTCTTGGGGAAAAATCCACTAACTGGTGGCAAATAGGAAACTTTCCATGGTGAAGATGGATTGTTAAATGAGATTATTATTTTCTTCCAAATTAATTTGCTGTTCTCTTTGAAAGGATAAAAGAAATACAGTGTTCATCAGTGGCTAAAGGAAAAAAAAATTTAAAAATTTCTTCAGAATGTAATGCAAAGTGATTGTCCTTGATAAACAGGGAAGAAGAAAGCATATTTTACACTATTTTCCTCTTCTTAGCAGATTTATTAACCTTCATGATTTTATACTTGATCTTGTTTCTTGCTGAGCTTATTGAAACCATAGCACCTGAGATGAAGGCATCGATAGATTCTGGGTTTCTGTGTAGGGAGAGAAGTATGGTTTTGTTTTTCATAATTGTAGAAAACACTTCAGCAGATGACTAAAGATTAAAAAAGAAAAAAAAATTTAAAAAGGCAAATAGGAACATTATTTATGCCTCTGAACCTTGTAATTTTAGGTGGTTTTTAGTTCTTGGTGTTGTCAGTACAGTGATAGTCTTGTCAAACTGAAAAGTGGAATCAATATGTTCCATTTTGTGTCTGCTGTTCAGAATGGCAGTGCTATGAATAATGCAAAGTATTAGTAATTTTCCAGAAAAGCATTAGAACTGTTCAGCAAGGGGAAGATTTTAACTAGGGAAATTAGATAGGGGCAGCAGAACAGAAACCATCTCCAGTTGCAGCAGCAGGGCACCCACAGGCAGAAGCAGCAGGATTTTCTTCTCTGCTCTGCAGCTCCTTTTGCATTTCAGCCCTGAGAGATGAAGGGAGAGATTCTGAGTCAGCCAACACTAGGCAGAAGGCTGATCAGAAAGTAAAGTTAGCCCAAACTCAAACTTCTAGCTGTTTTCTCATCATTCAACAGGTTTGTGTTAAAGGGCCACCACAAATGGGGTAGGTCAAGGGGACATAAAAGACATTTCGACCTTGGTGCTATGAGGAACTTTTAAGAAAAAAGTCAGTACTGTGTTTTTTGAGATTTACCATCTGACTTAAAGAATGGTCAAACCCAATGAAATTTATAACATGTGCTGTATGATGAATCATATATTTTCTCTTTTTAAATTCAGAGGTCAGCAGCAGGTTTTTTTTTTTTTTTTTTGCTAGACAGTGTTCTTGATGTGACTGGATTATTTCAGGGACCTATCAGGAGCTGTTGGATACAGTTTCTCTCCCATTAATATCAGTGAAAGGGGATTGTATCACTGGAATTTGTGACAGCAGATAGTCTAAGCTATAACTGAGTAGTATGTTGAAATAAAACATGCATTAGCTAGCGAGTGCTTATTTTATTAAGTGAAATTTTTGCTACATCTGCAGGTTAGGAGAAGCTTAATAATTTCAAAAAATTATTTCTTTCCTGCAATTTTTTGCTTTTGTTTTGTTTCAGGGATCATATCTTTCCTTCTCCATGTCCTTCCTTCTCCATCTCTTCACTCTTTTATTTTGAAGATTTATATTGTAGAAAGTAATCATTTTCCTCCCCAGTTCTTGTCACATGAAGTCCTATTTAAAAAAAAAGGAAATGGAATGATTTCTTATGTTTGTTTTGCCTCTGTCCTGTTGAGATGTATGAAAGCAACAATATCTAGGGCTCATTGTTAATTAAATTAATTTCCTTTTGGCTCATGGATTTCTTTACTCTGATGATATATTTAGTATACAGAACTCTGATATTTGTTCTAATAAGCCTTTTTTAAACTTTTATTTTGTTTAAACTATTTTTGTGAACATCTGCTAAAAGCAATGTGTAATGCTAACTTTAAGAATGTTGAGGCATTCATAGAACTTAAATGTGTTTCTGTTAATATAAGCATTTTTGTGGTTTGGGCTAAAATCTGCTGAGTATAATTTCTGTGTATCCAGTCAAGCTTTAAAAGAATGGGAACATTTGACCTGGGAAAGAAAATAGGAGAAAAATGTGAATACAGAAATGTCTCATTATTAAAATAGGCCTTCCTATATTGTAGGAAATGTGATATTTTGAAACATTTCAGTTGCTTGGCATCTGTGCAGATGATACTGTGTCATGTGTGGAGATGTGAACTTGCTGCATTAGACCCTTCTTGAGACATGAGCACCATCCAGCCCACCTGGGGAAGCCAGTACAAACTGGGGACAGGCTAAAAGGTCCTTCCCCTTGAGTGTCCTCCCAGGTTCTGACATCCTTCAGCTTGCCAACAGACATTGCTGCCATATCTGTGTTTAATAGCCCTTTGCAGACCTCTCTTCTATCACTATTTCATTTCTATTTTTTTTATTGTTTTTGTTGTTGTTATTCTTTTGGTGATTTGGGTTTTTCTTTTTAAATCCAGTCATATCCTTGTTATTTAGAGTATCCTGTTGTAAGGATCTGTGATTTTACCAGCCCTGAATGTCTTTCAGCATTATAGAGTTCTTCTGTATCTCCTTGAGGTCAGATTTCTTATCTGCTCTCATTAATATTCCCTGAAAAATTTGCTACTTTGCTGTTAACCCTTCTTCATTATTCTCGAGACTTGTCTCAGCACAGATGCTGTGCAACCTTAGTGTCTCATTGCACTATGAAAACCACCTATTTTAGTCCTGTCTTTAGCTTCCTACCCTTAATCATCCTATCCTCTCTTTTTTTTCCCTTTGTTTTTTTTACCAAGAAAAAAGGACTGTGTTTATGACATCTTTAGTCACTGGAATAAAGACCTGTTGTAAGATAGAGAGGCTTTTTCTGCTGATGCTGGTTCTTCCCCTTGCTGATTGAGTTCTTCATTACAGTGTTGTCTAATGCTGGCTAGGTTTTGGCAATCTTCTGCTTGTTTTATCCATTTTTTCTAAAGTGACTTTGACCATCACTTCAGCTCCAGACTGTTTTTCCTGACTTACGCTCTTTCTACAGAGCTCTTTTCTGTATGTGAACAACCTGTTAAGTGGAAGGTGTCCCTGCCCATGGCAGGGTGGTTGGAACTAGATGCTCTTTCAATCCAAACTTTCTATGATTCTGGGATGTCCTATTATTTTTTTTCATTTGATGATTTTTCATTCTAAGCAATCTGGTAGTGCATGTTACTGCTCAGTTGTGAGCAGGATTTGCTGTTAATGCAGGTCACAAGTCTGAGTATTACAATATACCTGGCTGAACATTGATGCTTTTAACATTAAAAGAGTGGTGTATTAGAGAGGTGATGATCCATGTTGTTAAGTGATGATTTCGTCTGTATCTCCTCCAATTTGTTGTTTTAAACATGTTTTAGCACAAGTGGTTTCTGGGATCCAGCATTTCAAGGTAAACAAAAGATGCTGGGTTCCAGGAGCGAGAGACATGAAATGATTCCTTAATTCCTTTCATGGCACTACCTTGCTCAGATGAGAACTTACTAAGGCACTGGCAGGGTCTTTTCTGGTTTTACTGAAAAAGCCTAAGTTAAAAATTGTTCTGTTTTAGGACTTGTGAGAAACTGAAGAGAGTCCAGAAGATGGCCTTAAAAGGGAATTGCTGTAGGGAAAGATAAATCTTCAGGTGAATAAAAATGTGCTATAAAGCAGATGTCCTGCAGCTATTCCTTGTGTTCATTGAGATCAAGACAAAGCAGTTTCCTGAATTGCATATCTGTTGACTTGTACAAAAAAATTTGATGTTGTTCCACATAACATTCTTGTCTCTCAACTGGAGAGATGTGGTTTGATGGATGGATCAGTTGGTGGTTATGGAATTGGCTGGATGGTTGCAGTCAGTGGCTCAGTGTCCAAGTGGAGACCAGTGACAAGCAGCATTCCTGGGGGTCAGTATTGGGACTGGCATTGTTCAACCTCTTTATTGGTGACATTGGCAGCAAGACTGAGCATAACCTCATCAGGTTGGCTGATGACCCCAAGCTGTGTGGTGCAGTCAACACACTGGGGGGAAGAGATGCTGTCCAGAGGTACCTGGGCAAGTTCAAGAAGTGGGGACTTGTGAGCTTCCTGAAGTTCAACAAGGCCAAGTGCAAGGTGCTGCACCTGAGTCAAGGCAGTCCCTCTGTATCAGTACAGGCTGGGGGTGAATAGATGGAGAGCAGCCCTGAGGAGAAGGATTTGGGAGTGCTGGTAGATCAGAGGCTGGACATGAGTCAGAAGTGTGCATTTACAGCCCAGAAAGCGAATTGTATCCCGGGCTGCAACAAAAGCAGCATGGCCAACAGGTCAAGGGAAGTGAGACCACCTTTTATGACTTTTCTGACTCCAGCTGGAGTGCTGAGTCCACAGCTCTGGGGCCCTCAACATAAGAAGGGCATGGACCTGTTGAAGCAAGTCCAGAGGATGTCCATGAAGACAATCAGAGGGCTGGAGCCCTTCTTTTATGAAAACAGGCTGAGAGTATAGGGGTTGTTCAGCCTGGGGAAGGGAAGGGGAGACCTTAGGGAGCAGCCTTCCAGTACCAGAAGGGGGCCTTCAAGAAAGCTAGAGAGGAACTTTTTCAAATCAGCATGTAACAGTGACAGGACAAGGAGCAGTGGCTTTACTGAAAAATGGCAGGTTTAGAGATTAGGAAGAAATTCTTTACTGTGATAGTCATTGGAACAGGTTGCCACAGAAGTTGTGGATGCCCCATCCCTGGAAATGTTGGGGAGACCAGGCTGGATAGGGCTTTGATGCACATGATGTAGTGGAAGGTGTTCCTGCCTTGCCAGGGGGGTTGGAACTAGGTGATCTTAAGGTCTCTTCCAGCCCAAACCATTCTCTGACTTGCTGCTTTTCTCACAGGCACCAGTTTGCTGGAGTCCACGTGCCTGCCATTAGGGAGGGCTGAAAAGTCCTTGAGGTGGTGGGTACTTCCTGCTCGGCGTTTGCTGAATTGAGTACATGCCATCCCTAATTGCTGTTATTAAAGCTTGTCATCCAAGCAGACAAATTTTCCAGGTTCTTTTATGAAGAAATGTTAGTAAACAGAATTAGCAGATGTAATGTCTCCCTGCTGTTAGTTGCCAGTGGGATTCATTCTTGATTACAGTATAATGGTCTTCATTTTTGGTCTTCCCTGGATCTGTGCCCTCTGCAACAGGATGGTTATTTAATGCTTACACACTGCTTCCAGCTGGCAGCCACTCACCCTTTTTTTGGCAATTTCTTTCTATTTTTTTAAAATATATTTCCCTCACTAAGACGGTTTGAGGTGAAAAATACAAAAGCAGTGGAAAAGAAAGATATGATAAGGTGTCTGCTTACAACTATGAAGTGATTCCATTCTTAGTGGTAAAACTTATCTTTGACAAATTATTAACATGATTTCTGGTAACAGAAAAGAGATAAATATATCCACCTATGTATTTTCTTGACGTAGTACATAATTTAAACTTAGAAAATAGCGATGTACAAACATGTTTAATGTTTGTCACATCTGAATAGTAGCACTGTGGGCATAGTTCATCACTTCTGCTATGTTAATGCCAGCAAAAATTTGTATATGAATGAATAACTTATGTCTGCACTTAATGAAAATGTAGATAGCTAGCAGAAGATGCTGATTTGTTAGCTTCACTTGTTAAGATGCCAGAAAGAAGAGCTTAATACATTGTTGGCTGAAAACTCAGGCAAATTAGCCCAGGCAAAAGAGTCCATTAAAATAAAAAAGTGGGAATTAAACTTGGCAGCCTATTTACTTGTGTGGTCAGGGGGGAGACAAGTAAAAACATGCATTTTGCCAGAAGAAATTGGAAAGTCAATCCAAAGAAACCCTAGAATTATCCTCTACAAAAAGGTATTGAGTTTGCATGGCAAGCTTTTGGTAGCAATGGTGGGGGACTAGAGGCCAGAGGGGCTACAGGGGTGGCTTCTGTGAGAAGCTGCCAGGAGCTTCCCCCATGTCCAGTGAAGCCAATGCCAGCTGGCTCCATGGTGGGTCCACTTCTGGCCAAGAGTGAGCCCTTCAGTGATGGTGGTAGCACCTCTGGGATAATGTGTTTAAGAGGGGAAAGAAGTTCCTGCACAGGGGCAAGTGCAGCTGGAGAAGAGAGGAGCAGCTCTGCAGACACCAAGGTCGATGCAGAAGGAGGGGGAGGAGGTGTTACAGGCACCAGAGCTGAGATTCCCCTGCAGCCCGTGGTGCAGACCACGGTGAGACAAATGTCCTCCTGCAGCCCATGGAGATCCACAGTGAAGCAGAGACCCACCTGCAGCCCATGGAGGACCCCCAGATCATGGATGCCCAAGGGAGGCTGTAAAAGAAATCAGTGCAGTGACTGAAGTCATCTGCTGTGGCCTGTGTCGCCCTGTGCAGCTGGAGTGCCGTGGTGGCGTTGTGGCATTAGTGTGAGCAAGCCCCATGTTCACTCTTCTGGGGGAAGGCCAGAAGGCAGTGGAGGAGGAACAGAAAAGGGTTTCTGTTGCTTTCTGAGCTGGCTGAGCCTCACAGAAATGAAAGGGCAATCACAGCTGGTGCAAGGGGGCATCTGGGGACAGAACCCCTCCATTCTAGGGTTGGCTGGATCTGCTCTGCCATCTTGTGGAGCTTCTCCCCAAGTTGCCCACTGGTCACTCTGCAGCCTGCCACTGGTGTCCCAATAAACTTGTCCAGCTTGCTGTCATCTCCAGAGGACACTCATCCCACACAGTTGGGCACAGCCCACCCCACCCAGCAGCCCACCTTGGAGGGACTCAGTGCCACAACAGCACAGGGTGGAAAACATTTGGCTTTGTCTATGTTGGCAATGCTAACTTGGGAAGCAACGCCCACCACAGCAATCTCCTGCCAGTGCTGTTGGCATAGAGGCACAAACAGATACCAATTTGAAAGAAAGAGGTCAGTTGCTGCTGTGTGGCTCTAGTTCTCCAAATACTTGATTGAGATTGAGTAGAAACATTAAATATCACCTGGTGAAATAAAACTTTCTCAAATTAGGGTTTAAAATGTCTTGTGTTGTATCTTACATTTCATTAAAATGTGTAAATAATTTGTGCTCCTAAATAAGGTCTAATGAGCCACATTACATTTATACTTTGAAACCTTCATGCCAACTATACCTTGACATTTCATATATTAGAAATACCTTGTCTTTCTGCAGCCTTCTGAAGTAGGAAGTTGTTCTTTTCCTTCTTTCATTTCATATTTGTACTCACAAGCCCTTTCCTGAGCCATCATGTTTATGTTTTCTTCCCCATCATTCTGTGGCCACCCAGAGCTCCTTAGCTGCAGCCAGAGAAGGTGGGGAATTTATGTTGGAATTTTTTTAGCGTGGTTATGTTTAGTTCATATGATGTGACATTGTCCTCAGGATGTAATGGTCAGTTTGACCTCTTTAAAACACCAAGTATGTGAGAAAACACTTTATAAGCTGTGAGAGGATTCTTGGTGGCTCTCAGGAGAGTGGAAGAATTTTCCTTGGCTGGCAACAGCAAGGACTGGGCTGGACTGCTGACGGTAGTGGTGTATGAAGAGCAGCCTTGTAAGCAGGAGAGGTCACCATAGACTGGGCTCAGTCACTGGTTTTCCACATTGTTTTATTTCATTTCCTTTTATGAAAACTTAAAATTTAGGTTGCTGCTGACACACCTCCACATCTTCACCTGTGGGACTGAAGGAGCATGCAAGGTTCCTGGGCTGTGAGCAAGGTCTCCTGGTTTCACAGAGGTTGTGGGATCTCTCAGGGGCAGGGCTTAGAAAGAGGATGTGTACTTTTTGGTTTGATTGTGAGAGAAAGGATATTTTTGTGTTTTTCCATAGATGAACAGATGGAAATGGAATGGAAATTATTTGCAAGGCATGTCTATGTATTTGAGTTATGATTCCTTATTTTAAATTGTCAGGGCTACTAATAATTGTAATGTGTCCAGGGCACAGTGTGGTTTTTCTGTAGTTCTTGGTTGAGTCATTGATAATCAAAAAATAGGGAATGCCTTGAAACCCAGGACTTTTTTTTTCTTTATATTTGGGTGTATCTTCTACCAGATTAAAAAAATTTAGTATTTCTGTCAGTACTCTTAGGATTTTGTATTATGAGGAAAAAGAGTTCTCAAATCTTGTATCACATCTTTTTGTATATGGTACAGTATTTGTCAAAAGTTAAAGACATTAACTTAAGTAAATTGCTTATTGTTCTACAGAAGATGACCTTAAAGTTTGCTCTTGTGATGGCATTAAAATTCCCAGAGGAATTCTGTAGCCCTTCATTCTCTCCTGAAAGGAGATTTAATGAGGAGGAAATGAAAGGAAGAGAGGAAATGTCCTTAAGTTGCATCAGGGAAGTTCAGATTAGATATTAGGGAAAAAAAAAAGTCAGTGAAAGAGGTGTTAGGCATTGGAATAAGTTGCCCAGGGAGATGATGGAGTCACCATCTCTGGAAGTGTTCAGGACACGTCTGGATGTGGTGCTTGGGGATATGGTTTAGGGGTGATTATGGTGGTGCTGGGTTAACAGTTGGACTAGATGATCTTAAAAGTCTCTTCCAAACCTGATGATTCAATGATTCTATGAAATAGAAGGTGCTGACTGCCTCTTGTAGCATGTATGAGCTCACTGTGGTAAATAAAATAGTGTATTATTAATCTCAGAAAAAACATATTAATAATGCACCTTTGATACATTTCTGATAGATCAGTAGTTTGACTCACTGACAGATAAAAGGATTAAGGCATGTTGTGATTTTTATTTCAAAGGCAATTTTACAGAAGAAGGAAGCAGAAATCACTGGTTTAACTTTTCAGACAAAATTGTTACATGAGTAGAAAAATATAGTACTATTTAAAAGAAAGACAGTTTCTGCTGTTACTTGTAGCCTCAGGGCTGATTCCCAGGCCTCCCACTGCCCTGTTGAAGACGTAAGCCCAGTGGGATGTGATATGAATTGTAACCAGGAGCTGGGGAATAAAGTAAAATACCACTTTCTTTATTGTGAAAGGTTATGATCAAAGTAGTTCTTTGTGTGTCCTTCTGTATCTTTCCTGACTGTGTTAAAATAAATTTTTTTTACAAGGCTCCTCCAGTGATTTAAATGAGCAAGGCTGTCATCTGTCACCTTGCAAATTTTTGTCTCACATAGAAACATTTCTGCCCTGAAAGATCTGTGTTCTGCTGAGAAAGCATGTTCTTACTGGGAAATGTGGATTCATGTTGCTTAGGATAGCAGAGGAACTCTGCCTAGAATAATGTCATTTCACCTTGGCTTTCCATGCTCGGAAAAAAAACCCAGAAACTCCCAAGTGCCACTAGCACCAAAGAGCATCCTCCTGTGGGTGGGTTTAAGTTTTGTAATGACTAGCACAGCTCTGTCTGACCTTTCTTTCACCCTCATTTTTGGTTGAACGCTGATTTCACATCTCATGGAGTGAGCAGGTGCTGCAAGTGCACGAGGACACTCCAGCAGCTGTAATAGAGATCACAGCAGTGGTGGGAAACAAAGCCTGGGAAGGGGCAGGGCTTCTGCTGCAGAGAAAGCCTGCTGCTTCTGATGCAGGGAAGGTGAAATGTGTGTCCTTGTGTGGCAAAAGATTGTAGGGTTGTAGGAAAGCCCCACCTGGCCTTTATCTTAAACCTTGAATCATCAACAAGGAGGTGGAGAAGATTAGGTTAGAGCCAGCTGTGTTGTTTCAGTGATCCTACATCGGTTTATCCTAAAAAAGGACACTAAAAATCTCTTTTTGAGTTAGTATCAGCTGTTCACTTGCTAAAGCTGCAGGATTTTCCATGTGAGTTTACATTGTTTTTATTGTACAGATGTTTCTCTGGCCACGTGAATCAAATACTGTTTTCACAACTACAAGAAGGTCCCTGTAACACTTTTGTATTGATGCTCATGTCAGAGAATATCTTCTGACTCACCATGTTCATTATTCCTGGAAAAAAATTGTAAGTTTCTTTGTTGGGTGTTGCTACAGGTTTTTAAATGTTGTGTAGGTATTCTATCTACCTTCCATCTAATCCATCAATCAAGTGCAAGCCAGCTTGGACATAATTTAAAGTATTGTCAGGGCAATATTTCAGGTTTTTTTAAATCCAAGCAATTTATTAATTCATTGCAGGTCTTTAGGTTCTTATGAAAGCAAAAAATTTATATCCCTGAAAACATCTCTGGTGGTGTCTATAGTAAAAGCACAATAAGCCTCTAAAGAAGAGCAATTTGTTATTCATGTTAAAAAGCCCTGTTGGGATGTTAGGAGAGAACACATTGCCTGTGCAATCTATACATCCACAGTAAAATTTCCTAGGAATCAGCACTGAGAAGGGGGGGCTGGTTAGCTTCAGCTCAGAGCCTTTAATGTCAAAATTCAGGTCTTGACCATAAATCTTCTGGTGTGTATTTAAGGCAAGCCCTGAATATACTGTGGGGAGCAGGGGAAATGGATTGTTTGTATTCCAGTTGGCAATTTTTATGTTGTTTTCTTTAATGGTTCTTCACCATGTGATTTACTTCCTAGCCCAGGGTCTTCTGATGTGCTTATAAAATTGGATTCACAGAAGTGTGAGACAGAATGGGAATCAGAAATGTACTCTAAAAGGCTTACACACTCTTTATGTGGGACTCTAAAGAAGTTAGGTGAGAGGAGTGAAGTTCTGGGAAGAGCTTTTCGCTGATGAGGCCTCAGATGCAGATGATGCTCAGAGAGCAGGGGATGCAATCCATGTGTTCCATGCTGCCAAGCACATCGGCCTTGACCTCTATCACATTTTATTTACTTGGTAAATATGGATTTGTTTAGTTGTTGGTTTGATGCTGATGTGTACTGCACTCACTGCACTGTGGAAGCATACATCTAAATAACAATGAAGATCGAATCTGCAAAGGTGAGACCCTTCCCTCCTTGCTTTTGTTGCCCTACACATTTTTTGCCCTGGATCTCTCTGGAGTGGGTGTGTCTGCTTGCAGAGTAAGGCTCTATTAGATTAGATAAGGATAATGGCATTCAATCCCACATGTTTGTTGTTGTGCTGAAGTAAAGCTGTAAATGGAATGCAGTTCCTCAGGGTTCAGTAGCTATGCCTAGTCTTTGAAAAATGGTAAATAGCTTCTAATTAGATGAATGTTACTTCATGAAAATGGTAAATACATTCTAATAGCCCCTTTTCTCAGTAGGCTTTTGCACAGCAGGTTCAGTTCTGAAAATCTGACAAGTTTACAGAATTATAATCAAAAGTGATGTATGTTCTAATATTGAGTGAGATGTACAAATTACAGTTTATATTTGTTCATTCCAGTCATTGAATGAAGCAGAATTAAAAAAAAAAAAAAGAGAACAGGTAATAATTGTCTCAATTTTATTTATTCTGGCTACTTCAGGTTTCCTCCAGGGTGTATTTAGAAGAAAGAAGAGTCTAAAAATAATCTCCTGAATATTATAAATATTACTCAGTGTGAAAGTTGATTAATGTGTCCCCCTTTGAATCATACAGTAATCTCAATATAATAATTGTGGGGTTTGCAGCAAGGAGGAAAAAGTGCTTTGTTCATTCCAGGACAAAATAACTTTTTGTTTCCCCTACTGATACTTAAAGGTAGATAAATGGACCACAGATGACTTTTAAGATACTTGTTATAGCCTCAGCACAATTCTCTGACCCTGAGATGACTATACCAAGTATGAGATAAAGAAAACAGTTGCTAACAGATAAATAAAAACACAGTAATTTTTTCTTTCCTCCCCCACAGGACATTAATGTATGTATCCTTGAAAACTACCCTGAATGTTCCAATCCCAGGTTATTTTACATCATACCATATTTCTGTGGACAGCATCCAAGATGCAGGTAAATATATGCAAGGTATTCCAATTTGTTCAGCAACAGCTATTGCCAACATTTTGTCAGAAACTGGTAATAAAGAGGTGAAATTATTTGATGTACAAGAGAAAAATGAAAGTACAAGGAATGTAGCAATGTATGTGCATAAATTTTGAAGTAAAGAGGGCACTGCAAATGTAGCACTATTCTTTTTTCTTCATTTATAACATGAATAATTCATCAAATATGAATGTATTAATGTGGATTTTTCTTTCTGGGTTACTCATTTTATCTGCACTGTAATTTTGTAATACATGTTTTTGATTTGCTGAGATGCTTGTATCAGGTCTGTACGAGGAATACAGGTTGTATGTCCATGTAAGAAACCACAATCATGCTTAAGACTATGTAAAATGCAGCTTTATACTGGTTTAGTTGAGTTACTAATTTTTAATGTCTGTGTATGTCATTCTAATATTGCTGTATTACTGATACCATAGTAAATTTTTATGCAATCATATATGAATAGTTTTAAATACTTTTGTATTGTTGGTAACAAATGTTCTTTATTAAGTTTGTTCAGCTTCAAAGTATTCTGTGTCTGTATTATTCAGGCTCCTCCATAATGAAACTGCACATTTTGCAGAATTTCTTTTAAAAGCCATACTTCTTGTAGCAGTAATAACAAGTGAAAATATGTTACGTCTTCTGTCTTAATTTCTAAGTATCTATGTTGTAAAATCCTGCCTTGTTTTTTTTTTTGGCTTAAGTAAAGTTATGTGTAAGAAACAAAACAGGCTTATGACTTCATTTTCTTACACCTTTTTTTCTTAACATATTTTGACCTTATTTGCAAATGCTTCTGACTGCACATTTAACTTGCTTGCACAAGTAATCCCATTAGCAACAATCACACACCTGAATACTTTCACAACATATCTCTGTGAGGCTCCCAAGAAGCATATTGAAGTTCTGTTTTGTACCTTGTTATAGATCTGGCTCCTATCATGCCCTTGCACTTCCTTCAGCTACTTCTTAATCCCACAAGGAGCTACAAACAGGAGGCTCATAGTGTTTGTTAGGACACTTTGATCTTGCAGAAAACGGTTCAGTGCACAGAAGGTGGTAGAGCATGGAAAACCTGCTACAAGTCTGCTCTAGTAGGAGTGGAAAGCAATAAGCTTTTCCACATGTCATGGAAAGCGCTTCAGACAAATGTTAAATTCACTATTGCAGAGGGTCCACAATAACCTAATGAAGTCAGAGAAGAGATTTGATTGACAGCCACTCCCAGTTGCAGTGTGGGCAACTGATTTCCTCTAGCTTGGGACACTGGCATTATATCCCTGTCAGTATGAATGACGACTGCTGCTTCCAGAACATAACTAATATGAATTAGTATAAGGGATTTAGGATTCATATAGTTGTCTAACCACACTGTGCTTTTGGGAAACAGAGAAACATAAAGATGTAGTGAAGTCCTGCCAGCTTCTCCCGCTGGGAGAAAAGATAGAAGAAACCTAAACTCTTCTTCAAAACCAGTATCAGTTACAGCAAAATAAATGCAAATCCTGTAGCAAAGCTGCAGGGCAGCCAGGGGTAATGACAGGGAAAGAGAAGCTCCTGGAGACTTTGGCAGAAATGGAAGGGAAGGACAAGGTGGAAGATGGTAGTGTCCTGTGTAGGATTTGCCGAGTAACAGCAGGCAGTGGTTGGTCCCAGCAGTTCTCTTGATGTGGTTCAGGGGCAGCACCACCCCTCAGCACCTTCCAACACTCAGGGCAGTCATTCTTCCCATCAGACGGGTTGTGCTTCCAAGTTGAAATACCAAAGTTCACAAGTTGGAGCTTATAAACAACTTGGCAGAAGATATCTTCAGAATGGAGTACTTTCACACAGTGATTAGCCTTCTTTTAATATGATCCTGTTTTTACATGCCAAACCAATTTTAGTTGTTGAGTGGAAAAGCTCAGTAAGCCACTGGGGCTTGGTGAGGGGTCTTTTTTGTTCTAATTATAGCGCTAAGTTTTTTTTTATACACTTGTGTTCTTGGCTTGAGAAGTAAATGCATATTTAAACTTTTCTTTTTCCCTCCTCTGTCTTCCCCCATCAATTTCCTACAGGGAGCCTGGTGAATGGGCCCTTGAAAGAGCAAAGCTGAACGTTAATGAAAATTTTCTGCTTGTGGGCATTCTGGAGGAGTTGGAGGATGTGCTGCTTTTATTAGAAAGATTCTTACCTCATTATTTCAAGGATGTGCTTAGCATCTACAAAAATCCAGGTAACTTTTTCAACTAAAAAGCTATTCTTACAGAAACTTCAGCAAAATCTGCATGGCTGCTGAAAGGTACATGTTTCTTTCTTGTTCAGTCAATGAAGAAATTCATCTCCCTTTTAGGGGGCAGATTTGATTAATGAGAAAGGTCACATATTCCACTTTAATCTGTAATGTTACTGTGTGATTTTCTTTCCTTGCAAGCACTAGCTGCTCAGTGATCTTTCCTCTTGCCAGAAAGCTTCCCGTTTTTCACTGGAGTGGCTTTTTCTTCTTTTAATTCTGTCATATTCAGTTCTCAAATAATACTGTCAAAATATTCTCAAAATCTTGTCAGCAGCGTGCACTTAAATAAACCTTCAAGAAATGGTTTGGGGAGCTGGATGCTTTGGAGATTCTCCAGGACCAGGTTATTTATTTTCCCTCAGCCTTGACTATGAGTTGAAATGAAATGAACCTTCAGTTAAGCTGAATTTAGGTAAAGTACAAATAAGAATGTGCATTTACAGTACTTCCAGTACAAAGCATGCTGAGAAAAAAGGAGACTTGAATAGAGAAATGAAAATGGAGAGCACTCCGTCTGCTCCTTAATTTGCACCCCACGGTCAATCTGAAAGGGTTCTCTGCATCAATTCATCCCTCCAACACTTATTTATTGCTGACTTCTTTAAAAGGCAGTCTTATGACCTATGCCTAAAAATAAATATGATGCTTCTGGAGGGCTGTGCATGTCATTCCAGCAGAATTGATTTCTTACTTACATTTGACTAGCCCATCAACATTGTACCAACCAAGCAGGGGTACAACTTCCCATCTTCCTTCCTGACTTGGTTGCATTTGTGTCAGTATGAAGTGCCTACAGCCATTAATATGTGTGTTTTGTACCAAGCTGTATACTAAAAGCACATGGAACAAAGATTGAATTTAGTTTGTGATGCATGCAGCTAATGGCTGGCTTTTGACTGAGAACTGCTATTACAGTAGTCAGTCACTTTGGAGAAATTACGGGTTTGTGTCCACAACCAGGATTTATGCGTGACTGTCCACCAAACCCTTCTTCCAGGATGCATCTTTGGAAATTCTGTATTTAGCAGTGATACAGACACTAGGGAAAGCATGGCATTCCTTCTCTGAACATGCCTGCAATGGGTCATTATCTGCTTGCCATCAGGCAGTTAAGGCAGCTCTTTGGAAGGTGGGAGTGTAACTTTGTGGTACCACGTCCAGCCATGCTCAATAACAGACATAAGGAGAGTGTTGTACTAACATGAGAGCAATGCCCAGTTTGGGATCAGTTATTTACCTTAGCTTTATAAATTAAAAAATAAAAATACTTATATTTGTAGCATGTGGAAGTTATTCTAAAGATTTGCACAATTTGCTCTCCAAGGCTTCCCCATAGGGATGTTAGACAAAAGAAAGGAAGGGAGATCAATAGGATATGCTCTCTCTGCCATGAGATTTTTCTTTGAGAGTTTTTTTGATTTCTTCAGCTGTTTTGTGCACCATATATTTTCACTTCTTTTACAATGGGGAAAGCTAATAAGCAGCACACAGGGTTTTGATTTTCATCAGGGTGCCCTAGAAATTTTCAGGTGGGAGATAAGCAATCTGCCAGAATCATTAAGGGCTGGTTAATCTTTCTCTTCTCTGTGTATCTTCCAGTATCTGAAGGAAATTTGATCTCCTGTTTCAGGACAGTGATTTCCTCCAGGATTTCACGTGTAAGACGGCTCTTGTGTCACATCTAAAGATTCACCACTTTCCTTCAATATTCCCTAGGGGGATAAAACCTTTATTTTATCTCTCCCATTCACTTATTGACCAGGCATATTAGTGCAAGAAAAGAGTTTCCTTGTGTTAAATCTCTCCTCCTCTTTTCATGCACGCATATGTTCGAGGGATTTTTTCTATCATAATTATTTTCTGGTTATTTTTGAGTTGGTGCTAATGCTTACAAAAAAACCCTTAACAGAATCAGCCAGAAAAATAAAAAATATTCAAGTGGTGTGTAAGAAATCCTACATTGTTCTCCTCAGGGCATCTTAGACCTGATCTGCAACACCCTCTGCTGTTGCCTCGTGAAGTGCTTGGATGAAGATACGTTGTTCTGCCAGCTCTGTGGTGGTCCCACAAAGCAGCAGAAAACTTGGGCCAAAACTGATCTTTTGTTGCAACTAACACTTGCAGATTAAATCTATACAGTTTACAGTATTGTCTGCTGACCTGCTGCTCCACTTGGGATTCTCTTATGGGATTTCTCTTTCTGCATAAAGAAAGGAAAGTTTTTCTAGAATTTATGTTTTTTCAGCTGAATCTAACAAGATCAGGAAAACACGGTGAAGGACACGTAGAGAGAAGTGATTCACTTCCAGGTCTGTGAATATCTGCACCAGAGTTCACTGTAGTAAGCAGTTCTGGATTAGAGACAATTCAAAAACTGGATTTGTAGAGCTGCCTTGAAGCAAAAAGAAGCTGAAGAAAGACAATTTCAATCCAGTGTTGCTTTAGCGGATTGCATAAATGAGAAATCACAGTAGGAAACTGGTGACTGCTGTCCCACCAACATCATAATATAAACCTTATTAAAAGCACCTTCCTGCTATAGGAAGCAAAATGCCTGGTGATATCCAACCCATAAAATCACATGTGCATTTAAGATATGTCTGCAGGAGTTGTGTGTTAAACCTCTTCTTCCAGAAGTTGGGACTCTCCTTGCTCATTACAGATTGTCACCAGATCACTGTAACTCCCATCTAAGCAAAACTTCTTAGTGTTGGAAACCTTCAGTATAGGTTGATACTACAGGAATCAGGAAATCTAGAAACTGTTTCTCATCTCTGTTCCTTTGAACTGTGCAGGCCACATTCAAAGTTTTGTTTCTTTTGTGTCTGTAGTTAAATTTCTCATCTGAAGCACTATAGTAATATTTATCAAGAATCTCTTGCTCAGTGTTCTCTTAGGAGAAAACAAAGCCTGTAGTTGTTTTACCTTCAAAATTATTTTTCTGCTCTTGTTCTGAAGCAGATGATTAAAATTGTGGCCCTGTGGTCAGATAGATAGTGTGAACTTTTCATCAGAGAGCACAGAAATTCGAGTACTGTTGGCTCTCTGTATATCTGATGACACAGATAACTGCTTAAAGGAGTGCTTTTCCTGTTGATGCTGATGATTTGTCTGACATAAGCTGGCAGAAGGGAACTCTGAAGAAAGGTTATATTTTAAAAAAATTCTTGGCAGTTCAGCAGAAAATTTTAATGTCAGTGGACACTAGGAGGATAACTTCCTTCATTGCATTAACAAAAAGGTTGCATTCAGCTATTCCATATGCCAAATATTTTGATTTGTGTGTTTTATGACTTCATGTAGCAAAATGTGAAAGCTCTTTGTGGTGCTGAAGTTTTCATTGGAACCAATCTGGTTTTATCTTCCACAGTACTTTAAAGATATGGGCTTCCTGTTTTTCTGCATCTCTACTCTCTCCTTGAAATTAAGAATTTTCTTAATGTTAATACCAAGTCAAGCATTGCAAAAGCACTCTCTTTTGTGATACCTATCTTGTCCAAAGTCAAACTTCTCTTGCCTTTGACAGCCAAAACTGTCTTTGACAAGAGATTAAAAGGGCAGGAGTGGAGGCAGCTGACAGATTGTAAAATCAGTAGATGGATGAATAGATGGGTAGAATAAATTTTAAAAATATATTTTTGTGTTTAACAGCTTTCTTTGCTAACACAGTAAAATTTGTTCAAATTTTCGTCTTTTCCCACCAGCATTGAAGCAGACAGGATCCAACTGCAGAGCCTTAGATTATATTTATTGCAAAATTTGAAAGTATTCTTTAACTCTTTGAAAGGCCTGAAATAGTCATAACAAAACTTGACATGTAAAATCTCTCCTCACTTTTAGGAGCACAACTAATGGAAAATAAGAATTGGTCAGTCCTGTTCACTTTTGCTGGCTGTAGCTCACTTCTGTTACTTGGCTGGTAGCCAGAACACAGAGAATACTTACACAGTTTCTTTTGAAGTGGGCACATATGGGTTTCATATCTTTGGTGTTAAGAGGCAAAAAAATATGTACTATATTCAGCAAAACAGAGTTTTCTTCTGTCTTGTCAACTTCTGTGGCATGGGGCAAAAGTTAACAGCATCTAGTGTAAAACAATAAGCAATAAAGTGTTGGGGGGTTTTTTTATCACCTCAGAAATGAGCTATATCCTCACACCTCTCTGCAGGAGTTCATAAATTTTCTTTGGCACCAGAAGCCCTATAAAAACTTCTTCCCAATACCAGGAAAAAACCCCTTTGTTTTCTGAAAGTTGCATTTTGCATGGAGAATGTATAGGTCTTACTCCACAACAAGAAGACTGACTTTAAGCTATTCAGACAGTGAATTTTATTGAGTGCAATGAAATAACTCATACTGTCAGCTGAAAGAAAATACGTTGTTCAGGTAAATTGTAAACTTTTTTTTTTTTTTTAATGCAATGAAAATTTGATTCTTGTAAGAATTGCATTTACAGGGAATGATTTAAACTGTAGTAGTAATTATTATCCCAGGTAATGTAAACCTTCTCATTTTTTAAATCCACTGTGTTCATGAGTGTTAATGGTAGAGTCTTGACATTTTCTATTGATAAATTTCCCCTTCTCTTTAAACCCAGTAAGGAGAGAGGTGCTGCCATTTGTCTTCATTGCTGAGCTGAGGTCCTGAGAAGAAGCAGGGCATTTTTGATGGAGATAGAAAAAGAGTGGAATCAAGCTCAGCAGTCTGCACTGTGCTGAAGATCACTCCTGTGCCAGGGCAGCAGTGAAGGTGGGATGTGCCTTCAGATGGTGCAGATGCTATGTATTTGGAAAAGTTCAGGAAACAAGGATTTTTTTCCTTCTGAGAAATTGTAGTGAATGTGTTAATAGGCACCACCCCAAGAGCAAAAACTGAGTAAGAAATGATCACAGGACTCTGGTGGAAGGAGGCAGTGCTTTTTGTGCAGTGTCTTGAAATAATGATCATCTTATCATCTTATATTCTGCCTTTGTTCAGCACAAAATGAAAGGAAAGAAGAAATTAGGACAAATGATCTGAGGCTTCTTAGTCTGCTGGCTTCTTGTGAGCTGTGCTTTCTGGAGAGGGTTGTGACTAGTAGGTGGAAAGGGAATACCCTGGCTCATCTCCCATGCTGAACTGCCCAACCCTTCTCTCCCCTGCAAGCATCTGCACTCTTGATGTGAGAATAAAATCAGCATGGATTAGTTTCAGTTTAAATACTGAGGAGGTTTTGTGGTGAGGTTTGTTCGGTTTGGCTTTGGGTGGGGTTTTTTTGTGGGTTTTTTTGCATCACTTCTAAAACTTTGAACACATTCAGATGTTTAAAGGCTTTGGAGACTCCAAATACACTATCTTTTCTTTTGCCTTGCACTCTAGAAGAGCTTTGTGTTTTCCCTAAGTAATACTTTGAAGAGGAATCACTGACTATGACAATTTTCTACAGAAGAGGAAAACTCTAAATTTCACGTGGAGGCAAAACCTGAGGTTGGACTTGGAAAGTCACACTTGCATAGCACATTCCCGTGTCGGATGTGAGGCAAACTGCGAGCAGAGAAGCTTTGTCCAGCAGGTGGAGCGATGTGCCCGTGTGTGCAGCGCTCCCCGTGCTATCAGCACATGTGGATTCACATTCTGCCTGGGTGGCGTTTTCTTATCACCCAACATCCTGTTCTGAAAATCGAAAACGTGAACAGACCCTTCTTGTCTTCTCCCTTTGAAGTCTCAACTTTCAATATCACGTAGAGGAACGCTGGCTGTAAAACAATGTGTGTGCTGAAACATACAGTTCAAGATCTACAGTTTAATTGTACTTTTGTTTCTTGTAAAGCAAATTCCCTGTTCTCTGTGTGCAAGATGGGCAGGGAAAGAGGAAGAGTCAGTGCATATCCCTGAGGACATTTCTTTTTTATGAGGTCGATAGCATCTAGAACATTCTGCACAACTAATCTGTTCTTTGGTTTGTTTTATAGAACTGAAGGTACTATCAAAAGCTTGTAGATACAATATCTAGCTCTTCAGCCATGAAAATATGAGGTTTGGAGAGCAGGGACAAAACCAGACTGCCTGATCCAGGATGCCTTGAACTTAGTGGATACACCAATGAGTGATGAGCATAGTCAGTGGAAGTATCCTTAACTTTTCAGTCCCATAAAAGAAAAATATGTTGTTTTCTGACTTCCAGAGGTTTGAAATCTTATTGTGAATAAACTAAGCAGTTTTAAGAATAGGAGCTCTTGGAAGGATTTGAGAATTTCTGGGCTTTCTCATGACTGTGTTTTTCAAAAGAGCCAGTAGGTCTTTGGAAGATTTGTCTCAGATGCAAAACTTCTCTGTGGTGAGTTCTGAAGCAAAGATTGACAGCTTTTAACAGCTGTGGTTCTTGTTCTGCTGAGGAAGGTGAAGACACTCCAGACAACGTCTGTGGAATGAAAACTGTAACTGTAGCACCAAAAGATTTATTTATTGGAATCATTGCTAAAATGTGATCAGGAGTAAAGGCATGGCAGGAGTGTTTGGTATGGCTTTCCAACCCATGTGGAGCTTGTCTACATGCAGGCTCAAGTCCTTTCTATTTACTCTTGCTTGCTGACTTGTACTTGTTAGATTGAGTTAGCTCATATGTGCATAGTTACACCACAGAGCAGTTGCCTATAAATGTATCTTGTGGCACCAAATGAGCAGCATTTTGAGATGAAAAGTGAGGCAGCTGGCAGCCTGACACGACACTGGCACTCAGTCTGGGTGAATCTGCTCCCTGAGCCTGCAGTGCAGGGAAGTGTGATTTACATGTCCATTGGCCAAACACATCACTGTGGTTCTGCTTTCCCCTGGAGTCAGGAGCACTGGCTGACTTGGTAAGGACAGCAGCACCAGCAGTAATCATTTAGGTCAGGTGAGAAATTTACACATTTTATATTGGAAGGCCAGGATCGAGGGCATGGTTCATGAACTGGAGAAATGAGGAATGAGGCTACTGTTAATCCATAGTTCCCCTTCCCAGCACTTTTGGCATTCAAGGAGGTTGGCTGCCTTCCAGATCTCACCACTGATTATGGCAAAGAAGCATATAGTTTCTCTTCTTGCTAATTACAGTACTGATTTTTAAATTCTTATTTTAGGCTTGGATTTTTATGGGAGTTTAATTTCTAAAGGCTCTGCTCAGAATCAGTTGCAGTCAAAGGTGAAGTCCATGTTCCCTTCAATGATTGTTCAAAAAACGTAGATCTAATGTTCCTCTTCTAGTAAAGTTTCTGGACACATGAGCTCACAGACTGGCTCTGACAAACTGCAATGTGTGGTAGAGATAGGCTGAGTATGTTTTGTAGAATTACTTAATCTTCCCTTTCTGTGAGCTGTAACACATGCTTATACACCCAGCTTGTGCTCTGCTACCTTTTTCCTATTCTTCTCTTCCACCTTTTTTGTATTTCTTTTTCCTGTTAAATGACAGGGTCTTTACCTGAAGCCAAACAAATTTTATTTTTTTGCATGCTCATCTGAGAGCCTCTCTGTCATTAACAAAGTTTCTCCTCTCTGGAGTTTCTGTATATCTGTAGGATTGTGAAGACTGAGCCCACCTAATGCAGCATCTTCATCTTTTAGTGCAATTCCAAGGCTTTGGCCTAGAGATTTTGCATTTCATCCCACCTACTCTTGTAGCTTGCATTCAGTTTCCTTTCATCAGATCCGTTGATGGGCTGTCTGGTTTTGGATTAAACCCACAAAGATGTAATTTCATACAGTCTTGTGGTAAAAACAAAATTTATTTATGTTCTAAATCCCAAAGGACCAGGCAGACAAGCCCTTACATCTCACAGATCAAGAATTCATGTGTATTTTATTTTGTGTATGTATATAGGAGATCATTTTGAAGACTTGGTACTGATATCTTCCAAGCAACTCTCATGTTTATCTAATGAGTATATCAGTCACTAAAGATGTTGTTATGGTTTATAAGTGTGCTCCTGCTGCTCATCTGAGGTTGATTCCCCAATGCATCTTTTGAATGTTTCGAGTATCAGAAAATGGAAAACCCATGGATACCCAGCTTTGTTAAAGCTCTGTCACAGAAGGAGAGCTGCACTCAGATACAGCATTAGTGATATCTCATAAATAATCCAGGGTTAGTGATGACAATATACCACAGACATTTTAATGACAGGCAGTTAAAGCTTGCAATGACAGTTCGTTCCTTCTTGAGTAACTCAGTAAATAAAATCATAATGCTATTTTAATCAGTAGCATTTCAGCTAAACCTCAGTTACTGCTTCTGCTTTAAAAATAGCCTTTAAACAAAAATTGCTGCACTAACAGATTATGCAGATTGTTTCTTTGACAATTTTGACCTCTATCCAGGCAACAGAAGGCATACAGAAGGAGCCATTAAATCCCAGATAATAGGCCTGCTTCTGTTCCCAGGTGCAGCTCTGGTATATTCAAACAGGTCTTCATTTCACCTACATGAAAACAAGCAAGCTGCACAAGGTGGCTGAGGCTGGAATATAAAAAACTGTTATTAATAATAGACCAAAACAACTGAGAATTTAGCTTAATTATCATTGTGTCCCACAGTGTTTTCAGGGCCAGTGTTTGGGGAGAAACACCTCTTAATTGAAAACTGAGCATATTTGGCATTGAAGACACAGGAATGGCATGGAACAGATCACAGAGCAGGCTACTCACTTTGCTTTTAGGAGCATAATCATATTTTCAGTCTTCAGATAAAGCTATCGTACTTTTTTCTCAGACTAAATCACTGTATCAGTGGTAGAATGGGGCGCAGGTTGAACTGATTGTTCTTATCCCCAAGGCATCTTGCAATAACAGTACAAGTACCATGGGCCAGTATCTTTGATGGCTCAGAAGTGTTTTGAAAAACATTAAAGGTAAGGTAGCTATAGAAAAGAAATTGAATTGTTATAACACCTTTACCTGTAATTTTTGTACAGTAGAGACAAGCAGCCATCCCTTAGGAATTACTTAGGTTTTTCACATAAACTTTGCAACTCAAAATCAAGTTTTTACAGTGATCCTAATTAGCTGCAATAGTAATTAAAATAATGTAGTAATTAAAATTAGGAAAACATGAGAGAGCATAAATTTCAACAAGTTAGGTGTGAAATTATAGCAAGGCACTTTCTGACATGCAACTTGCTAAAGGCATTAAAGCTTAAAAGGCATAAAAACCCCAAAGGGTTTTTTTCCAACCACATCAGGGCTAGATGGTCAAGAAGCAAGTCAGGGAGAGAGAGAGACAATGGGCAGCTGGGAGAAGTGGCAGGGAGACAGTCTCAGGGAAGAGATATCCCCAGGATTCATCTGTAAAGGGACCACTTGCTCCCAGAGGACACAGTGTATTGTGCTCTAAAATCATCTTAAGGACACTGTTGCTACTATTAGAAAAGAAGGTAAGGAATTAGTAACATGAATTTCAGCAAAGTGCAAGGGTCAGCCCTTGATGACAAAATTGTAAGAATTAAACTGAAGTAAATATGTTCGCAGTGAAGCTCTCAGCTGCTACACAGGAGTCCTTTTGCTCTCTCTCCCAGCCATCACTTCTCACTTGAACACAGCTTCACACTGTGCCTGTGCTCCTTCCTCTGAACCCCTTTGCTTTACCTGCCCTGAAGGCAGTTTATGGTGCAGGAGAGGTGACCCCTTGCTCTTCCAAGAGTCTTTCTTGGTGTTATATTCCCTACTTCCTTTCCTTGTTGGAATTTCCCAGCCTTTTTGATCTGTTCCTCTTGAAAACTTGCTCTCCAAGAAGCTATAGTGAGGAAAAGAGGATTTTACTAAATATAGCTATGAAGATTCAATTTTTCTTCTTTTTCTCTGTTCTTGGAGTAGAATCACAAATTTTCAAATGTACTGTGAAAGAGTATCCTCCCCTCTGCATCTCTCTAGGCTCATCTTCCCAGCTTCCTCCCCTTCCAAACTGCATTGCCATTGTGTTCTTCTATTACTATTTTCTTTCCAGTTTTATATCTTTGTCTGTCTCCAACATTTGCACAATTGTTACTGCACTTAATAAATCTTATCTTTTGAGCTGTGCTATTTGCACTCCATTCAAATATCTTCTCAGTTACTTGCAGATGCCGTTTATAATACAGGTAAGTGTTAGGGTGTGACATTTTTTACTCCACAGCTGTCTTTACTCCTTGGCAGTGTTAGGGATGTTCTTGTGAGAGCTAGTACTCACCAAGGATTTCTTTGAAACTGAACTCTATGGTGTATCCCCTGATTCAATCAGCAGCTATTTTGGAAGAATCCTTCAGATCACTCCCAAGCTTTTAGAGGGCTGCAATTGTCACTTAGAGCCAACAGATGAAAGAACCAAATTGACATACTGGGAGGAGCTATGAAAAAGTCAGTATGGCATTTGTAAAACCTCAAAAGTTACCTACTTCCTTTAAGGACTCAGCAAGCACAGGGATATGAGATGGTACAGGTGTGGTTTTCAGCAAGATCTCTGTCCAAAAGCTCTTTAAGAAAACCAGTTGTCAGGATAGGAGAAGGAGTGTTCTCCTGCATGATAAAGCTGGTGAAAGAGGTAGGCATTCATTGTTTGGTAGTGTCCCCTTATTTTAAAAAAACAGGAAAGTATCTCAGGGCCTGTGCTCCAGCCTGGGATAAATATTCTCTTAAAAAGGTATGACTGAGGTGAGAGAGGTCAATGCTGATATGATGTTACCAGGAAGCGACAAAAACCACCCTGAAGTGGTTTACTGATCATAACAGAGCACAGCATTAAAATTCAGCTCGTGTGCAGTGGAGAAGGTCTGTCCTTGGCACTCAGAGCTGCAGTCCACAGATGCTCTGGGTCCTGATCTGTGTGGAGCTTGGTAGGCAAGTGCACAGATTGTCAGATGGGTGGGTGTTTTCCTCTGCACAGGGAAGCAGTCTCCTACAGAACAGATTTCTATGTGACGCTGGATCGAGCCGTGACTCAGTTCTTCCAGATGGCACAAAATGACGATGCAGGACAGAAGGGTTAAATCCTGGCTGACTCACAGGAGCAGCTGAAGGAAAGGCATTCACAGTTGAGGTGCTGCCCTAGCTGCAAAGCAGGGAGTTCACACAGCTGTAGTTCTGATTTGTGTTTAATGGTAGGTGATTCGAGAGCATCAGAACGTGCCTGCTCTTGTTCTCTTTTATCCCTTCTCTTTCAAGTTTGCATTCTGGGTAAGCAAAAGGTGGCAAGGAGGACACTGAAGCCAAAAAAAGGTAATTTTCTGCAGACATACCAGGCCTCATTTTCCAGCTAGACTTACCAGAGAAAGAAAGAAAGAAAGAAAGAAACTGTTGAGTTGGCCTCTGGTTTTCTAGCAGTGAGCAGCAGCTGTTTTGGTAGCAGTAGCAGCAGCTCATATAACAAATGTTTCATGATGAATGCAAACAAAAGCCAGCCCTGAAATTCCAGCTCCACTATGTACGCATAAAATATAAAACCAGTTCAAAATAATGTAACTACTCAACTTAAAGGATTTTTTCTCCCCCTCTAAATAAATTCCATATGAGAATTAGTGTTTGGTCTGCTCAGTTCTCCAGGGCTCCCCCAGAAAATTTTTATCATATAGGCTGAGGGCAAAAAGCACAAAAACAGACCAAGAAAAAATATTTTTAAAAGAAGTGCACGTGCAAAGAGGTGTGTGGTTTGGGCAAGGTTTTGAGAATGCCAAACATGCTTACTGAATTGAAATTATTGCTGATGTTTGTGAGTTGGCTGAATTCACTTGCCTCCAAAATAGGTCTTGGAGGAATTCTTTATGCACCTCTGTGCAATTTGCTTTCTGAAGATGACTTGTGGTTTTAAAGGCATCTACATGTTAGAAGAGTGTTATGCCCCCTAGCATAAATTTCTTTCCAGAGAGCTAGCAGGAGGATTTCTAGGGAATGCAAGTTGCTGGTCAATGCATAGTCAAGGGAAATGAGGTTATTGAAGAGAGAGAAAAATATAATAATTGGAGAAATACAAAAGCTATCCAGGGGGCAGTGTCTTAAATTGTTATCTTCCTCCAATTGCTTAAGTTAAAACAGCAAGTAAATACCATCATTTACCCATCCCTCCCTGCTCTGCTGTTTGCTGAAAGTCTGGAGCAGCATCTGTTGTCTGCCCACGCAAGCACTCCTGCTCTGTTCTCAGGCCCTGAAATACTCTCTTCACAATCAGTTTGCTTTCTTCATGGCTATTTTTTCTGAGCTGGCTTCCCTATAATTATGGGATTATTCAGCTCTACGCATCCAGCATAGGAAAAAGCCTAATCCCTCGTGTTCTGACAGATTAATGATAAAATAATAGCCTATTGTTGTGCCTTTTGCAATATGATTCTATCTAATACCTTTTGTGTAATGAAAATTTTGAGTGATGTTTGCCTTCTTCCATCTTGTTCCTTTCCACTGAATTTTGAAGGGCCTGTGAAGTTGTGTTGCTGTGTGATATATTGCTGTTCTTGGGGTAATGGGAGACATTATGGGTGCCACATCTTTGGTGTTGCAGAACATGCAGATGTTGGGCTTAGAACAAAAACTGTGTGCTTGTCTTGTCTCTGCTTCTCCTGCTTTGATTCGCTTCCAAGCCATCAGCTACATTATTTGATTTCTTGGTTTTTGTGGAGTGGAAGGGGGAAAAGGAGATTGATGGAGCACTGTTGGATCTGGCAAAGACAAGAGAGCAGAAGGGGTGCGTTCTTTCAGGTTTTGCTTCCATCTCACCAGGAAGCAGTGCAGCACAAGTTACTGGGAGAGCCAGTGGCTGGTTGTGTTGGGCCTGTGTGGAGGGCAGGCAGGGACAGGGAGCACACAGATGTTGCTGCAGCAGGGTATTTGGTGCATGCAGGGAGCCACGGGTGTGCACAGTCGGCCAGAGCCCCTGGTGCTTTGCAGAGCTGTGCTCCTGTGGCTTTCAGGATGTTACCAAGCTTGGAGGTTTACTGCCTGGGCACGAGCACATGCTTTTTCTGTTACATAAAATGAGAGTGTGGAATTAGTGGGTGACTGATACATAATATACATCTTCCAAAAACTAGTGGAAATTGGACATGACAGAAGCGACAGCATAGCCAAAGAAAATTTATTTAAAACACTGAATGAAAATATTCACTAAAAACTCTGTTTTAGCCTAAATACCACTAAATATTTTCTGGGCATTGAAGTCTTATTTTTATCTTTTAAGTTTTCTTCCACTCTCTGCCAATTTCACAATAGCCATGACTCATCCTTGCAGGGTCTTCAGACAGCTGACAAACCTGCCTTACTTCACTGCATATTGACATTATTTAATGTCTGTGCTTAAGTTATGTACTGGGGAAACTGAACTCTGTGCATGATCAGTGAAGAGAGGTAAATGGCTGTTTATCTCTCTGGGGGTTGTTTGGTGCCTTGAGTGGCTGTCTGGAGTTCATCAGCAGGAATATCCTCACTCATGCTGTGTACTGGGACACAGTGGGGTAGAGAGGGGTGCTGGCGAGGAGTTGACATGCAGTAGTGTTTGTAGGAGCAAGGGTGAAGTATGCATATAAAAACAAAGTTTATGTCATCCTTCTTAGTGCCTCCCTTGCCTATCCAACAGACAGATCTGTGCATCATTGAGTGCTACTTGATTTAAGTTTTGGTGGAATTGTTTGGATTTTTCTGTGGGCTTCACTTGGGGTTTTTTAGCACCCCACTATATTTTTCTGCAGTGATTTCAGGAGCAAAGTCTTAGTTTCCTGTGGGGCACAGAAACACAGCAGAGCCCAGAACTCCCTTACCAAGAGCAAAGGAGGTGAATGAAGGGGAAGATCTGTTCTAGTAAACTCTCAAGAAACACCTGCATGGTGACCAAAGCAACTGCTAGAGAGTGAATGAACTGCAAAAGACAGGTACTGGGGAAGGATTTTGGACAGTAAAACTATGAAGGGATCTTGAAGAGGGTGAAGCATGGCAGGACCAACTGGGGGTAAGGGTATTTGGCAGTGAGGTAATTTCACCAGTTGCCTCCTCTGTATTGTCTCCAAGATTTTTGGATCAGCACATGTGAGATATGTCTCTGGCCTTTCACTGTCCACAGCTTACATTTCAGTGTTTGAGAAGTCCTCAATGCACTGAATCCTGATTCACAGGGACTAGTGTTTGTCTGGTTTCACCACAGAGGTATCACATGCTTTCCACATCTTCCTTAGGATTATTATTTCAGGATTTGTGGCTATTTCAGGTATGGGTTTTTTTCCAGTCTAGATTCTTATCCTATCTATTCCCATTCTTTATTCAATTCAGTAAATGGTAAACTCGGTGGTAAATTTTGAGTGTCTGTGATGGCAATTAAAAGCTGTTAGAGTCAGGACATCAGCTGAGAATCCTGGATACCAAATAGTATTTTGAAGCGTTCATATTCTTTCTGGAATTTGGGTACTTAGTCTAATTCATGACTTTCTTTGTGTGTCAAACCAATTCATTGGTTTTCTGCAATGACCAGGTGAGATGCTAAGCATGGAGGGTGTGTATTCTTTTTAAGTATGATGAAACAGATTTCTTGTGTTAAGATTATTTTGTTTTGTTTGCAAATGGCAAATTGTTCTTTCCTATCAGTGGAGTGAAAAGGGTGAGATGAGTGCTCTTAGTCTAAACCCTTGAAAGAAACACATTATTATGGTGGGCATAAATATACACACATTCAGATACACCAAGAGCTCCTGGAGGACAGTAAACCCTTTTTGTAGTCAGCTGGTTTTAGCTCTTATTAGTTGAAAATAACAAGAACAAATTACATTTTGTACAACTTTGCCTCTTTGGTGCATGCCAATGCAAGTGGTTGATAGCAAGAAAACTCAGTCTGTTGTCTTACACTTTAGCAAACAGTTTACCAAAGATGTCAGCCCAGTTCATCTTGAACTTTTACTAACAGAAGAGCAGTGAAACTGCAAAGCATATCTGTGTGTGTATTAAATTTCAGAATTTACTTGGCACTGCCTTCTGCTGCTGGTGCAATATGGTGCTGGGTCCCTGGCAGACCCCAGTACTTTGTGCATTTGCAGAACACCTTATTTAGCCTATTTTAAGGGCAGACTTACCACTTAGCCAAAGGTTCTGCTTTGAAACATTGAAAATTATTTTCCTTGGTGCATGTTTTTGCAAGCTACTTGTAGAAATCAATGGTTTAAGTTCCTGCTTAATTCATCTGCTCAGTTCACAGGCTGTTTCAGTTACCCTTTCAGATCACATCTTGGTGTGCATCCCGCTCATTCAAAAGTAATAAAAAATTAAGTGCATAACCACTTTGTATCTCATGCAAAAAGGGAAAAACTCCTAGTCCCGCACATCTTTTCATACTGTATACACATGTGTGAGTAATTTAGTGAAGAAATGGCACATGATACATTAGTATATTTTATTAGCAATTGGTAATGCCAGACCAATATTTTGATTTTGAAATAGTGGCAGAACTTGCCCAGATTGCTGCTAAAATCAAAGGACAAATCTAGCACTGCATCCCTGTTTCTGAGTCTTAGCAGGAAAAGATGAAAAGCAAAAGATACAAGAAAAGTATTTTGATAAACAGATGTCACCCACTTTAAAGTGTTGAATCTCAGTTTAATTTTTCCCATGCTACGTAAATAGTCCCTTTCACTTCCTCTAGCCTCGCTAAAGTTTTTCATTTCCCACTGTTACTCAAACAAAATGAAATAAACTCAGTTATATTTATGAGGACTCTCTATTTGCTCAGTTTGAGGGTTTTCGTTTCTTCAGTAAATGTACTTAATAAAATTAAATGCTCTGGGAATGTGCCAGAAATGCTGTCAGCCACTATGGCAAGCAGATGGATGAAGTTTCAGCTGGACGTGATGTGCCCAGGTTACTTTGTTTATTTAGAATCTGATGACCACAGTCACTGGACATACTGGAGTAGCTTGTGAGGAATGTGTTTTTAAAGAGCTCAGAGTCACAGTTTCATACTCCCAGCACCCATGGGTTTACTGGAGAACTTGGCCCCATCCAGCCATTGAATTGTGTTCTGGACCCACACACTCAGCGCTAAGACTGGATGTGAAGGCAATCTAGCTGCAACGTCTGTCCCCCCAGGGAACCTGATTGCCAGGGTTCATTCCGCTGCTTTGACTGGCTGGGCTGGGTGTCCCCTTCCTGCCTCAACAGCTCCATGTGTGTTGCTCCCAAATCTGCACACTCTGTGTGTAGCAGATTTTTTTGTCTGGAAAATGGCCCAGTAGAGAAGTACCTGAGAGTTCTGGTTGACAGGCAGCTTCACATGAGCCAGCGTGTGCCCAGGTGGGCAAGGAGGGCAAAGGCACCCTGGCCTGTATCAGACATGGCAGGGCCAGCAGGGCCAGGGCAGGGACTGTCCCCCTTTACTTGGCACTGGTGAGGCCACACCTTGAGTTCTGTGTCCAGTTCTGGGCCCCTCACTGCAAGAAAGACGTTGAGGTGCTGGAGAGAAGAGTCACAGAGCTGGTGAAAGGTTTGGGGAGGGTAAGTCATATGAAGAGCAGCTCAGGAAGCTGGGCTTGTTTACCTGGAGAAAAGAAGGCTCAGGGCAGACCTTACCACTCTCTACAAGTACCTGGAAAGGAGGTTGTAGCCAGGTAGGTCTCCTCTCCCAGTGAACCAGCAACAGAACAAGAGGAAATGGCCTTAAGTTGTGCCAGGGACATTTCAGTTTGGACATCAGGAATATTTTCTTCACTGAAAGGATGTTTGAGCATTGGAGGANGAAAGACGTTGAGGTGCTGGAGAGAAGAGTCACAGAGCTGGTGAAAGGTTTGGGGAGGGTAAGTCATATGAAGAGCAGCTCAGGAAGCTGGGCTTGTTTACCTGGAGAAAAGAAGGCTCAGGGCAGACCTTACCACTCTCTACAAGTACCTGGAAAGGAGGTTGTAGCCAGGTAGGTCTCCTCTCCCAGTGAACCAGCAACAGAACAAGAGGAAATGGCCTTAAGTTGTGCCAGGGACATTTCAGTTTGGACATCAGGAATATTTTCTTCACTGAAAGGATGTTTGAGCATTGGAGGAAACTTCCCAGGGAAGTGGTGGAGTTACCATCCCTGGAACTGTTCAAGGAGAGACTGAATGTGGCACTTAGTGCTATGATTTAGTTGGCATGGTGTGTTCAGTCAAAGGTTGAGCTCGGTGAGCTTGGAGGTCTTTTCCAACCTTAAAGACTGTGTGATTCTAAGACAAAACCTGACTGTGTGCATTGGTCACCCACTGAGCACTGAGCCTGGGTGAAAACATGTGCCTCAGAGCCCTGCTTTTATGTGCAAGTGCATACACACATCCAATGTGGGCAATGTCTCTCCTACATAAATGTACACTGACCCTCCCAGAGGTGAATTTTTTATTTTTTTGGACAGGCCTTTCCAAAGTTGGCTTGATTGTTTATTTTTTCGTTGTTTTTCTTACTATGGAAACCTTGAGTGTATTATTCTCTCAGATAACTTTTTCATCATGTTTTCCACAGAACTTCATTAAAATATTCTGTATTGAAAAAAAAATCTTCTAGCAAGCTAGCAAATTGAATAGGATTTTGTAGATTCAGGCTAAGATTTGCTGTTTAGAGGAATAGGTGTTGAAATCGGGCACGGAAAGGTTGACTTTTAGTTCTTAATGGTATTTTCTGTGTTATCAGATAAGTTAAATATCCTTAGAGAACTCACACAGCATCAATGCCTTCTCTTCTTGTCGCTCTGCCTTTTGGTCAGTAGGCTGGGGATGAGCAAGAGTTTGGGAGAGGACACAGCCAGGACAACTGACCCAGACTCATCAAAGAGATAGTTCATATAATATAACAACATGTTCAGTAATTGATAAAAGTAGAGGTGGAGGAAGGAGTGGGATCTTCAGCTTTTAGGATGGCCATTGCTTATGCACTGACTGGGGAATGTGGTAAGGGATGTCATTTGCATCAGTTCCTCCCTCCCCACCTCCTCCAGATTAAACTGTTCTTATCTCTACCCTATTGCTTTTGTTCTTCCTGTTCTCTCTGTCCTCCCACTGTGGGAGCAGGGGGAGAGAGCCAATGGCCACATGGGTGCTTGACTGCAAACTAGGGCCAACCTGCCTCAACAGGTTTCTCTCTTTATCTTGATACAACTTTTAACGTTGCATGTCTTGTGAGTAAGGTTGAGTGCCTTTATTCCATGACTCCTGAAGATTGCAATGTAGAAAATTGCAATGCTCTTCAACAAAAGCCTAGGTTGTTGCATGTTTAGTGTTCCTTTTAGTAACCTGGTTCCCTCACAAAATTGATTTATCTTGTAGAGCTTTTCCTAATTGCTGTCATATCCTTCCTGGTTTCTGTCTCGTTTTATTCTTATTCAGAGGTGTTAACATTTACAAGTGCCCATAAATACTGAAATGGAAAAAGACAGCAGATCATTTTAGCTCCTGTTTTGTTAATCACAAGGGAAAGGTTTGTGCAGTCTAACTTTGAAGCACGGTCGTCATTATGTCAGGTCTAGTATTGTCATTAACCTAATGTGCAGACTGTCCTGGAAACTTTGATACTAGCCAGTCTCTCTAACACTGGCATGAAACTACTGGTTGAAATACTGCAGACATAAGACAATTTGCAGGATTAAGTGCAGGAGCAATGGCTTTTCATACCCCATAAGTCTCTCCTTCCGATTCACGTGTGCTTTCAGAGTACTCAGCTAAGTCCTTCAACAAGCAACAGAGTTAAGGCTACTGAGAATATACTTCGTGTAAACAAGGTGATTGATGGCAGAACGATGTGCCCATGTATCTCTTCCCTGTCTGCACATTCATGTTAAAAGGGAGTTGAATTTTAAAAGATCACTGAGCAAGCTGTTTCCTCAATGGATTGCTGCTGGTGCTGACACACAAGCAAGAGTAAAGGTAAAGGTGTGCTGGAGCTGATCATGTCAGTCACTGAAGGCAGGTGAGAGTTACTACAGAGGCAGGTGGTTTTGCTACTGGCTAGTACAGATGCATGAGGTGCAGAGGGAGGCCTTTATCTTCAAAGATCTTAGTCTCATAAGTATGTCAGAAATGCTATTTCCACACTCCTTCTGGAAGAAAATATATTACCTGGAATATAGAGCAAGTACATGCATGTGTAAATCTTGATGGTGTTTGAACAGCTTCTAAGCACCTAAAAAATGTCCTGTGTTCATTTATATTAACTCAGATTAAAATCATACTTATCCCTGAACTGGGACCTGCTTCCAAAAGCTCTTGTGCATATAAAGAATTGCCAGGGGAAGTCTTCTCCTGCAGGTCACTGAGGCACTACATCCTGTGATGCAGCCTCTGAGGGAGCACTTTGGTGCTCGAGATCAAACAGGTCACACCTGACTTAGGGATTTTCTTCAGCCTTTTCCAAGCCCCCACTTCCTAGCCCTTGGCTGCGCTGCTAAAGAAGTGCTGAGGTTGGCATGAAGAGCCAGTGTATGTCTGTAACTTGTGCAACAGCATCTGCCTCCAAGATGTCCAGGAGAGACAAACGCTCAAATTGCAGCAAATCCTAAGTGTCCTTGCTTCCTCATTGCAGACGTGGCTGCAGGCTCTGTAACAGAGGCAGTGAAAAGCCCAGGCATGACTTCACCATGACCTGGGTTTAGTGCCTTTGTGGAAATCCAGCAGGAGCTTTGGTCACTTGTGTAGACCTGAGATAGCTAAATGTTTGGCTTATCTATCTGTCAGAGTCTTGGAGGTCTGCTAGGTGTGTAGCAATTACTGTCTTTCTGTGAGTGAGAACACTCACCCTTCACTTCAGCTTATTAGGACAGAGTGGGTTTCCTGGAAGTAGGAAAGATGCATTCTTGTTTCTGGTTCATGCTGACCTCAGGGGATGTGAAGACCCTGGCAGTCTTAGGGCTTAGCCCTGTTGGGACATTATACTTTGCCTTCTAGCCCGAACAGTAGAAAATCAAGATGTTTCCTCTCCAGGAAGAGCACAGGGTGAGAATTGCATTAGCCACACTATGGGATTACTCTCCTCTCCCAGGGCTTTTAGTTAATATAATTCCCCTTCTTTTTTTTTTTTTTTTTTTCTCTTGCTGAAACAAGTCTGCCTGTGTTAAACAACAGACCCTTTTCCTCGGTTTTGGCCAGAGGAGGAAGCCTTTGTCCCGATCTGCTGGCAGCTGGCCAAGGCAGTCAGGCTGCGGGCCAGGAGGGGGTGAACTTGAAAGGAACAGTGTGTTGTTTCTGCTCTGGTAGCATTCTTCCTTCTTCAGCAGTGCCTCGGCCCCTGGCTGCCTTCAGTCACTCATTATACACAAAAGAACCTAAGGGCAAAAGAGACAGTTTTCTCTTGACTGCCTGTAACTTGAAATAATAAGAAATAAAACCATTTTGGGGCTTTCAGTTGTCTGTGTGCAGACATGGTTGGGAGAAAATCCTCTTGGAACTGGCAACTTTCTCACAAGGGAGAAAAGAACCAACAGCACCTTTTTTTCCCCCCATTTTAATAGCAGCTTTCATACAGTAACATGCATCTTTCCAGTCCTGTATCTCCTATCAGTTGTGGTTTTACCTTGGCAGTGCAGAAGTTTTATTACTGGACATTATTTGCATAATTTTTGCATTCATTTTTCATTTCAGTAGTTATATAAAGAAATAAACAGTCATATCTATGATCTTGGAAGACTTAGGCTGAAGTCTAAGAGGCTAAGAGTCTAAGAGGCTGCACTTAGAATTAACAATTTTTAAGGCCCTGATTTCAACATTTTTTTTAAAAAAATAGGACCATTTTCCATTCCTGCAAGGCCTGATACTACAGGGTGGTGACCAGTAGGTTTGAACAGTCAAGAAGTGGGAAAGGTGGCAAATTGGTTGTTCAAAAAAGACATTTACATTGAAATATCTGAAAGGCCGTGACAAAAAGGCTTTTTCATATGGTGCTTCTGACTTGGAAGCTGTGACAAGCAAGATGTTCGAAACTTGGATCTGTGAAAGACTTAAATGGATCACTGGGTCATTGAGCTTGGCTTCCTGTGTGCTGCAGGCCACACAGCCTCTCTTCTGCATAGAGACCAGTACCTGGAGTTCATTAAGTTATCCAGCACTGATGCAAAATTGTCAAGTGATAGCAAATCAACTGTGTTTGTTTTGTACCAACGATTAATCCCCTTCACCACTTTAAGAAAGCAGTGCCGTACTTCCAGTCCGCATTTGTCTAGTTCCTGCTTCCAACCCTTCCATACCCAGAGTTTTCTCACCATGAAAATATGCAGATGCTGTAAACAAGTCACCTCTCAATCATCTTTTTTGGGTAAGCTGACCAGAATGAATTTATCATCTTTCTCCAAAGTGTCCCTCTCAACCCCAGTGTTCATTCTGAGGCTGTTTTCATACTCTGTCTGATTTAGGATGTGGTTACAAAACTGGATGCTATATGCCAGTGTTTCACTTACCAATACTATATATGGAAATAAAGATACCTCCACCTCTCTCCATCCCTCTTGGACATCTTAGCTTGCACAGCACGCCTCTTCATCATTTCCTTTCTGGGGACAAAAATCACGGATAGCAGCCTACCATGAGTGGAAGCACAAAGGCAAGATGCCCGCTCTAGATTCTCAAGTCCTGGGCTGTATCTCTGCAGATTTTCTGCGTTACATAGCTGTGGTGAAGCTTTTCCTGCTTGCAAGCGCTGCTGAAATTTGTCTCGGTCACTGCAGCTCTCTCTTCTCTCTGCACAAAAGTAACAACGTTAGTATCTGCATAACCTGCTATGCAGCACTGTTCACAAGCCATCTGTAAGAACCTATTTTTAAATTGTGGTTTTGTCAGATCCAGATTTGACTGGATTCATTCAATAACCCTTAAACAGCTATAAAAAATACATTAGAAATTGCGTATGAGCTGCAACCATAGCAGTTCTTTCGGCAAACTCAAACTAGACAATCCTGGCATTTCCTCTGCAGATGACTTTGGTTTTGGCACCTCCAACTGTCTAGTTCAACTTAAAAGTTGCTTAATGGCTATAAAAGTACCTGACCACATTCTCATAAGAATCTGCCTGTTCATTCTACCAGTGTGGGTTATTTTTCAACTTTTCTTTTTCTTCTGTGTTAACCTACCTGAACTGGGAATGCAACATTAAAATGCACCAAATAAAGGAGTCTCTTAGGAGATCGTGCTGAGATTTGTTATCTGATCTTGTGTGAGATACAGCACATTTCCAGGCTGAGGGCAGCATCAGAGGCAATGTGTGGTACAGGAGGGCTGACTGAGGTGTCCCATGCAGCTGGAAATCCATGTTGTTGGATCCACAGCTCTGAACTGGTAGGAGCAAAGGCACAATATTGTGACGTTTCCAGGAGGGGTGTTAGAGATTCATGCTAAATGCTTACATGAAAGAAGAGATTTCAGAGAGGTAGCTGGAGAAAGTTATAATTTGCATTGCTGAGTGTGTTGTATGGCAAGTGTTTCGTAATAGTGATGTAATGCCTTTAACAGCTTAAGTAGTAAAAGCACTGCTGAATTCATATTGCTGTTGTACTGTCCAGTTGAGTGCCAGACCAGTGCAGTTCTGACCTCTTCAATATTTGCTAAATATGTGTTACTTGCATAGTGTAGAAAGACTTTTGTTATTTATGCCCTTATCAGCCCAAGGTACTTCTTACATTTATCACTTATCACCAACCTTTATTTCCAGTTTTCTTTGTGTTTCTTTCTTGCTGTGATTTGATGTCATGCCTCCTTGGTGTTTGCATCCTTGAGCATTTGATTACGTGTCTTTCAGATTATCTCTTTGAGCTCTTCCTGGCTAATCTCTCTTTTGGCATCTCTCTATTTTTCTCTGCCATCTTATCATTGTCAGAGCTTCCTGCATTTTGTCTATGTTATTATAAATAATTAAGTTATATAAGGTTAGCAGGGAGACTATTCTTTGTAGCAGTAAGAAAGAAGAAAGAACATTGCTGTCTCACCTAGTTCCATCTCTGTCACTGACCACTACCATTTTACAGTGTCCATGCTTCCAAGATCCCTGTTTGATAAATAATAGGACATTCCATTCGCTAGGATTGCAGATCTCTGAAGTTCTGGCAGTTTCCTTGACCTCTGGAGAGCTGCTCTTTCAGAGAGATCCATACCTGACCTTTAGGAGGTAGGAAGTGGCTGTGTGCCAGCATGCCAGAGTTCTCCTAAGCCCCTGGAGTTAGGAGTTGTTCCATGTCAGCAAAGCAGCACAGAAATTCAGGACAGAAGTGCTAAAACAAAGCAAGCATTGCTGTGAGCCTGGCACAACTGTCCCCAGTATGCACATGAGGGTCTAATCTTTATTTACATGTCATTAAACCCTACACTATATTTTGTTGGTGTGAATAACTGAGAGGAGAGTAAACTAGCAGTAAAGAGGTTAGTACCTGGGATTCATGGTATTTTAGATAAAGTTGGTAGATGCTGTGGGACAAATTGCTGCTTAACTTCTCCATCAATTTTGATTCTTAATGTATTATTTCTGCCTAGTTGGTGCCTCTGTTATGTTTTCTCCATCATCCCTGCTTTCCATTAACCAACATGAGCCTAAGCAAGGCTTCATGGAGCGTGGCTGCAGCACACTGTCCCTCCTCAGGCTTGGATCCAGGCACCTGCCCAGGGCTGAGACTCCTGAGTGGCGGCAGCCCTGTGGCCATTGGAAAGATGTGCTAGCCCAGCACATCGGTGTCTCATCCATTCTCCCCAAACTGTCCTTTTCCAGATATCCTTCAAGAGCCAGGCTAAAAACTTCAAGTTTGTAAAGCAAATCAATTGCACCAGGAAATTGTTTGATAAGCTGCAGCTGAATATTCTGGGGGAGATCATTTCTAGGGTAGCCACCAGAGCCCTGGTTGGCACCACAGCAAGGAGAGGGCCGATCAAGCAGAGACCCTCCCCCACGTACGTCACTTCTAACCACAGTGACACGTTCATTTCCACTGAAAACTCGGGAGGAGTGGGTGTGTGCTGCAGCTCAGCTGAGCACGACTGAGGCCCGGGGCCCCCCCGTGCAGTTGCAGGAAATGGGTTTGCTGTATCTGAGCGAGCCATCGTGTTCGCACAGCCGCCAGAGCAGCGCAGCTCGGCGGGGCCTCCTTCCACCGCGGGCCTCAGCCCCGCGAGCCCCGGCTCTGCTGGCCTGCAGCCGCCCTGTGCTGCCTCCAGCCCGGCTCACCTCTCCACAGGGGCCCCCAGGGGCGCTGGGCTCCAGGTGGCTTCTTCCAGGAGCGGCGCTGAGGAGCAGCCTCTGCGTGGAACAGCAGGGCACTGGAGAGCACACCGTTCTGAAGTGCTCTTCTGAGGTGGAGAATGCCTTTAGGATCATTTTGTCTAAATATGGCAATTCAAGGGTTTTGGAGCCACAAGTTATAAAGCTCACTTTTCCCTATGGTTTGGATTGCTGCAGTGAGTAATGTCCATTTCTTAGGTTAATAAAAAAAAAAAAGTGAGAGTGTGGAAAGTAACGGTAAACGCTCATCAACTGGTAACCCAAAAGAATTTAATTTTCTTCGTTCCTATCTGCATACCAGTTTAGTCTTCATTCAAGGTATGATCAGGCTGCACTGGGAGGTTGCATTACTGTATAGTACATTCTTCTAGTAATTTAAAAGAATGCCAAAGCAAACACATTTGAAAAAAAAAAAAAAACTAAGAAGTAAATGGTGTAGTTTGTTGCCCTCCATCTGGTTAGCTGTCTCAAAGGTCATAAAATGGGGGTCCTTTGGTCGGGCAGCTGGATTTATGTAGCATATGCAGATTGGTATTTTGGCTTTAAGCCAGATCTACCTAATTTTCCATTTTGCTTCTATGATGAGAAGAGGTGGTTGAGGTGACTTCAAGGGACACAGTTTTGTGATTTCATCCATGTTTGTATTAGAGAGCCTTTTAAGAGTATTTAAGATTAAAACTCAGTCTAAATAAAGTTCAAGTACAGAAAAAAGCAGAGTTCACTTGCTTTATCAAAAGGCTGAGTCTGCAGCCAGGCACAGACCCAACTCACACCATCCACCAACCCACACCTCACAGCTCTTCATGCTCTGCAGTTCTGGTGGTTGTGCTGCAAGGCAAACAAACAGGAGCCAGAAAACGTACGCTGCCCCGCAGCCTTCCAGAGCGTGGGTGTTTGTCTGCCTGTGTGTGTGCTTCTGCAGTCAGAGGTGTGTGCACAGAGCCGGGAACCGCACACCTCCAGCAAGCCCCGTGCCGCTGCAAGGGCAAATTCCGAGGAGGAGGGCACTGTGCTGCGAGGGTGGCACGGGGCACCGGGCTGCTCCCTGCCTGGCACAGCACCAGGACCATCCTCTGGCTGCTCCTGCCCCCACACACTGCTCCCCAAAGAAAACAGTCTCGTGCTTTTCACCTTGTCATCCTTGGCAGCGCTCCTGCGCTAAGCACAAGTGCCTCTCTCTGCTGGGAGGAGCAGCCACCGAAGGGAGCAGGAGCTGTGAAAGTGGCTTTCCCCACTTAGAGTCCTGGAGGGACTGTATAAGTAAAGAGCTTTTTCCAGTGAGCTAAATGGAGTTTTCTGTAGCAGAAATAACTTACGTAAAATAAAAACGAAGTTGGCAGGCAGTATAAAGGCTTAAGCTAATAAATGCAATATTTAGTAGTGTATATTTGCTGCTGAATTTGTAAAGAAAACCAGACTGCAAAGCTAGCAGGAGCTATCAGCTAAGCACAAAAAAAGAGGAATGACTTGAAGTGCTCAATAATCATAAGAAAGTTTTCTTCTCACTGAAGCACAGACTAAATATAGTGGCCTTCCTGGAGTGTAGTCATCTCATAGCCATCAGTTGCAATTTGAAGGTAACTTAAACAACTTGACTGAAAATTTAACAAGATGAGACATTTGTTACTCTGTTCTGGTCTATGGGTAAAGATGGTGCAGAAGAGAATAAGCTCTTGGGGATCTCAGGTATTTTGACTAAAAATACTTCACACTATTCACTAGCTACAGGTCCTGCTTTCTATGCTAATGTATTTGAAATGCAAGCATTTCCTGATCCTTGCTCTACACTTTTTCTTAGCTAAATAGCATGTTAAAAATAGCATCTTTCTTTCTGTTTTTTGTATATTTTAATAATTTCAATACTACCTAAATAAAACTAAGCAAATTGCTAAACAGTCAGTAAATATAAAGGATATTTCACTGTACATCACTGTAATTAAACAACAGAGAACTCTGTGTACTCAGTTGTTTAATTACTTAGATATATGAGTACAGAGATATCAGTGCAGAGTTACTAACTTTGGTGTAAAAGTTCCATTTAATTACACAGTATTATGTTTTAATAGTTACCAACTGTAATAGGAAACATTCTTCCTTTAGAGAAGGAATTAAAAGTATAGATACAAAATAGAATTAATGTTTTAAATAATTTTTTGTGATTTAGAATAGTGTTGCATTAGGTAAGCTAGTCAACATATCTTCTCTTTGTATCATTCTTTCTGCATTTCAAATTACTCTGCTGCAGTTGATAAGCAAAACTGACTATTTCAGATATAGCTATTTCAGATACAACTTTTTTCTTCTGCACCAGACAGTAGTGACACAGTGAAGTCCAGTGATTAAGAGAATGTCCAGCCCAGCAGCACTTGTCTGATGTAGTATTATTAAAATGTTCTGAGCTGTTTTTCTCTAATTCCTTTACTCTGAAGGAGGAAAATGTGTGTCCACTGACTGAAAATCAAATTTTTTTACAAGTGTGGATACCTTAAGCTATATGAATATTAATCTTTTAAAATTTAAAGAAAGCAGTTCCTGTTCAGTGTCATGCTCTGCCCATCTGTTGTATTTTTCAAGATTTACAATCTTGTACCAACTTTTTGTCTAAAGATCATTGCTGTTGTGTTTGCTAGGTGAGCTTACTCATATTTTATTTCCTCTTGGGATAAAAGGGTTTGTCTTTGTTTAAAGTTCCTCTCTTCCCTAAAAAGCTGTTCTTAATTATTTGCCTTGGATAAACATACTGCTTGTGGGATCCCAAGAACAACTTACTTTTCCTGCTAGGAACCATTGCTGCATCCTTTAGCTTTATGTGGAAGCAATTATGAAAATGTGTTTCTCTGTAGAGATGTTAAGCATGCATTAAGCTTTGCTGGCATGTGCTTCAGAAGACTTCCATTTGTTCTGCTCATGTGAGCAAAACTCTGCCCATGGTAAAATCACATTTTGATTCAAGGACTCCTCCTGGAAGTGAGGGTGGCTGCTGCCACTGGAACCCAGTTGGAAACATGAAATGCTCTTTGTTGTCTGCTTCCTCCATGTAAGCTTATTCTCTGCTGTCCTTCATGGCCTGACCCTTTTGAATAGTTCTGACTTGAAGAACTGCTGTTACAATAAGAATTAGTTCCCATGTTATATACTTAGGATGAAAATACTTGGGATGCTCTGGCAGCCTATTGCAGTCTAGAAGAGAGCAAAACAATTGCCTTCAGAGTTTGCTTTACCCCTTGTTCAAATACATTCATCTCCAATGGCAGATTCATCTATTGAGAGAGAGGGCAAAGAGACAATTCAGTATTTTTGTTAGTAACTCTAATTCTGTATCAACAACAAAAGGTTTGTATTTCAGTTTACCAAAGCAAGAGTTGTCTGGTGAACAAAAACATAATGAAATCTTCCAGGGCATGACAGGGAGATGAGTCTATACCATCAACAGGTATAACAGAATGAGGAAGTTAACAGGTACAATTGATCCTGAAGTGTCCTGTGGTGATGCCCACAATTCTTCAGTGCTACCCTGAGATCAATCAGGTTGGTTCTATCTGGTTAGATTTGAACTATTATAAAGCACAGCTGAGACAGGTCACCATATGCCACACAGGAAAATTATTAGTTAAGCTCTGTAGTGCGCCTGACATCAAAGTTCCAAAGCTAGGCAGGATTGTGGGTTCTCCACATATAGCTTATGCTCATAATCCATATGATGTGATTTGCATTTTCAGATAACCATTGACAATTAAGATCTTTGGTGATTGCAGACAAGCCAAATGACATGTATGAACTAGCCATATTTAAACATGCAAGTCTGACTTCAAACATCTGTATATTTTCATATCTTGCTAAAAGTAAATCCATTATTAAAGAGGCAGCTTGAACTCATTTGTATCAGTAATGTAGTAGGGCCATGCCTTAATGTTTTAATTAAAAAGTTTATGTCTGGCCTCACTAATCAGCACCCACATGTTGCTTGCTGTTCTTCCTTTACAGAGCATAGGAAACTTGGCAATCTGACTGTGACAGTGAAAAAGACCGTCCCCTCTCCAGAAGCAATCCAGATCCTCTACCAACGCATGAGATACGAATATGAGTTTTATTACTATGTCAAAGAACAGTTCCACCTGCTGAAGCGCAAGTTTGGACTGAAGTCTCATATCAGGAAACCACGTCCCAGACCTGAGTTCTTCATTCCTTCTCCCCTGGAAACAGAGGAACCAATAGATGATGAGGAAGAAGATGATGAAAAGTGGCTAGAGGATATCTATAAAAGGTGATGGATGGAAGAGCTGTCCCTTCTCTTCTCCAGCTTTCTTAAGATTTTTTTTAATTATTATTAAAAGTAATTCCTTAAGGAACTGAGTTAATGCGCAGCGGATTTGAAACGGAACAGAAGAGACCATTCCCACATGCTGGAGCCATTGGGAGATACCTGATTTTGCAGGTTTGATTCAGTATACGGTGTTGGCTCTATAGCATCCTTGCTATAGCATAGTTCAAGAGAGAAGTACCTACCATCTGTCACAAAATAACTTTTGGAATACACAGTAGTCCTTTGTGAATCTGCAAAATACAGAAGAATATATGAGGCATTTCTTGAAAAGTAAATTTTGTAGATACTCGTCTCTCTCTGACCAGAAATAAGTCTTCATGGCATAACACTGTGGCATTAACTACCAGCAAGTGAATTATGGGCAGTGAGCCATTTGGGAAGAGTGCCTTTTCTGTCCAAAGCACACTGGTACCCCAGTGGTATGGCCAGAGCCATTGTTTTGTCTGTGAATCCAAGGATACAGGCTCAGAAAGGAGCTAGGAAACGGCTCCTTGAATTTCCTCTACAGAGGAGTGAGGCTCCTATTCTGCCCAATCAGTAGTAGAGAATGTAAGGCAAGTTACAGGAACCAGATATTTTTGGTAAACCCTTCTAGTTCATAGAGTGGGAAAAGTTACCCAGTCAGTGAATGGCAACAACAAATTAAAAGTGCCAGGCAGAGCTTTGTTTCAGCAGTTGAGTAGGTTTTTTTTAGACTCTAAAAGAAAAGATGTAACCTATGGTGTTTGTGTTCAAGAATGGTATTTGTAGATTTTTATTATTCTTTTGGGTCACAAATCCAAGGAGATACAGAAAAAGCTACTCATTAAAACACTCAGATGATCTGGAACTCCTATTAAGTACAACCTATATTTCTGCAACTGCAGAATTTAGTTGTTCACATCTGAGTCTGAACACAGCTTCCACTCCAGCACAAACACCAGACTCCTGCTTTTAGCATGGCTAGAAGGAAAATTAACAATATGAACATACACAGCTTCTCTAGTTGAAATATTTCAGAATCATCAAGCAAATACAAGAAGATGCTCTCCCTGAAACCAACGCTGATTCAGTGATAGGTTAAGAGAGTCACTGTGAAAGTTGCCCTTGTTAATCACTACAAATGTTATCTGCCAACACTAGAAAGGGATTGGTGGCAGCTGGGAGGGGAAAGAGAAGCAGCAGCAGTATGTGAGGTGCTGTGGCTGTTCAGGTGGGCATCCCTGGGCTGGGGTTCCCTGTGAGGTGTGGGCCTGTGGCTGTTGGGCAGCCTGTCAGCACTGGTGGTGCAGAGTGACAGACCTGCAGGCAGCCCTGGGCAGAGCTCCTTGGCCTTCTGCTACACTGCACAACAGGGGGAGGTGTGGGGTCTTGAAGAGGCCTTGGCCTCTTGTGTACCATTGTTGCCAGAGAAAACTGGACTAATAGAGAGTAAGAGCAGTAAATTCCTGTCCCTAGAGCAGAGGAAGGAAGCAGGTACAAGATGTTGCAGCTGCTTGCCAGGATGAGGACAATCCACCTCTGTCTATCTCACATCCTTTCTCAAACACCTACCAGAAAACTTTTGGTTCCTATTCCACGGCTGCCATCTGCAAGGTCATACTTTGGTTTGCTATAACAAGCAAAAGTTATTTTGTGATGGATGAAGCATATAAACTTGGGATCAGCTCAAATGGGCTTTCCAAGGGTTTTCCATGAGCCTGCTGAGAGCCAATAGAAATTATGGTCGATCTTCACCACTCAGTCTTTACCTATACGCAGAGAATGAAAATAAAGAAGGGTTAAGACAAGATGCTAACTTACAGAAAATATTAGGAAGAAGATTCTGTTCTCATTATTAACATCCCAGGTTGGTGGTAGCAATGCACTACTGTGGGGGAGCCCATTAAAGAAAGCTGAAAACAGCACAGATAGTAACTAACATGTTAGCTAAAATATGAATCTGCTGCATTGTATATTTTAAGTGGTTTCTATGAAATTACATTGAAAGAGTAATGATTAGTTTACACACTGTGGAGTTGTTATATTTTGGAAAGAAAACTAGTATTCTCATGTTTCTGAAATTCTGTTTGAATCCTTTTTCTGCCAACATTTTAACAGAATACAGTCATTTAACACATTCACTCTTCCTGCAAGTTCACTGCCGATTACAGTAAAGTCTGTTTCTATCTGTTTGTTTATTTAATGGTATCTTCAGCCATCACTACTTATAATCTAAATACAAAAGCTGCTTAATGATTTACTCGCTAGGTTTTAATATTGTTGTATTTTTGTAACAATCAACCTGGCCTCTCCTTCTCAAATGGTAATTCTTAAATTTATCTGGCACATAGCATCTAATATTCCTGGTCCTATGGCCTATTTCTCTGTCATTAAATATATTTTGCTTAACTTTTAAAAGGTACGTTTTAAGCTGGTTAATCTTTTGAGTTATTTATTGAAACTTTTCAGCACATTCCAAATTCTAAGTTGCTCAGGAAGAAGTTGATTTAAAGAATTATATTTGGGTCTGATTAATATTTCTTATGCAAAACAAAAAAATCACTGTTTGTAAGCCTTTAGCCCACAACAGCTTTGTAGGATGTGCCATGCATGTAGTTGGAGATCATTATGGGGGGAAAAAGGTGGTGGTTCAACACTTACAAAAATAAGAAAATATGTGTGTACATTAGCTTAGCTATAAATGAAGCAACGTATGTTTTGGAATGAAATCTTCTTTAACTTATTCACTACTATCTCCTGAAATATCAATAAGCCATATGACTTTTTATTTTCCAGTCCAGCGATGTTTAAAAATAAAACTTGCACATTTCTTCCTGGCGCCGTAGTCCTCTTGCTTACACTCGTTTTCCTGCCTGGAGACAGTGGCTGTGGGTAGGACATGGGAGTTGCACCCAACAGAACAGGGTTGGGTACTGCACAGGGCACCCTCTGAAAGTCATCCTTGAGCAGTGAGACTGGAGCAGGTTGCTCCTGGGTTATTCCATCTCCCAAACTATCTGGAGGTGTGAGAATGAAGTCAGAATTGCTTTACTCACCTGAGATGTTTGGTCACTACATTGAGGTACATTGTCCAGTGTTCTGTGGCTGCTAAGTAGAAGTTTTATCCAGGTGAGAAACAACTTAGTCTCCATACACTGCATTTTTACTAGATATGGTATTTGATGGCCAGGCATAAAAGCTCCAGTAGTCAGAGTGATGTTACAATATAAGTGAAGTATCAATGCTTTCATGCTAAAGAGAAAATCAACTGTTGTTAAAATGCAGAATTCTGGAAAAAAAAATAAATTTTATTCTTAAGTTTCAAGTGACAATGACAAATTGTGCCATTTTTTGTTTCTGTTCAATTTATTTCTCTTCCACATAAATTTTGTTGGTGATGCGGGGCTAAGTCCAAGTATCTCAAATGTTCTCTACTTGTATGTAAAGAAGCAGCTTGGCAGAACTGAGAGTACATGAACCTGATGGTGTATTTAAAACATTCCAGTTTCTTTGCAATTCTTTTATCATTGATGAATCATTTGAGTGTTAGGATATAGAATGGTACATTGTATCATAAACACAGGAGCAAAGCCACAATTTCAAATGTTGGAGAACACATCTGTGAATTCAAGCCATGGAATGTTTCCTCCTTACAGTATTTGATACAATAAAATTGAATGTACAGATACATTTTTTGACTAACAAAAGAAACGACACTGCATGCCAACTTTTATCCTCGTGTCAAATGAAAAAACATTGTCTGCCAAAGAATAAAATTCTACATTCTTTTAAAAAATAAAGACCTGTAATTCCCAGCTAAGAGTAATGGTGCTCTGATCTTTCCCTCCATTTTAAGAAAGGGAACATCTGTGATGTTAGAACATTAGCCTAAAACAACACAGCAACATTTTTGAGAGGTAAAATACTACAATACAGTACCACAGCATTCCTTCTGGTTTATTTTTAAGGACTCGGCCTTTTCTGCAAGGAGTTCAGCTAACACATAAAACACTGTTGATCAGTCTGCTTGCATGAGCCAAGACCAGAGTAAAGAACTGAGTGCTGCTACATAAAGACCTGCACATGCAGATTCCATGGGAAGAACACGGGTGTTACTGAGCCTTGGAAGTGCCTGTCTACTGGCACTGGAACCACTTTTGCAGGGTCTGTCCCAAGGGAGGGTTTGCAAAGTCAGGCTCTGCTTAAGTACCCACAGGTATGGCAGGAAAGGGTGCTGGAGGGCAACTCCATGAGACATGGAGTACCTACCACTGGTGGGTAAAAAAACTTCACTGCAGAGTATTTAAAGTGGATGGGAAGGGATCTTAGCTTGAAGATTGAAAGTTAAATTGCAACCAGCATAAATCAGTTCCTGATGTCTCACAGCTGAGAAACAGTCACAAGTCTTCTTTGGTTTGGAAGTGGCATTGCATGCCAAGCTGCAGCATGCAGTGAACATCAAATCTCAGCTGTAAGCTTTAGAAAATCAGTGTGTGGAGTGAGAGCACCAGCACACCGTAATGGCTGTGTCTCAACACTGATGGCTGACCCTGGCATCTTGGAAGAGCCTGCAGGGAGGTTGTTGTGGGGCCAGTGGGATGGGGGAAGGGGAAGTTTTCTGCAAATACAGAATCTGGCCTTTCAGACACTGTAAAATGACAAGATTTGACCACTGGTTTATTTAAATGTGGATTTTGAATATAAACACATGGATTTCCTTTTTTGAGTGTGTAAAGGAGGAATGTGAGTTGGTTTTGTATTTAACTGATTGTGGCTGGAAGGGTAAGTTAATACTGCTGTCAGGCAGGCACATTGAAGTGTGCTTTATGCAGACTTTTGCCATCTCTCTGTTCCCTTCTTTGGATGGAATGGGAAAAACAAAAAAGCTAAAGAATTCACCTGCAGGACAATTGGTGCTGTGAAAAGTAGAGATGAGCAGGAATACATGGAGGTGAAGCTATTCAGAGTTAAGATTAATGGTCTAAAAGCAAGGATGATACAGAGCAGCCAGCAGAAGTGGCACACAAGCTGCTCAGTCTGTGGCTTTGTCATATCTAGAAAACTTGAGACCATGCTTCAAAATCAAATGCTGCTTCAAATTTTTGATTTGTGCTCTTTAGCAGGACAGTACTGTGTTTTTGTTTTTTTTTAAATTTTTCAATTTGCTTTCAAATTGCCACTTCACCCCAGAAACTTGGCAGAGCAGATGCACACAGCCTATTCCTGTATCTGATGTGGAGGAGCTCATTGGAGATACGGATTTGATCCTTCAGCAAACCTCTCTCCAAGTGCAAGTGAGGAGCAGAGGGAAACAAATCCTTGGCACGGTGTTGCTGCTAACAGGCGGAGTAATATTTAGTTACTGTGACACAAGGGAAAGTATTCCTGCAGTTCTCCAGTTTACTACAGGAGACTTTGGATAACCTCAGGGGTCATGGGACCATTGTCAGGTAGCAAAAGCAAAGGCATCTCACAGTGTTGAACTCAAGATCATCTCCAGGTTAGAAAGAGGTGGTTACAGTTCGTACCAGACACAAGAGTGACAGTCCAGGGTATGGCTTCCCACAGCACATGGGGATTTCTCTTCTTGGAGCCTCTATCTAGTTTTTGTGGTGGGAAGCTCAGAGAGAAGAAGTCAGCTGCAGCTGACTCCTCAAAGAAGACAAGATTCTCAAGATTGTGCTGGATAAATATGCTACAAGAAACAGCAATGAGACACCTGTGCTTCACAGAAGAACTGTGAGCCTTTTCCATTTTCACTTTTCCATTTGATTGTATTTGGCTGTATTTGCTGTATTTCCCAAGGCCAAGTGTATTTCTTCACTAACCATATTGTCTGAGCATCTTGGAAAATGATTAATATGCTTATCCTTTTGATCCACAGTGGAGGTAAAGAAGTGCTGTTATCCCCACTTCGGGAATGGATACAGCAAGTGGGTAAGTGATATTCCAAATGTCACACAGTAAGGTTGTGAAAAAGAACTGATGATAATTTAGCCAAGTGTCTTAATCCTTGAACTTTCTTTTCTGCTGTAAGATCAGCCCTAGATTTTAAAAGGCAAAACAGCTACTATGGAAAATTTTAGTTATTTGGAGTCTTTTCTTTAAAACTGGTAAAACCTTTCAGTTAACTGCCTAATTATGAATGATGTTTCATCCCTTCAGCAGACCATTTATTTCCTTTTGGGACAAAGATTAATTCCAAGTTTTATCTGTTCAATTGCATAATAAACACCTGCAGAAATGGTATGGTTGTAAGATGGCTTGATCTTTGGGAACAGTGTTCCTGTAGCAGTTAAGAGGAGGTAAGCAGATAGATGGGTGGCTGAAGTCACATCTTGTAAATTTAGCCATTTGCAAGAATATGGTCACGTTTTCTCCTGCACTTGTAGCCTACCTGAAAAGCCATCAGACCTGTGTTCATGCATGTGGTCTAAGAGGTGTTTTCATTTGGTTTTCCACAGTAGTTAAAAGCCCAGAAAAAGAAGCTGTGCCTCAGTGTTTAGCAACTACCATGGAATGAAGAGAGTTCTCACATAGCTCACCAAGCAGTCGGTTTTGTCTGATGTACTCGTAAACTCAAACTTCTGACAGCTTCTACTTATCAGGCAGGGGCATCTCTCACCTGAGAGATCTGGTGCTTTCCTCTCAGCCTTTCCCTGTTCTTCCCTTACCTGGACAGCACACATTGTTAAAGCTTTGCCTATGTCTTCTGGGGAGCATCTTAAGGAAGATTGTGCAAATGCAGACATAATCCTCTGTTCCAGGTGTCGGTGGAGATACATGAGCTGCTGAGCCTTGCTCTAAGCTCTGATAGAGGGGGAAGGCTCTTGATTTTGAGCCCACCTTGCAGGTGTCAGCTTCATTCCTGCTCCAGGTCTAGTTTCTGTTCCGAGTGTTAGGGCTGACCTGTCTCTGTTGAAATAACTGAGGCTTAGCGATACCAAATCCGTCCCCTCTGGCTTTGGGCCGGGAGGCTGAAATGCACTGGCAGGTAAGCCCATGAGAGCCCATGAGGTAAGGCAGAGAAGCCTCAGTAGTGTCAGTCCTCCCATGTGAGCAGAGACACTCAGTGTCAGCAGCAGCCCCAGGGGCTGGTGTTGGAGTGGGGTGGGGGAAACGGAGCCGGTTTTTCAATCATGGTGTGCTGGTGGGCACTTCTGCCAATCTCCCTTGGACAAGTTTCTGCTAGTCCTGGCAGCACTTGCTGTGGGAAAGAAACGTTTTTCCTTCACTTCTGTGGACAGGAAGCTGGCAAAGGAAACCCAGCAGTGCTTCTCTTCCATAGAGGCTACAGAGATCCAGGAGAGGTGTCAGGGTACAGGGGAGGCAAAGCAGCAGCCTCCTGCCTGTCCCACGGGGGCTGAGTTCCAAGCTCTTTCTCATCAGACCTAGGCAGGATGGTGCTGGTGGAGGACAGTGCTGCTCCTTTAAGCATGAGAACCCAGCTCCTCACAATGGAGTTTCGTGTCAGAAACTTAGCCATGAAAACTCCCTGGAGTCTCCTCTCAGAGTTGTGGCTTTCCATCAGGTTTTGCCCCAAAGAACATGATTTGGCCCTTCAGCAGTGTCTGGAAACTGAGCCTTCTAGTGACTCCACAATCCAGTCCTTGTCAGTCACGCCACATGGGTCTGTGCATGGGGCTCTTTGTGATAAACCTCACTGGAATTTGGAAAACATTCGGCAAATTTGACCTCTACTTTGTCTTATAAATATCAGTGTCAAGCATCATCATGCATGCTTTATCACTCCAAAACGGGGAGAAGGAGATGGAATTAGTATGCAGTCAGCTCCGATTTTCCAAAACAATATCTTCTGAGTTTAAAAAGTTTTTTGCTTCTCAAAAAGAAAATACAATGTCCTCTTTTTGCCCAGAGGCTGGGGCTTATTCTCAAACTTAATGTGAACGTTTATGGACATGGACTGGTCAAGCCAAAGGAGCCTAAAGCATTTTTGTCTCTTGTAGGTAGAGCACTGAGGCAGCCAACTCCGGCAAGGAAGGCGAGGTGAGACCCAACCCATTTCTCTGTTCTCACCACAGGAAAGGGAACAGAGGCATTGGCATAACCTTGGCCAAGAACAGCTCTGACCAAAGTCAAGCGCTTCTAACTTCTCTACCAAACCAGAAAAGTGCAAAATAGATGGCAAAGCTACTGAGATTGCTGGGGCAATCCAGGGAAAACTCATCTAGCTGCCGGTCAGCGTCTTTTCCACAAGCTGCTGCTCCGGCTAAGCCAAGGAGGATGAGCCCCTTTGCTCCCCCAGAAGAGGGGTGCGGTCCCTCGGTGCCCCCTTCCTGGCCCCTGGCAGAGCTGCCCGGGCCTGGGCCGCGCCGGTGCTGCGGCAGCGGCCGATGAGGGCGCCTCGGGAGCCCCGCGCAGCTGGCGGCCCGGCCTGCTGCCCAATCGCTGTGTGGCCCAGCCTAATTGCTTAAAGCTTTCCTTCTCCCCTCACCGCCACTGCCGGAGCGCAGTATTTATCTACTCTGCAAAACTTTTATGAGAGTTGGTACGGTTTTGTAGAATTCCTGAGTAACAGGGATCACAATAGCTGCGGCGGAGCCAGACTATGCAAACCCAAAGGCCTGCACTGTTTGCCTTATTTACACGCGGTCTCTGCAGGGAGGAGTTGTGCTCCTCTGCCTCCCACCAGCGCCTGTGAAAGTGCCCCAAACCCCTCACAGCCCAGTGCCCCTGGCACTTTGCCCTTCACCTTGCTCCTCTTACAGTGCCAGGCTCAGAAAGGAGCATGGGCACCACTGGAAGACAACTGAATGTAGCTGTCTAAACCACTTCAGGACTTTGCACTTGTTTGTCTTCCTCCTGCAATAAAAAGGAGGTCCTGAGAATTTCCCTGGGGAAGTTTTCCATGGGAAAAACCTCCTTGCTTTCCTGCCAGATAGTGAGCTGGGGAAATTAATTTGAAACAGCACAGGTAATCCTCACCTTCTTCAAATAGCCCTCCAGGTTTTGGCCAGCCCATATGTACTGTGGAGCCAGCAGTGACATGTCATATCCTTGAAGACTCCTCTTACTGGCAATATTTAAGATCAAATTGTAATAGTAACTACAAATATTAATGAGAATAAGGTTGTGTTTACCTCATAGTGTTAATGTTCAATCAAAACTGTAGATTCTGAAAAAAAAGACGCTTTGCATGCAGAGGAAGCCTTATGCAGGAAGGGGATGAGTGCAGGTTAAACTGTGGGAGACTCTTGATGAGGAGGCCTAGGCTGCAGTGCTCAATGCCTGGGAATAGCCAGCTTTCCCCTTCTTCCTTCCTCTCTAATGCATGCCAGTCATTTCAGTTTAGATGGAACAGAAAAAATTACCAAGCCAAAACAAACCTACGTATCCATTGTTTTTTTCCAGCCTATCCCTCCAAAAGTAGTTTGCTTTTAGTCCAGTGAGTCAAAAGGTATTACTCCCTTACTCATCATTCCCATTTGCATTGCTCAGAGGAGATCTGGCAGAGAAATGGTGTGGACAAGCCCAGAACCTTGCACCAGGACTTGGTAGCTCATTCCTGGGGAAGCACTGCTGTAGGGACTGCAGGCATGGAGACTGTCTAAGTGGTGATTTTGTTCAGGGCCAGTGGACCCTGCATGAAAGTGCCACCATAAAGGGGATCATAATCTGAAACAACCAAGGGGGGCAAAACCAGGCTGGCACACGCAGCAATGGCAAGTTCCCACCAAAGCATTGCAGTGACACAGTTAGCAACTCTTTGGTGTGTGCACTGGAGAGGAGCATAAGCAAGTGTATGTGCATAGCTTCAAAACACTGTGGCCCCCTGGAACTCCACAGAGGGGCTAGAATAAAAGAGACAAGGACTTTGATTCTAAAAGATGTAAGAGATGTTTAGAGACCAGAGCAGAGAAGCCAAAACAGAAGTGATAAACATGGTGGGGTGTAAGGAACAGAACAAGAGGGTTTGAGGAAAGCTACTCCTGGTGCAAGCATTGGGCAGCTGGATATCCGTAAGGGAGCTGGCAAGAAAGGCCAGTCACAGCCTCACTGGCTCCACTTTCCCTGCCCCTGATGCTGAGGGCACACCTTGTGAAAAGCCCACACCTGATAAAAGACAGGAGCACACAGCAATAGAGAAAAGATTCAGCCTGTGCCCAGATGAAGTGATGGATCCAGGTGAAACTGCTTAAAAACCCTGGCAGTCACTGACTTTCAGGTGCTGGAGCCAATCTGATGTGAAATGTTCGTCCTTTCTCCTTCTGGTCATCAAAGGTCAGTGCTGGTGTAAATTAACTTATGCTGCACATTTTTGAAAGGAAGCAAGTCTGCCTATGATACTATTTTAAGCTTTCTTCTAGCAAGCTACCAATGTCAGGTTTGTTTAAAGGTTTTCTTCACCTCTCAATCTCAACTTTGTGCCCTCTGCTCCTCCACAAAAAATACTGAAGTCAAGGGAGGCTCTGGGCTGACTCACTTTTGTCTGAGGAAGGGTTTTTCCTCCTGCTGCTGCTGTGGTCCCTTGTTCCCATACCTCGTGGGTCTCTTCATTTCCAATGCAGAGCCTTTGCTCCGCAAAAATGCACCGCAAGCTTTCAAAGAATGCATCTGTTTATATTACCTCCCCTGGCCCAACATCCTGTTTTGGGAAAAATAGCTTTTATAATGAGAAGCAGGGGAAAGCGAACAAGTGATTCTTCATGCACGAGGTGAAGGTCTTCCTTTCCCCCAGAGCTTTTCGGGTGGACTCTTTTCTCCCCGGAATTCCTGCCTTGGAGGACAGAGCCGATGTCCCCAGCCGTGCTCTCCGGGCGGAGACGCGGTGCCCGCAGCCGCATGCGGCGCGGCCGGCGGGGCGAAGCTGCCTGGGGGCGATGCCGGCTGCCAGCGGNAGATCTGGGCAAAGGCCAGGCGCGCTGGAGGGAGAGAGGAAGAGGGAGGAAGTGCATTGCTGAGTACCGAAATGATAATATACAGCTTGCTTTCAAGAGCCAACCAAAGAAACCGAGGCTGTGAAAAGTTTTCAAGCTGGGGCTGCAACAACCTTTGATGAACAAACATCAAACCTGCAAAACCATATTCCCATTGACTTTTGGCAGTGGGTAGAACAAATTATACTTCCACACAGATGGTACTTTTCTTCTGGTGACATCAAAGCCCCAAAATGATGAATAGCCTAATTCACTATCATAATTCCAACTTTGCTGGGCACATTTAGAAGCACATGACATACCCAGTCTTCACTTCAGGAGTGAGAATCTCTTCCCTCACTTGAAAGAGCAGCCTTCTCCCATATTTTCCCCCTTTCCCATTACCTCTCTTCTAGCAGCACCTCAAGGGGTATGTGCAGTTTTCAGCAGGTGAACTCGCCTGTGGTTCCTTGTTCGCTATTTTCGTCTGGACAGAACACAGATTCTGGGATATGGGCACAGAGAGAGATTAGGTGGTTTAAATCTTATGCTTCGGGCCCCTCTCCAAGGAAAAGCTGTTGCTAACTTACAGCTGTCTCGTGCTCTCTGTGGAATGAGAGGGAAGTCCATTCAGTCCAGTGAAAATAAACCCACCATCATAGCTGGCATTCTCGTTGGTAGTCTCAGTGTGCAGGCCAAGGATTTGAGGGTTGTGACACATGAGGCAGCTCACTCCTAAAGAGCTTGATCTGGGTTGAAACGTGTCATCAGAAAAGTATGAGGAGCCTTGTGCTCCCGCTGTCAATACAGTACTTGCCCTCTTCACACGGACCGGCTTTCCTTTTCTGTCCTGCCAGTCTGGCACACAGCATGGGTACCCTTTACTGTACATTCACTTTAAAGGAGAAGGACACACAGTTTCTTCTCACTAGGCTCCAGCGCTCAGCCATCAACCCTAGCTACTATTTTGCCTTCAGCATTTGTCCTTCTCATCTCCTGAATAAAGGGGGTGTCCTATCTTCCTGCTACCTGCCAGACATCCTAGCATCTCCTCTGCCTGTTAACCCTCCTCTCTTGTTCCCCAGCTCCTCCTGGGCATGAGGCTGAGTGCCTGGGGGTACCTGGGTGCAGTGGCACATAGCTGGGCAGGCTGGCAAGCCGATGAGCAGTTGTTAGGAGCAGTTCCAGGAGCACAGCAGCAGGTACAGTGTAGCTGTGTACATGCTCTAGCGCTGTCAGCCTCTCCCTCCAAGTGAGGATCAAGAGCGAGTCCAGGGCTCTGCAAGAGGCTATCAGGGGCAAGAAGTGTTGACTATAACAAGGCTATTTATTGTATGCTATGAGAAAGCTGAAGCTTTCAGCATAGTGACCTGGAGGTTTTCTCTTTGCTCTTTTATCAACAGGTCTGAGAGTATATCCAGGCTTCTCACAAGGCTTGAAATCTCTGTTGAAGTGGGTTTCATAATCTTCCTGACTTAATTCATTTAATATGCTAAACATAAGTGTAGCATGCAGCAGACAGGCCAGAACAGCTCTGTGAGGCAAGAAGGTGCAGCGAGTGAGGACATATGCAGTGAAGGGATACACTACCAGAAGAAACTGAAATGCAAAGCAAAGTCATCTAGAAGAGTTGTCATCCATCAAAACTGATTTGTCACCTTATATCGCCACTGTAATGGTTTCACATTTCACAAACTCTTTCCTAGTGAAGCCTAATCCTGTGGCCACTCCCCCTGTGGGTCAAATTAAGGAGGTCAGTCACCCTGGAGATGACCTGTGAGCTTTTCAAGTGAAAGAGGACTTTTTGAAAAATGGGTTGGAGAAAAATGTTCCATATTAGACCTCCAAGCTTTCCCAGGCAATTTTGGATGGCCTGGTTTGGTCTCCTCCCCCTGCATTCACTGCCGTAGGTCTTTTCTTGGTACAGCTTCCACATACTCACCACGAGCCGTCCTCAGAGCTGACTGTGCTATGTGCTCATTTTCCAGCTAAAAAAACCTGGAAAAATGTAAGCGAGGGGTGCTCCAGTGAGGCCATGTGGACAGACCTGCAGCCTCTACAGCGTCCAGCTCCTGCACACCTTCCTCTGAAGGCTGTGGAAAGGGGTTTAAATTATATGGTGCCAAGAGAAGGGGAAGCCTGCAGCTGGTTTTAGTTCTGGGGTGAGAAAGTTGAAAGAATAAAAGAATTAGAGGCAGTTCTTTCACATAGGTGATTAGTGCAGAGGAATGTCAGATTCGGCGAAGAAAGTTTCCTTATCGGGCTGCAGATTTATTAAATGCGTTCCAGACTTGCATTGCTTCATTCAAGTTTAACAGAGCAGTAATACTTAATATGCCCTTTAGCAATTTAATACTCTCTTGTACAAATCATTGGAAAATTTAAAATAGAAAAATATGTCCAGGCTTAACTGTAAGAAGAAGGGGAACTCTGTACAAAAACAGAGGAGAAGGAATGCATGGGTAAAGCTGAATATTACTGAATATCTTACCACATGTATGATTCTGCTGAGTTATTAGTACGTGCACTCTCAGCTGCAGGGTAAAGGAGGAACTTGCAGTAACAAATTACAGAACAACAATTTTCAGCATCAGGACTCAAGGCTGGCATCGTATCATGCCCAGAAATTAGTCCTCAGGAAACAAATTTTACACAGTATTTTTTGCCTTTGGGGAGCACAAATGTGGGCTTCTTCTATAAGGAAATGAAAATCAGTTGTTGGTGCTGCTTATAACAGACAGGAAATACTGCTGTCAGACATCACACAGTTGCTCTCACAATAGAGGGGATGTAAACATTGAATTGGTACATCACTGAGACATTAAAGGCAGCCTTTGTTGGAGACAGAGCGAGGACAAGACCATAAAATCCCTCCCTGCTGCATAACTACGTGTGAATATAAACACATCCATAGAAACATGTTTCTGCATAAGTACTTTTGGTCTAATATCCTGTGTAAGAAAGTTCCTTCAAGGCTCCATGTGCCCAAGGTGCGCAGGGATCTGTCCCAGTTTGGACAAGAGGATGTCATTAAATATTAGCTATGCATGTGGGAAAGAAGGAAGGGCTTTATTTTGTGGGAGTCAATTAGACTGTTTGGCTTTTGTGTTTGTTTTGTAGAAGCAGAGGCCCCTAAAGCAGCCTTCCCAATTAATTGCAATATATAAGCATGCTCCTGAGCCTCTAGCTGCCCTGCCTCTATCTCCCTCATACTCCCTGCCTCTAGCTGAGGGTTGGACAGAAGATGCCATGGTGCCTACTGCATCCTACAGGGAGATGTTCCCAGGACAGAATCAGAGTGCAGGAAAGAGAAAATTACATACGTCACAAGTACGTGCATCTTGACCTAGGAGAGCAACTGATACAGCTCTGGCCACTGGCCACTTCTAATGGCACTGAGTCAGTCTGTCAGTCTGTGTACTGCTGCTGACCCAGCCTGACTGCCAGTAGCCAGCATGAGTCAATATACACAGAGGTCACGGGGCCTTGCAGGGGCTGGGAAAAGCCATCGCTCCCAAGGGACAAACTTCCTCAGATCATGAAGGACAGTGGTATTAAAGATCCCCCAAAACGGATGATTTGAGTTAGGCAGCAGCTGGGACCAGAATCTCCCCTCTCCTGTCCCAGTCACCACTTCCAGGCCTGAGCCATTTTTAACAATTACCATTGCTTTCTACTGGCAAGTTCAGACTAACTCTTTCCATACTATTTAAGGGCTGCAGGACTGGAAGTGACCTCCTGAATCACTGATCCCAGTCCCTTCTAATTGGAGGCAACCACATCATATGAGCCTAGTCAGAAATGTCTCAAAAAGAGCAGGGTGGTGGGATGTGGGGTGATTTCATCCTTCCAAATTCCAGAGGCAACACTCAAACTGTGGTAGTGATTGTCTCTTGCTCAGGCATTTTGGCAAATACAGTTGCCCGATAACAAAAGGAATTGGTGCTGAAAGGTGTTTTGGTTTGCTGACATGACAATGGAAGTGCTGTAGTGAGGTGGGATCTGGGTAAAGCAGTTACTCCTCCCACCCACCATGCAGCAATGGCACTGAGTGCTAAAAGCAGCTAGCCAGCATCCAAGACCTGGGAGATTCCTACTGAAGTAGAAGCAGAGACAACACACTGAATTTACCAGAAGGATCTGGTGTGAGGGCTACACTAATCTATATTAGTGGAGGAATGTGTTAGCAATGTCTGTCTTTGAAAGGCACATATTTCTTGGCTCTGGGATAAACAGAACAGGGGAAAAGGGCTTTGGTTCTCCTTTTCCATTAGCCTCTATCTCCAGCTTCTCTGTCAGAGCCTGTCTCCAGGCCTGCAGGGGTGACAGGAGGGAGGACCTGGGAAGTTGGTCATTCTATCTCTGCAGAGTGCAGGTCTTAAAGGGATTTTTTTCCTTTCTTGTCACCTAATCCATTTGATGGAAGGGGTGCCCCATAGGATCAGCTTTCCTGTTTGCTGGGGAGCACACCCAGCAATGCCTTTTGGTGCCCCCAGTCCTTTGGAGGCCATGAGCTAGGGAGCAGTGTGGAAATAGCACCATAAGCCTGAGGTGGAGAGAGGGGACCACAAGAAGGAGAGAGGCAAGCAGGATTGCTTGGATTTTGAAGGTGGGATAGAGAAACAACTGTCACAAGAGGTGTAGGGCTGTCACAACAGCCTCTCTACAGACCTTAGAGGGAGCTGAGGACCTGGGTCACCTGGATGCTGCTTAAAAAGTGATCTTGGACATAGGCAATTTAAGACAGAGTCCAAATATGGGCCAGAAGCACAGGGGGAAATGGAATGGAAAGAACTGTGGAAAGAAGGGCACAGATGCATGCAGCATCTAGAAAGCCAGAGCTACAAGGACGTGTCAGATTCACCTGGGCAGGGCAAGACCCAACAGCATCTTCCACCATGGCACACCAGAAACAAGCAGCAGGAATTCAGCACTTCAGGACTCCCACAGAAACAACCCTTTGGTGCTGGTATCTAAAAAAGCTGCCAAAATACAATGGCAAACAGATATGAGTTAAAGGACAAAGGTTCCTTAAATATCACATAGCGTTTTAACTTGCTCCAAAATGCAGGAGTGAAACTGAGTTTCATGTCACCACTGAATTGTGACAAGCTACCAACAAAACCTACTTTGGAGAAGCTGGAATAGTTTCCATAGTTGATATCCAACAGCTACAAAGCAAGGGTAACAGGCCAAAGAGATTCTGCTCTCAGAACCAGGAAAGGGGAACCACATAGCTCAGATGTACTGAGGCAGATGATCTGAATAGCTATGGAGGGTTTTTTTAAGTCTCATCTTCAACAAGAACCTAACAAAAGAACGTGTTAAATCTGCTTTATCAGGAAGAAGGAGGAAATTACTTGCTTGTATTGCATTAATCTCATTCATGTAGCATTAATAAGATGTTAATATCACTGTAGCTCAAGTACAGGTTGTTTCATTTACATTTACACTTAAAAGTAACACACTTGTGAGTCCTGCTATTTAAGTTGCTATAAATTAGTGTAAGCTAGATTTGGAATTTGAGAAAAAGTAGTGTTCACCTTTGTAGGAAAACAGTGCACTCCTGCACTGGCTCAGAGGCTCAGTCATTCACAGCTGGTGGGATGTAATTGTTCAGTACAGAGAAATTCAGCACATTCCCAACCAGGTGAAGCTGTCATTCACTGTGAGGAGCTGCAGTGGTCAGAGGCTTGGCTGTGCTTCATGCACTGGAGTGTGCCCATGGGCAGCAAGCGTGTTGAGAGCTTCCCTCTCTCTTCATAAGATGCTGGCATTCCCCTGAATGTTAAGGTCAGAGACAGCCTTTCAAGTCACCAAAAATTACAAAGAAAAGTTCATCCCTTTCTGCTGGAGATTTATCTGGATATTTCTATATGTGGTTGTGTGAAATTTCCTAGCAAAGTTTAGCTTACAGGAAAGATATTATAGAATAGAGATTGTGCTGTATAAGCATTGTATAGAGGTATTAAAAAGAGGCATAAATATGAATGACAGGTGTTGGTAGCATCAGTCTTTAAGTCAATGGCATGTGGTTTTTCCATAAAGTCCTTTTCTTAGGAAAATGACTGCTAGGAAAATATGACTTCTTCACCCAGTCTGGAAACATAGAGCTCACTGAGCAGGACCTGAGGAAGAGATCTCCTCAGCTGAAAATGATGCAGCAGGCTGGCAGCTCCCATCATGCCTTCAGCCCACTGCTATTGCTGGTGTAGGAGCAGTAGTGGAGCAGCATTGTCTCTCACCTGACCACTTCTCCAGCTGCAGCTTCTTTCACAGAGTGCTTCCAGAAGCAGAAGGATAAAATTCTGGCCTCACTGAAGTGATCCCATAAGCCTCCCTCCAGAAAAGGCTGTTTCCTGCCTTGTCAGATAGAAGACACAAAGTCCTTCCTTGCACCAAGGTGCACACTCCAGGTAATCCAGGAGCCAGAATGTCAGCTTCTGCTGATCTTCCTTATCTTGCCGTGTTTTCTTCCAAAAGACATCAAGAACAAGTTGATGTGTGCCCAGATGGGGTGTTGGTGCTGGGAAACTCTGGTCAGATGGTGGCACTTCACCAGACCAGAAAGCCCCACCCAATGTAAAGGGAGTCCAGTCTCCAGCATGGTGGACAGAGATGACCTTCCAAATATTTATCAGAGAGTTCTTCACTGCTGTGAGGAAAATATTGAGCCTATGCCTCCAAGAAAGTACAGGCAGTCCAGACAGATCTTCACTGTCACAATGGATCTATTACATCTATAAAAAGAAAAAGGTTCATTTATTTAAATTAAAGACTGACTGAACCTACCCCACCAGACAACACTGTCAGAGATATCAGAAGGTGACCATGAGCTGACTGCCTATTTCCTGGCGAATAATTTCATTTATTACAATATTTTAAATGTGAGATCTTGAGATAATGACTCAAAGATTGCTCAAGAGGACAGGATGCAACCTCTCTGAAAAGCCTCTTTCTGCTCTTTGGCTGGTAAGACAGCTAATAAACATCTTCTGGAATGGGGTTCTGGTGCACATTGCCAAAATTCAATTTGTGCATTTGTTCTTCTGAGGCAAAGAGGTTGAGTGATGAAACCCAAATTGCCACTGTCGGCTGGGTAAAACCATTTAATTATCTGCAGCCTGGAATAAAGTTCTCATACCTGCATTCCTCCTAGGTACATCTCACTTAGGCATTCTGAGTAACCATTGAGTGAATACTGTGGGGTTTGGAGGTCAGCAGTGGTTAAAACAGAAGTGCTCAGAGGCTAGTTTGCAGAACGAGCTGTTTGACTGGAGAAAATATAAACCAGCCTCTTTTCCTGGAGCATGAAAGAGTGAGGATAACTCAAAATGGTTTGCCTTCTGTTAAAATACAGACAGTTCTGGTGGGTGTAGGGTTTTCAGTGGGCAAGGCTCAGCAGTGTGTCCTGAGCTATCAAGCACATAACATCTACAATTCACAGCAGCATAGAAGAGATCTTCATCTATTGATTGCTCTGTGCACCTCACAGTGGAAGCAGTGGTACCACTGTACAACAGAGCCACTGTACAATAGCCAATGACAAGGTAACTGATCTTGAACAGTAGGTCAGACACAATTAAGACTTTCAGGGAATTTTTACTGAGCTTAAGAATAATGAAAGGGTTCATCTTCAATTTAGAGTTTTGTATGAAAACTAATTCTGTCTTATTAGCAGTGTGTGGATGGATGCATGCACATCTGCATGCATGAATGTGTCTAGTGAACATAAAGGCTTGGCCTGGACAGTCCATATTTTGGGGTTGCTTTGGGTCAGACTGTGTATCCTATTTAGATATCAGATGCTGCACCCACAGCTTTGTCTCTAGAATCACGAAAGCTTTCCATTCAGGTGCTGCATGTCAGTGCTTCTCCATGAGAGCCCAGCCAAAAGTTTCAGCTCACACTGGCAAGTCATCAGTGGCTGTGAATGCCAAGGAGTTGAAAGCTCTATTGGCATCTGCTTCCACTGATCTCCACCCTTGGTTTTTGCTGATATGGACCAGACCTTGTCCCTCAGAGCAGAGTCAGCCTTGTGCTTTCTTGTGCTAAAATAGTGAGAAAGAGGATATCTGCAACAAAGGGGAATCAGTGCAGACCAGGTAGATCAGTGGGTCTCCCACAGGAAGGAGGCTTTTCTATAGATCCTCCTCAAAAACCAGAGGAAAGATGTAGCAGCCGGATGAAATGGATGTCTTGGGCAGAGAATCAATGACAACCTTTGGTTAAGTTTGACAACCCAAGCTGATGTGAGGTACTATGAAAGGCATTCATCAGCTTTAACTAGTTCAGAGTTAGCAGGCTGAAACCCTGGATGTCCATCTGTGCATTTCCACTGCTGGTTCCCTTGGAGAGCACAGCAGCAAGAGCAGGGCCATGCTACTGGTCCAATGAATAGCAAAGAGTTTGACCTGAGATACAGAGATGCTGGTTCCTGGAAGCTCTCTCTGTTCTGTAAATTAGTGCTGAACCCACAAGAGGTTTGCTAAGTGACCCAGAAGTGGCATGGAAAGTCAAAACATTCCAAAGCAGAAGGAAATTGCAGACGGTAAGTACCTCTCCCTGCAAACCTTGCCTGGCTTTTGTCCTTACCTAGTCACTGCTGGAGCTACTCTGAGTGTCCACTTCTTTCAAGTGAGTAAACCCTGACCATACTCAGGGGATGAGAAGGTGATTCAAACTATAAATAAAAATGCAAGTCTAAAGGTCAGGCAAGCCAATGTGATGTTTCAGCTCCCAGTTCATACTGGGCTCTACAGTCAGTTGGACTCTGTGTCCAGTACATATTTATAAAAATCTACCTCAATAATTCCATCTAACTCCTTTCCCACTTGGCAGTCTACAACACTAGAAGATGTTAACTCCAGTGTTGGTGCTGCATTTTGCGTAACACACACACACACACACACAGAAATGCACACTTGAGTGAGTCAGATCAGTCTTTATATCCCTGTTTTGTAGCTGGGCTTCAGAGTCAAGGAAGGATGCCAAGCTCATTCCCAAGATCCATGAAAAGCATCCTGGGTAAGTGTTAATGCTCTGACCCCTGGCACAGCATTGTCCAATTTATCAGAGGTTACCAGAACCATTGCAGAAAGCATCAATGAGGTTATGATGGGCAAATATGCAATCACATAAAATATTTTTGTTTCTTAATTCATGGTCAGCCCTCCAATGATCATAGGAAACAGGAGGGGACGCATGCGAATGCAGAAATTGAAGTACTCGAAATTTTGTGCTGAAGTAAGCTAGTAGCTTCGTGGTTTATTTTCAGGGATAGGCATTACACTCATTGAGTTGGGCACAAAGTATCTCTAGGTTGGAATCTGTCCTGTAGGATTAGAGCCCTGGATTTGGAGCCAACCAGCCTGTTATTTGTGGAGGGTGAGGAGGTGAATGTGTCTGAACTGTCCACTCGATCTTGCCAATACTTCAGTGACCTTTCCCTAGATGTGGAGAGCTGGAGTCCAGTGGGGGCACCATCATTGCTTTAGAAATGAAAGAAGTGGAGGCAGCTTCTGATTTCGGCAGCATGAGCCTACCTGTTTCAGGGATGCATCACCCTCAGACTTCACACTGATAACACTGAGCCTGGAATGTGGTTTTCTTTTCTCAGCGAAAACAAGTTTGGGTTGTATCAATAAATGCCTAAGGAGACACACATGTATTTATGTATGTATGTCTTTAATTGCCAGAGAGCTATGGCCTAGAATGCCAACGTGTCCAAGCACTTTGCTCCCTTAATCATTTAAAGTGCTGTGCATGCTGCTTGGATACCTCCTAACACTGTTTGCTAGATCAGATATCAAACAGGAATGTTAAACTTTGGAAGCGGGACAGTGGTATGCCTTCATAATTGCCCTTCTCTATGAATAATGGAAGCCCTCTGGACAGGACAATGATTTATTAACATTACCTCTCTTGCCTTCCCCCTTCTCCATGTGCCACCTCAAGCAATGCAGTCAGTAATCTCTTACTGCCCTATTTTATTGTAGCATACTCATCCTAGAGGACTAAGAAATTTCTGCCCCAAGAAAACTTTTATTCTTATAGTTGATGCTGGCATCAAAAATATTTTTCTACCATTGTTGTGGGAACGGTTTCCTCATTCTCAGAGTCACAATGTCTTGCATTGCTGCTCTGGCTCCTATTCCCTTTACTTCCATCAATAACAAGAAACTGCTGGGAGTTAGAAGCAGTCCTAGGGCTGGGATCTGGCCTGTGAGCTCTTCACTGACATCTCGGGCATACCAATAAACCCTGGTGTGACAGAGCAGGGATTGGACTGGAGCCCTCCAAATGCTCACTGAGTCTCAGGAGCTGCTACAACAGAGGGCTGCTTTCTCTCCCACAGACACCACTGCTCACATTTCATTTCTAGCTAATCTCGGAAATTATCCGTATTCCATCTGCTCACTTGGTTTATGTTTGCTGAGTTGTTAAATTAGTATCAGGAAGAAATCTCACTGTGCACGATGGTTGAAAGCCAACTTCTAAAGCCCAGTGAAGATTTTCCCTCCATTGTTCCAGGGACTCCATATGCCTGCCAGCACTGTGTTTAGCTCAGAAAGACCCAACTAGCAGAGGAGACAGACTGATACCAGCCCATGATCTCTCTGCTGAGCAGACTGAGGAGTGTGTCCCTCTCAGCATGGGTAACAGACCCCTTTGTCACTCATGTTCCTGTGCCTGCACCTCCACTCCTCTGGAATCTGCAGCTCACCATACTTGCCCAACTTTTGCTGCTCCCACCACACAGCCCTGACTGATTCTCCACACCAGCAGGCACTTGCTGTTGCCTCAAAGCTGTTATCTCAGAAATAACAGTCCAGCAGGGCTTCTTGGACACGCCCACAAGTCCAAGTGCCGAGTCGGCCTCTAAGAATCATGAAAATTGCTGCTCTTTGTTACAGGGCAAATTTAGCGCCTTCTGTGCTGCTAGTGGGACTTAAAAGGCCTTATTCACCCAACTGCTGCTCTTCTCAAGAGTGCAATAAAATCTCCCAGACTAGAATGGAAGCAATTGACATTTGCCAAGTTTATGTGTAAATGATCGTTTTTTATAGCGAGCCAAATAAGCCACTGGAGCAAACTAGCCAAACAACATTTTCAGAAATAGCTGACTCCTGATGAAGCAGGTCAAATCTAACTATCTCCTTCTACTTGAAGTCATTGTGAAACACAGGAAAGCACTCAAATAACTCTTCTTTCACTGCAAACAAGATGTGAAATACACAAAAAATACACAACCATATTCATTCTTACTGTTTGTGTGTGCCAGTTAAATCTGCTCTCTCCTTGGACAGCATGAGTGCACTAATCTTGAAAAGAGATTCTTAGGGTTTTTTCCATGTGATGACTGAGCTGTGAGAAGGAAGCTGTGTCAGAACCAGCCTTTGTGGTGAATTGGTACATCTTTAGCAAGTTACTGAAAATGTGATAGATATGCCCCAAATGGATCCTATGAAAACTGTTAGCAAGAGAAACTCAGTTCATGTTTTGCAAAGCAGTGAGCCTTGCTTTGATCACAATATAGTCTTTTCATACCTGCTTTGCTAATAAGAGTCAGTATTTTATCCTTAAAGGGCAGAAAAACATCTTTCTTACTCCTTTACAGTGCAAGGTCTTTTCTTCCCTGTGGGTATGGATAGTAGCTTGCTGGTGGTTCCCATAGGAATGGCTGGATTTGGCCCATGAAAGGGCACTGGTAGGCTCTTCAGGATTCAGCTACAGCACATAGGGAGGAAGCTGATGTGGAGCCTGTGAGGCAGTCACTCCATAAGGAGCACAGTGTAGGTCCCATCCTCATGCCCAGAGTGGAACTCAGTCTCTGCAAGCACAGCCAGGACTCGACAGCTCACCTGCACCTGGTGGACATAAGAAGTCACACTGCTGCCCTTTATAGGCAGCCCAGGTATATACATATAGGGTTTCAACATACACATGTACATGTAGGGTTATATATATACATGTATATACACATATAGGGTTACATCAGCAGATTTCTTCTCTTACGTTCTTATTTCTTCTCTGTCTCTTAAATTCCATGCTTATCTTGGCCAGAGATTGTTCACATTCATCTGAGGAACCAACCAAGCAAAGGGGTGCCTGTGTGCCTGCCCATCTTTCTACCCTGCTAATAAATGGGCCAAATTCTGCCCCCGATGCAGCATGGAGAGATCTTCTCACTGGGGTCTTCCAAGGACCACCCTGTGCCTGGGGTCTGGCTCAGAGAGCGGCTTCATGTGAAACAAGGAGAGAAAGTGGCTGTTCCCACATTGGCGTTGCATTGGGATACAGTGAGGAGGCTTAGGTTGAGAAAAGCTCATTTGTGGCACCAGTCTTTCTAGTGTCTCTTATGCTTACTGTGCCTTCCTGAATATTTCTTAAAAGCAGCCTGTGTCTATGGCAAATGGCTCCCTTGTATCAGGAGGCCTGATCTCGATTGTTTTCATGGAGCTACACATTCAGTCCAGTCATTTGTCCAGAACAACTCGGCAGAAAATACATATCGTGTCCAGCAGTCATTTCCTGGTAACGTGGCATCTTCTTTGGCAAATGCTTCTTAAAACAAACAAAAAAGGCACAATAGATAAACTTCCCAATTCCAGGCTTGTTTTAGACCATATCTGCCAGACAGCAAACACTGTTGGTTCCACAGTAAGTGACTTTCCCTTCCTTCCTTATTCCTGCGGCAAGGCCCTGCAGACACTCCATGAGTGTTTACGGATACAGCTCTGTGATTACTTTGGAAGTGCACAAGACTTGGCCTAGGGGATTGTGAAAGGGTTTCATTGGCTCTGACAAATCTCAGTACCTTCCATTTTGGCTACCCAAATCTTTGCTTCAAAATACTCTTCAGTTTTTCCTCAATAAAACAACCATCTCACGTGGCACTCTCTGGTGTCACCTGCCCATCCTGCTGCCTTCAGGATCTAGGAAGGAGGCAGGGGGAAGAATGCAATTGTACATCTGCAATTGGCAGTGGGATTCCTGGCTTTGATTCCTCCTCTGCAGAGTCCTGTCAACCAGACTGTTGTCTGGATGTGAGTGTTTGAGTGTTCTCTGGCCGTATCAGCATGAATCATTACTCAGCAATTGTATGGGATGCAGTCCTCTCCTTTGGAGATGACCTTATGCTGGGATTTAAGGTTATTTGCTACTTTGTTTTTTCCACAAGTTCTTTACTCTCAGCTGCCTCGTACCTGAATTGTACCTTTGGTCCTGTCTCCCTTCTCTTTCCTCGCACCTACCCACTTCTGCTTCTTCTGGCTCCAGTTAAAGCTGCTTTGGACAACTCAAGCTGGTGCTTGTTACTGAGCTCAGGACTGCTGGAGGCTTTTGCAAGAGCTCCACATGACATGTGCATGGCATTGGTGAATGAAGAGTTTTGTATCGGAACATAATCACCGAGGGGCCTGGCACAGAACGAGAAATACAAGTCCTTTTCTTACACAAACATTTGCAGTTTGAGTTGGCTGAATACCTGGATACCAGTTCTCTATGGGTTGGGATCCTGTAGGTTTATTTATCCACTTACGTTCCTGTTTTTGAATTTAACGACTCCCTAACTATCATCACCATGGTAGAAATAATATTGATATGCTGGGTACAGGAGACAATTTTATGTTCCATTTCAACAGCAGCTAAGGAAACTATTTAGCCGGAGGCATCACAGAACAGCTCTGTCTATTTACACAAAAATTTGGATGAACTACATTACATTTTCTATTTCTTCTGCTTTCCAGTATGGGGGCTTACAGCTCAGAGACAAGTAAACAACAACTGGGGTTTTTTTTAAGTACTTCCCATTCTGATAAGAATACTTTGTTACAGGAAACACAACCCCAAAAACCCTACACATAGGGCAGTGATGATCAGAATACTGCATCCTTCATGATGTTTAATTGCAACAGTACAAATCAGTACAGAGATTTGTACTCTGAAGAAGATACTGTCAACACTGAAAATAGTCTCAGCAATACTGCTTTGAGTTTTTAGTAACATAGAGTGTCAAGTACACAGGGCTTGGGGCAAGTACAGGTTATAGATTAGAGCTGAGAAGTGTCCATAAGGTAAGTTCACTGTCTCTCTCAGTCAGTCTTAATCCATCTGTCTGACTCTACCCCTCCTCCTCCCATTTTGCTCTTGTTACCACCAGCAGGCCGCAGATGGAGACTTTGGAAGGGCTGAGGAGGAGCAGATATGATTAACTGCTTTACTTTAAAAAAAAGTTCTGAAGAGGCAAGATTTCCTTACAAGATAATCTTTGAAAAGAATTTCTAACAAAAGGGTATTGTGCCCAAAGAGGTAAATCTTCCGGTTTCTTTATACTAGAGAAAGAAAATTAGTCACTGGATGAAACTTGATAGTAGCCTGCCTGTAGCAGCATGATACTCAGAAGGGGCAAATGGAAGACACTGCTGATGAGTCCTAGGCATATTTTCATAAAAAAAACATTTCCTGGAACTGAGAGGAATTGGGAGGAAAAAAATAGGCAGAAGATTAATGATCATTAACTTAAAGACAAATGTATACATGTTCATATAAAACTGAAGAGAGAAAGAAATCTTGAGTTAAAAGAAAATAAACTAGGACTAAATGCTGGTCTGCAGTGATCCACACAGTTGCAACACTCACTCTTATTTAGGTTTTCAAAATGTAGTGAAAAGCAGAGCACATCACAAAAGAGCCTTAATTCTCTACTGAAAAACTCACATTCTTTTAGAGCATGACCCAGATGCCAAAACTTCAGGCTGCATGAATATTTAAATCTCTCAGAAAATTTTGTCCAGCCATCAGGAGCAATAGTCAAGTGAAATTAATTATGCATTAATAAAAGAAAGAGAAAGGTTTGGAGGCCCTTTGATAGATAAAAATTAGAAAATGATCAATAATCATGTAGAAAAGATAGTTCTTACTTGTGCTTGGAAGCCAGAAAGATAATGAGCATGAATGACTTCTTTCCACTCATAAAGCAGGACTGTATTAAAACACCTGACTCAGAATTAATTTTTTTGAAAATCAGCAGATCTAGAAAACTTGCAGTCAAGAGACCTACAGAGATGACAGAGCCTAGAAATATTCATTTTTAGTGAATCCTGAAACACCAGAAGGACACTAGAACAATGCAGAGTGTTCAGCCAACAACACAGTAGGTCATCAGCATACTTGACAGCACTGCAGCTTGGTCTGCCTGACAAGGGATCCAGGCAGCAGAAAAATGAATTGTTAATGAAATTAGATGGGAACACAGTCACTAGAAGTCTACATTGGTTTACAAGATAGCATTCTTGCAAGAAAATAATGATACACAATGTCTGTGTGGTTTGTTCCAAAGGGGTTAACACAGGGCTCGAAGCCCCTCCAAAGAGCTCTCTTGCTGGTTCCCTTCAGGCAGCAGCTGTATGCAGCAGGTTATTCAGTGCTGCTGAGGTGTAACCAGATGAAGCAACAAGCAGATTGTGGTTTGACTGCAGCATCTCAACCATCAGCTGTAGGTCACAGGCAAGGCTGAGGCAGAATCGATCTCGCCACATTGGCAAGAAACTCGTCTTGGCACAGGACTGATCTCTGCTGTAAAAAGAGATAAAACCTTCACAATGTCCTCTATGGTTTGACCTTGGAAACCAAGTCAGGTGATCAGAATGACTTGAAGCATATGAGCAAGAGACACTATCGAATCACCTAAGAGAGTGGGACCACATTAGTCAATGGAATCCAGGCCAGCTTTGGGCAGCGACTGAAAAAATCACAGAAACAGAAGAGTTTACTACCCCAATCCAGTTTAAGCAGGGATGTGCTTTTATCTGTGTACAGTATTGGGGATACTGTTTCAATGGCCATGATTTTAGGAGGTTGTTGAAACTTTGGCATGGGTGTGGAAAACAGCCAAAACATTGTGCAGGATCTAGAGAAAAAGGCCATAGCAAAGACTTGGAGAACACATTCTGTTGAGTTAATCAAGACTTATAAAATTGAGAAATTATTTGATTACAGAGGATGTTTTCTGGCAGGAAATGTCATGGATGAAGGAGCTCTTAATCTAGCACAGAAATGTGCAGCAAATGCCAATAGCTGGAAATGGAAGCCTGGCACTTTCAAATGAGAAAATGATCAGAAATGTTTAACAATGAGAGTAAGCATTAAAACAAATTGCCAAAGAAAGCGGTCGGTTCTTCATATCAAGCTATCATCACATCAAATCTCCAGGCATTTCTAAATGATGAGTTTCTGTTAAACAAGTCATTTGGCTCCTAATGGGAAAGACTGTCCAAAACCTAATGGCCCATCCCAAGGACTGAAACTCAGCTGGCTTCAGGAAATTCAGACCAGATGATTTACTGACTTCTCTAGCCATGATTTTGTGCATCTTAGAGACTGGTACAGGTTAGTTTAAGTTTTTTAATTCTTATGTACCAGCCTTATTTGTCATGTCTCTTGTAAACAAAGACTTCCTCCAGCTTTTGCCTGTCTGGACTCCACAGGTGGGCAAAGAACTGTCTCTGCATATCTGGAGATGCAAAGGCAATCTCTCCTTGTGGCTGAGTATCCTGCAATAGCTGGGGCTTTTCTTTTCTCAGACTTTTTCATTTTTCCTGGAAAAAGGGCAGTTTCTCTCTATCCATCTTTCTCTTCCCCTCTTTCTCCATCTTAAGCCACAATTGCCAAGTCTCCTGGAAAATATTTTCTAGTTTCTGGAACAGATTATTATCCCTGCTTGGTGCAGATCTTTCTCTGGGTGGTTTTCAGAGCCTCTTGGGGCCCACTACTTCCCATGGTCTGGCAAAATCCCTGACCACCACTTGGGACCTCGGTTTGTTTATTTTAACATTTATAGTGAATAAAATGAAACTGATCAATGCCAACCATTGGTACAGAACAAAAAATTAATATAGACCAAACACATTTCTATCTGCTAAAGAAAGATGTAGAATAAAGGCCTCACCCAGTGTCAAATTAAATAAAGGCCAGAATTAAAAGTTTTGTCTTGCAACACATTCTACAACTGTTCAAACTCTGTGTCAAAAAGCAATAAATGCCAGAGCCAAGGGCTTGCGGGGAACAAGTCCTTCTGCCTGGTCCCAGAAGCTCAGGCCCAGGGACAGACACCAGGAGCATTCTGGTTCATTTCAACTACTGCAAAAATTGGAGAGCCTCAGGACAGAGAGAGTCAGACGCCTGTTGGAGAGGGTGGGTCAGATAAGGCTTTCAGCTTCAGCACAGCCCTGTCTTAAATAAGTGCCTGCGACAGGGGACTGAGAGGAGCACTGGCCTCTCACCTCGGCCCTGCCTTTCTGATATTCGAGGGTTGTACTGCTCTCCTGCTCTGTGTGGGAGGTGGGATCTGGGACTGACAGTCTGTACTTTGTCCTTTGCACTACTCTTCGCCCAGTTTGGGTGATTTCTATGCTCTGTTATAAAACAGAAGGCACAGGAATCAAGTGTCACTGAGGCATTCGGGAGAAGCTGTCTTATGCTTTGCCATGGCATGCACTCCTGGGCTCAAACTGGTGATCTGCCTTGACTCCCCTTCTGGGTCTCTGGTGTGGCTGCTCACCCCAGTGGGGCTCCTGGGTTTCCAGCCCTTGGTTCCTTGGCTCAGGCGGTGCCAAAGCCATTGTTTTCTGTGCTGGAGCTATGTGGTTTCTGTGCCGGAATGATGAGTAAACCATGAACAAATATTAACATTTTTGTGTAGACTTATGCAACTTTTTCCATGAAGACCCTCAAAAATGGCAAAAGTCTTGTCTGGTCATTAATTGTACAGAAGCATACAGTACATGGGTGCCTTCTTAAAGCAGCAAATATTTGTCCAGAAAGTGAGTGTTTGCAGACCAGAGAGGTTCTGAAGGACATCACTAATAAAACTCCCACCAAAAGACCTCTGTGAAGGCCTCACTAAGCAGACATATATCAACCTGCTTTACAGGCAAATTTTGTTCTACAAACAAAGCTGCTACTGCTCTTGAGCAGTCATGAAGCATGGCTACAATGTCAATTAGACTGGGGCAAAGTCCCACCGTGGTGCCACTTTTTACCAGGAGTGGGTGCCTCTTCCATTCTAGAGTAAGAATGATGGTCACCACCAGGGGCCCACTGGCTTCACCAGTGCCTCACCAAGGGCCCCAGAAACGCTAGCTGTGCTCTCCTACCAGGAAACACTCTTGTACGTGAGATCCCAAACACTTTATAAAAGGCTTTCAGCCTTAGCATGTGTATCAGCACTTTGTAAAACACATGGGGATGGAAACACACATGCCAAATTCTTTGAGCAGTGAGGCTGATTAGTGATTCAAGGTTTGTCCTGAGGAAATGCTTGCTTTTATAAAACAGTGGGCTGCTGTCACTCGTGTTTGAGCAGCCCCCATTGCTCAGGGGCTCAGATATATCCTGTGAAATCCAGACATACCACCGCGTGTTTTTGAGGTTGGTGGGTGGACACATGCCCATTACAGAGCCCAGCTATACAGATGCTCAATGATTAAGCTGGACTCCTACACACTTGTAAGGTACACAAGGCTCATGGATTTCCTGCCAAGTTCCTCAAGTAGTAATAGTTCATGACACTCTTGAGATATCTGCCAGATGCCGACACAGTGTTCTGAAGTTCCTATTTCAGGACATAATTTTAAAAATACTTCTAGCTCAGGATTAAGATGCCAAAAAGCATTTGTGTATAAATTGTAATGTAAACCATAAACCCAACAGGAAACATCAGAGCTTTCTCCTTTTGTAGATACCTTGTGACTAAGGAATTAGGGAAATGTTCTTTTACTGGCAAGAAAACAAATACTGTCCCATATGTGCAAAATGAAACAACCAATTAACATATATCTGGCAAAGAAAGAATATTTTTACCTTCCAGCATTGCCCACACATCCCAAATTTTATATTGATTGCAACATTTATGAGTATTGCACAGGGGGCAGATGGTGAACACTCTGCTGAGCCCCGAGTTTGGCTGACAGGGAGACATGGCACTTCTAATAACAGAATCAGCAATTCAGCTCAAGCCTGAATTTTCTCACATTTCTGGAGCTCACACTGGGAAAGAAAAAGCTTTATAATATAGATGCTTTCATATCATCAACTGGCTGGCATAAACACTCTCACAGTACTGATAAAATTCTTATCCTTTCAGTAGACATTAAAATTAATTGCAGTAGAAAAGCAGTCCCAAGAAGAGACCTTTGTCTGCTTTGCCTCACGTAAGACCTACATTTGTAGATCCAAGTTCAATAAACCATGGGCACATGTGTGTGTTGTATGTGTGTGTTTCCAGGATATTGGCTCTTTGAAGTGGGCTTCTTGATTTTTAAAATTTGTCTCAAGTAAGACTCAGGTCTGAAAAAGTCTTAAAGCTAACAAGACACTAGGCATGCTTTTCCCAGTGTGTTTTCACAGGGGAAAAGCAAAGACAACAACAGCATGAGCAGAAGAATGCAACTCCCATCCCTGCAGCAAGCCATCCTCAATGCACGTTTTCAGCCTGGCCACACAAGCCTCTGGGCCAGAATAAAGGATGTATTTGTTGTTTGTGGGGTATTGTCACTGGCTATTTGTAATTGCTGAATAGCTTCAAATTTCCTGTGTCACCATTTTGAGCCATGTCTCCTCTTCTTCATCAAGTTTGCATGTGCTGGGCCCCTGAGTGCACTAATAAGCTTTTTGATCAGCCTCAGCTGGAGCTTCCAGCCACACCCACACCCATGGGGCCAAGAAGCCTCATTTCAACCCAACCCAGGGCTTTTAGGCCCTGGCTGAGCAATGATGGAGCACTGCTGCTCTCTTATCCCTGTCCGTGGCTTTTTTTCATCATGGGCTTTATGGATCCAGACCTCAAGCAGAAGACTGATATGCTGGCTTAGTCCAGCCTGGTTGTTGTGAACCTTCCTGGCCATCATTAGATGTGGTCTTAACCCTGACCTGCAGACTGAGGGTCCAGCTTGGCCTCAGACCTGTTTCATCACCATGATACTGCCTCATGATCTGGGCTCTTGGCTGGTCCCAGCTGTCATCTCCAGGTTTGTCCTGCTCACCTCATTTGGGTGCTGTGGATGGGCCCTGTCTGGGGAGGCTGGGTCCTGCTAGCTCTGGGTTCCCATTGCCTCCTGGATCACCCTGCCTCAGGGAGCAGCTGGTCTGAGTGGGATTGTGACCCCAGGACAGGCATTTATGTTTATAGGAGCATAAAAATGGTCACGAGGGCCTAACTGAGAGTCTTCGTCACACAGTAGCTGGCAGGCCAGGTGGATGGTTTAAGCTGACTGAATCCTTTCTATTCCTTATTTTGTGAGGGCCAAAGCTCTCTCCATGTGTGTTAGTACACTCCACACTGACCTGTATAGAGCTCTGGTTTCCCACATAGCTGCAATACCTGTCTCCCAAACCTGTCTTCTTCTTGGCATCTTAATACTTCCCCATAACAATGTCCCCACTCTTCCCATGACCCCAGAATGATTCCTTCTCTGGCTCTCCTAAGCCTCTACTTCATCCTATGTCCTCAGCATTTTCCCTTACAGTGATAATTTCACTTTATCCTGCTCCTCAACTCAAATATTTGGTCATATCTTCACCATTCACCACTTTGACCAGATAGGTGAGCAAAAGGCTGCGTGTGCAAGGACAAGGCTAGAGCTGCATGCCACCAAAGCCATAGGTAATGGATGGCTTCTCCTTGCCTCCTCCTTGCTAAATGGAAGTGCTCTGGTTTGGGGTGCCTCTCTTTTCCTCTTCCCACATGGATTGCTGTGAAATTCGTTTTAAGAGGCTGCTGCTCTGTCAAGCATGATTGAAACTGACCACCAGATTCAAAGGTACCTGGGGAAAGGGCTGACAGACAGATGAGCTTTGTGTAAGCCCTTGTTCCTCTGAACTCTTGAACTATTAAGTGAGATTCAAACGCTCAGGGAATGGAGTTAGTGTGCCTCCCTCATATTTTAAATTCATCCAACAACAACTGCAATAGTATATTATGCGTATTTAAAATACATAATAAAACTTCCTACTTGCTGTTTTCAGAACTGCTGTGCAAAATCAGCATTTTATACTGAGCAATGATAAGAAAGAGCTTTTGCACAGCCATTATACTGCACAAATGTGTGGGGATCTGCTTGTCTTTAGAACAGAGGGAATTTTTCAAATTGGGAAGATAGACCAGCAATTATAGTTTGAATGCACTTCTTTTCTCTTGTCACTGTTTTTGCACCAGTTTGAATGTGTAAACAGATAGTTTTCTGAGACCTTTGTTAGCAACCAGAGTTTAATGTGCAGGCACCAACCTGAATGTTATGGGAGTTTAGCGGCCTTTGAGTGTGGAATAAATTGGTTTTAAAAGCAATAGCAATTGCTCAAAGGATCGTGTTACAGTAATATATATGTTTGAAAGTTGTGAGCCATGCAGTGGATGAGAGCTGAAGATGTAGATGAAACATTTTGTGGGCTGCTGGGAGCAAAACAGATCATGATTGTTGCATGACAGAGGTGGGCTGCAGGGGCAGCTGACTCCTCTTCAAAGTTGGGGCTTTCAGTCCATCCATGGTTCCCACGGGATTTGGGAAAGCTTCAGGAGCACCACTCAGTCACACTGATGGGTGAGGGAAGGAGGAGAGCCTGTGTTTGTATATTCAGTAGAGCTCTGCACTGGCTAACACAAATGCTGCTGTGATAAATGTAATAGTAATTAAATAATAAATTCTGAAGATGAATAAAAAAGAAAAGGGGAGGCCAAGTAAGAGGAACTCTTTAGAGAGCTACATGACCCTGACAGAAGAAACCACGGCCCAAACCCCCAGAGCTGTTCAAATGAGAGTCAGGTGTCTGAATAACTTTTAAGCCACAGTCTGGAGAGAGAGAAAAGGACCTGGCAGTCTACTAAGCTACTTCTTAACAGACTGCTTTTCTTCCACTTTGAGAGGAAGCATGAAAGGCTGAGCTGTCAGTATTTTTCAGGATGCTATTGGGAGTTTCTCCTGCTTTTATTTACTACTTCATATTGTTTGCATTTTGGTTTACATGTGATATCTACACTGGAAGTAACTTTAAATTCTAGATGATTTTTTGCCTGGTTGTCCAAATACAGAACCAGCTTGTTTGGCAAACTGAAGAAAAGATTAGAAGTGTTTTGGCTGTAACTCCCTGCTATGATCAAATCAAGACCTTGATTTCCTCAAACTCCCTGTCAGGACCACACTTCAGCAGCAATGGTCTATGTCTCTAAAACTGAGTAGTTATTATTAGCTAAAGCTAAAACATATTCAGTCAATAAGATTCTGGTTTGGAGATGTTATGAATGGCATGTAAAATGAAGTACTGACAAAATAGCACAGCAATGAAATTCTATTCTATTCAAACTCATGCTCATGAGTTTCCTAACTATTGTCAATGGCAATATCTTTATGCATGTCAACAAGGCAGGAGTGGGAAGGCAGAAAAACAAGAATCACTAAATTAAACTTGAATGTGCATGCATATAGAAGCATATACCCATGTGTTTATTTTCACAAGTGAGATAATGCCATGTCTGTTCTAAATGTAGCTTTTCTGCTGTTCAATCTGTACATAAGGCTCTTCAAGCAATTATGAAAAACTATAGGAGATGAAGGGAGGAGCAAGGGAGTGTATGACCCAGGAGAAGTGAATAAATCATGTGGACACACACTGTGTGGGCAGTTTGAGCTGGCTCAAAGGTAGCACCAGATAAGTCTGTCCCACAAAGGATGTTACTTTGTGCTCTACCCTCTGGCTTTAATGTTTCATAAACATCCAGCTGGCCCTCAAACCTGTAAGGATGGTTGTGAAGTGCAAGCCAAAGATAAGCAATACAAAGGTGTCCACAGGCAGGTGGAGCAAGATCTTCAAAGATCTGAACTTTTGCCATTCATCTTAATGGCATGTTATTACTTAAATCATGCAGCAATGTACATTTTAATGCTGTTAACTATGTCATTGCTGGGTAAAACTTGCAAGGAAAGCAGGACTGACAAGTAATAGGAAGATGTGTACCAGTCACTCTCATTGGCGTTGCATCACAGTAATGTTTTCATGACTTTGATAGTTGCATTATAAAGGATTGTCTTGAAACAATGAAATAAGCTGATATTGTGACTGTTCTACTGTTTACCTGTCAAACTGCCTTTGACATTACTGTGACCATGAGATGATAAAATTTAAGCCCATGAGGAAAGAAAGGAAGGCAGGGTGATAATGTTGATCTTTAGGAGAGTAGATTTCATGTTCTTCAGGATGCCATGAGGGGCTGTCAGAGCACTTTGAAGGAGCTTCACATTAGTTTGATCTTCAAGAATCTTTTTGGAGTAGGAGTACTCAGAAATGATTAATCCCAGCAGGAGACTGCCTTTGGAACAGGGAACTCCTGACTGAAAGGGAATGCAACCTTTGAGGTTTTCCAAACTTAACTGGATGAAGCTTTAGGCAACCTTAAAAGTTACCCCTGCTTTGTGCAGCAGAGGTGGGTTGGTCCAAAGGTCCCTTCCAACCTGAATGAGTTTTATGTTTATGTTGTGCCATAATGGATATGAATTTAGGTAGGTAGGTATATTTTCAGTTAACAAGTGGAAAACTCTCAGCCATTCTTTGAACTGGGTATGCTGCTGCCAAGTGCAAAAGAAAAGTCTCTGATAACCAAACATGGTGGTGATGAGCCCAGTACAAATGATTCCATGTTTGCAAATTGAGGAATTGTGTAGTGTATCAGGCAACAGGAGTCATCATTTTGCCTTTCTGTGTAGAAATGGCATTTTAAGACCCAGACACATTTTCTTTAACTGGTTGAATAAGCCATTTGATTCATCTGTTCATTCCTCCATTTTCCTATGCTGCTTATTCTGATTCCCCACTGTAATACAAGATAGAAACCTCATGGGATAGCAAAGATCAGTAAGAGTCACACAAGTAAATGCAGACAAAAATATTGATGTACAAAAAGATTGTACAATGTTGTATCTTGGTTATTGTGAAAGTTTTGAGACAGAATCTGTGTCCTCTTTCACTGGAGGAAGCAAGTGTCTCTTCCCCAAGCAAAAACACCTCAGTTCTTTAAGGGCAGGACACAGGTGTCTGTCACAAGTTATAAGGCATTTTGACAAAGTGTGGCATTTAGAAATGCTTATTTTTTGTTACTTTCCACTGAAAATAGGTGTGTTCTTCACAACCTCAGGTGATGTGATGGGACTCCAAGCTGGCTAGAGTGTTGAGGCAGATCTGAGTAAATCTTTTTCTTAAGTAGTGTGTTCTCAAAACTGTAAAAGAGCTTTTAAATACAAACCCAAGTTTTGTTTTAACAGAAACTAGATCCCATTGCTTGAAAAACAGATAAAACTTAGAGTGAGACAAAACAGAAATGAAAGCATCTGGAAACCAAATTCCTTCTTGTCCGCTATGTCCTGGCAGAAAAGGTCCTTTTTTCAGGCGTTCTCTCAGTTTAGCAGCTAAGGAACTTTCTGTCTTGCAACAAAATCTCCTCTGAGAAGGTCTTTGGAACTATCACTTTGAAAATATCACTAAGCCCTTTGCTGAGGGTTGGTTGTGTATCTGCTTTTCTTAGCACTTTGCCAGTCTCTGAGTTCTCACCCTCAGCATAGGCTCTTGGACATTTTTGATTGTTTTTTAACCTGATTCTTATGTGATATCTAAAAAACTCACCTGTAGAATGAAAGAGGCTGATAAGAGGGGAGCTATCTGGCAGGGGGTGGCAGATACAAACCATCAAAGGAAGTTTATTTTAAGACCAACTTGGCACTGAACATATGTGGTGAAAGAGCACCATGTAAAGATAAGTCTCTGTGCTTTTAGGGCTAATTTCCTTTTTATTTTGTTTTTATTTAGCTTTAATGTTTAATACCTTAAAAGTTTTACAGGGCATGGCTGGAAGAACTGATCCATAGGGGAGATTGTTATTGTTGTCAGAGAAAGACAGAACAATTAATTTCTTCCAAAAGGGTTGCTGGAGATGAGATAAAGGAGCATGAAGCACTGGCAGGAAGAGAAACTGAAATGGAGAAATGATTTTACCATATGATAGGAGGTTTTGTAGTGATATTGTAAATATTGTAAGACATTTCAATCTTATATCATACATTGACTTCTAAAAATGTAAATTGCATGTGGAAATTAGATGGTAAATTTATGTTACTGTAAGAAAGGTACTTTGTTCACAGGCACTCTTTTAGTGAAAACCTTCAAGAGACATGCAGAGGTTTTTCAAATTCCTAGTTAATTCAGTTTAGTGCCATGTATTGCCACTGGTTGTTGTAAGGCTGTTCTAGCCCCTAGTCTTGGCTTTTACCTATTTTTAGTCTGGAAAGTACTAAAGAGTCTCTCAGTACCTATTTAAAGCAATGACTCCAGATGGACAACAGAGAGAAGTATACAAACACATTTGTTTTCCTTTTGATTTGAAAGGACTGTGTGCTCAGAAAATGGTGCAGAGATTTGGGTCATTCCACTGTGAGCCACAGAAAGCTCTATAGAGGGGAGTCCAGGCCTACCCCTGGCTCTGCCAGCAATAACAAATCCATGGCTGTGCAGCTCAGCAGAAGAGATGATGCCCCAGCAGTGGTTGTGGTGGCAAGACAGAGCCCAGGTCAGGCCAAGGATGTGGTGGGCTGCTGAGAGTTTGTGGGGGAGTGGAAGGTCTGGGTGTGAGGGAAGAACAGGGTACCCAGCTGCAAGTCACAGTGGCAGGTTGGGAGTTTCAGAAAGGGCAGAGTCACACATGGCAAGTATTTGTGTGGGAAGCCTGGAGAGCTATTCCTTAATGAGTTTGCAGGCCAGGCCTTAGATTGATGTGAGTCAACCACTTGGTTTTTAATTTCTTCCTCTGCATGCATGGTGACTATTCATGAGAGGATTACAGTAAAGTATCCTGAAACTAAAAGGCATGTTTAGGATCTCGTGGCTACAGGAATAAAAGTCACAGACAAGTTTGGATAACACAACCAGGCTGCAGCCTTGTTCATGTTTTCTGATCAGTGTCACGCTCCTACTCACATTTATCCTAACTCATAATGCAGCATCAACTCTGAAAGTTCAACTGCTGTTGCCAGTATGTAAATTAAATACCTCACATGGGTGTCATCTCTTCAGGATCACCTTGTTCTTACTGCTCAAGAAGTCAAATAATGGGAGCAGGTGATCACATCAGCTGAGAAAGTAGACAAGCCAGTATCTTCTGCACATCTAATGCTTTATAATGTTCTGAACAAGCACATGCCTGCCTAGATTTACCCTGGAAGACAACATAATACCCATCTGTGTAATTGCAGAGTTACTGCCTGCTGAAATGAGATTTTTGTGAAGTTTTATGTAGCTCCAGATACCTCAGGCTCGCCCTTGACTCCAGAACACATTTCACAATACTTCATACTTGAAGATATAT